>OY728167.1:855814553-856414553 GCA_963277665.1 Viscum album | reverse complement strand
TATGTTGCATTTTTAGGGTTTTTGTTGCATTTTTTAGGGTTTATGTAACATTTTTTAGGGTGTATGAATCTATTTGAAGCCTTTTTAGTATTTTAATGGGTTCTTATTGTTTTTAGTGTTTTTAGGGTTTTTAAGGGTTGTTAAAGGGTGTTTATGATTTTTTATGGTATCTGATGGCTTTTTAATGGTTTTTTGGGGTTTTTATGGGTTTATTTGATTTGTTTTGGGATTGATAGGGTTGGTAGGGTTTTTTTGTGTGTTTTAGGGTTTGTTTGGGTATTGTAGCAGTTTTTAGGGTTTATATAATGTGTTTTAGCATTTTTCTGGGTTCTTTATGGTTTTTTAGTTTTCTTAAGAGTTTAATATGGTTCTTTAGGGTTTTTAGGGTTTTTTAGGGTTTAATAGTGTTCTTTAGGATTTGTTACAGTTTATTAGCGTTTTTATTGTATATTAGGGTTTTATTGGGCTTTTGTAGATTTTAATAGCTTTTTCTTGGGTTTATCAACATTTTTAAGGGTATTTTGGATTTATTATGGTTTATTGGGGTTTATTTTATTTATTAAGGTTTAGTAACATATATTTGGGTTTATTACGATTTATTAGGGTTTCTAACGCTTTGTTAGGGTTTATTGCGGTTTATTTAGGGTTTGTTATGGTTTGTTTCAGTTTGTTACGATTAATTTGGCGTTGTTTGGATTTGTTACGATTTATTTGGGATTGTTAGGGTTTTTTACGATTTATTTTGGGGTTATTAGGGTTCTTTAGGGTTTATTAGGGGGTTGTATGGTTTTTAGGCTATTATTTGGAGGTTTTTGTAGCATTTTGTTGGGTTTGTTAGGGTTTTAAGTGACTAGTAGGGTTTATTATGGTTTAATAGTGTTTTCATTGTATATTAGAGGTTTTAGGGATTTTGTAACGTTTATTTGGGTCTAATAGAGTTGTTATGGTTTATTACATGTTATTACGATTTATAAGTGTTTATTAGGGTTTTTAGGGTTTAATAATAGGTTTTAGGGGTATTAGGGATTATTAGTGGTTCATAGGGGTTATTACTGGTGCTTAGGGTTTGTAAGGTTTTGTTAGGTTTTTAGGGTTTGTTACGGGTTGTTTGAGTTGTTTGGGGTTTTATGCGTTTTTTTGGGTTTTATGGCTGTGTTTGGATTTTTTATGCTTTGTTAGTGTTAATTTAGTGTTTTTTGGGGTTTTGTTGCTTTTTGTGGGGTTTGACGAATTTTTTGAGTTTTTGTAGCAATTGATAGGATTTATGCAGCGTTGTTAGTGGCTTTAGTCAAGATACCCCAATTTTTTAACATTCAAACAAGTATAACTTCTGATCCAGATGTCTGTTAGGCTTTTACCACATATCCTATCAAAGACTGTTTCATTTTCATCGATTGGAGTAGTTGTGGAGTTGAAACAGACCTCTATATTAGAAGCTATGGTCGTTTTATTATTCTATGGCTTTTCAAATACACATATATATGTGTTTATTTGTAAATATATATGTGTCTCTCTATGTGTGTGTGTGTGTGTCTCTGTGTGTGTGTGTTGTATATATGTATGTATTTTTTTATTTATAAACACACATAAAAAAATATTTTATAAATGTATTTAAAACTAATATTATAAATATATATTAATATAAAAATAAATAAACGAATAAAAAACATATTAATATAAATATATATTAATATAAGAATGAATATATATATATACTAATATATGAATAAATATATATGTATTAATATAACTAAATATATTTATATTAATATGAATCTATATTAATATATAAATAAATATTAATATATATATAAATAAATAGATATATCATTGAATAGAGAAAAAAATGAAATGGCTTAGTGGTAAATGTGTAGGCACGCAATGGTGGAGGTCATGGGTTTGAATTTTAGTGGAGGCAAGGAGGTGCGCGCGTGTGGGAGATGCGCAGGAAGGGCAGCGCGTGAGAGAGATTGAGGGGGGGAGGGGTTCAAGCACTGTTAAAAGCTATCCCAGACATTATATAAATATATTTTTTTATTTTTATTTTACTTTTTTTGACTTTTAATAGCGCTAAAAATTCGTTGATAAAGTGGTTTTTATCAGCGCTTTTTTAACGCTCATAAAAGGTGCCTTTATCAAGGCTTTTCTAAGCGCTGATAAAAGGGACCCCCTATATCCTCGCCTTGATTAATAGTTCTTTTTTAGCGCTGTTAATGCACTTTTCTAGCGCTGATATAGGATGTTTTTGTAGTAGTGTGCACACACAATGCACATGCATTATTCTATTATCACATGCGTTATTATTTATTATTAATTATCGTTCACATGCAAATGCACATTCATGTGGAATTGGTTATTATTTAGTTTTTATTACCAGGAACATGCACATTCACATGGACATTCACTTGTATGTGGATTATTATTTATTATTTATTATCATTAAAATGCACATGCACATGCACATGCAATTTACATGCGTTATTATTTATTATATATTATATATTATCATTCACATGAAAATGCGCAGGCATATGCACATGCACGTGCATTATTATTTATTATTTAAACCATGCACAAGCATATACACATGCACGTTCATTATTACTAATATTATTATTATAGGTATTTTTAGGGTTTAATATCATATTTTAGGTTTTTAGGTGATATTAACATTTATTATGGTTTGTTAGGGTTTTAGTGTTTTTAATGGTATATTAGCATTTTTAGGATTTGGTGGGGGTTGTTAAGATTTTATTAGGGTTTATTATGGTGTGTCAAGGTTTATTTGGGTTTATTAGGTATTTTTAGGGTTTTATTATGATTGAGTTGGGTTTATTAGGGTATTTTATGGTATATTTGGGTATGTTTATGATTTATTAGGGTTTATTACGGTTCATTTTGGTTTATTAATTTATAAGAGGGTATATTATGGGTTTCTAGGGTTTACTAGTGTTTATTAGGGTTTATTAGTGCTTTTAAGCTTTGTTAGGTTTTATTAGACTTTATTATGTGTTTTAGGGATTTTAATGGTATATTTGCATTTTTTAGAGTATAGTGGAGTTTATTATGGGTTCTAAGGGTGTGTTAAGTTTTATTAGGATTGAATAGGTATTTTTAGGGTATTATTTGGGTTGATTAGGTATCTTTAGGTTTTTATTAGTGTTTATTAGGGTTGAGTAGGATTTATAAGGGTTTGTTAGGGATTTTTAGGGTTTACTAGGGTTTGTTAATGTTTTTATTAGGGCATATGAGTGTTTTTTAGTTTTTGTTAATATATATGAGCGGTTGTTAGGACATTGTATGTACCATTCACATGTTTTTATTGTTTGGGAGCAATTTATATGTTTTATTAGGTTTTATTAGAATTTATTATGGTTTATTAGGATTTATAGGGCCTTTTAATGGTTTGATTGTGTTTTTTTGTTTATTGGGGTTTAGTTGGGTTTTATTAGGTTTTATTATGGTGTGTCATGGTTTATTAGGGTTGAGAATGTATTTTTAGGGTTTTATTATGGATTTATTAGGGTTTATTAGTTTTTATTAGGGTTTATTAGCGATTTTTGGGGTTTGTTAGGTGTCTATTAGTTTTTTTTGTTTTATTAGGTAACATTAGTGTTTGTTATGTCTTTTTAGATAATATAGCGTGTTTTTATTATTTGTGGGCATTTTTTTGTGAGCGTTTTTAGGGTTTCTTAGGTTATATTAGAGTTTATTATGGTTTATTAGGGTTTCTTGGGATTTTTAAGATATATTAGCATTTTTTGTCTTTATTAGGTTATATTAGTGTTTTAGGTCTTTTAGGTAATATAGCGCATTTTTATTGTTTGTATTCATTTTTTTATTGTATGTGAGCATTTTTAGGGTTTATTAGGTCATATTAGAGTTTATCAGGGTTTCTAGGGATTTTTTACGGTATACTAGCATTTTTTTCTTTATTAGGGTTTTGTAGGGTTTTATTAGGGGTTATTAGAGTGTGTTAAGGTTGCTAGGGTTGAGCAGGGTTTATTTGGATTTATTTATAGTTAATTAGGGATTTGTAGGGGTTTTGAGGTTTGTTAGGTTTTATTAGTGTTTATTAGTATCTATTAGGGTTGGATAGGGTTGTTTAGGTTTTCTTAATGTGTTTTTAGGGTTTATTTGTTTTTATTATCATTTATTAGGTTTTATTAGGTATTTTTGGGGTTTTATTAGGGCTAAGTAGAGTTTCTTAGTGTTTTTAGGGATAATAAGGTGTTTTTAGGGATTATTAGAGTTTATTAGTGGTTTATTAGAGGTTTATTATGGTTTAATTGTTTATATTATGGTATATTAGGGTTTAATATTTTTGGGGGTTTTGAAGCGTCTTTAGGGTTTTTGTAGCCTTTTTAGGGTTTTGTAGCATTGTTAGAGTTTATGTAGCATTTTTAGTGTTTATATAACCTTTTTAGGGTTTAATTAGCACTTTAAGATTTTATGTATCATTTTTAGGGTTCATGTAACATTTTTTGGGTTTATATAGCATGTTTGGGGTTTAGATTTTCTGTAGCATTTTTTAATGTTTATGTTGCATTTTCTGGGTTTATATAGAATTTTAAGGGGTGATGTAGCATTTATGTTGCAATTTTTAGAATATATGTAACGTTTTTAGTGCTCATGTAGTGTTTTTAGGGTTTATATTGTGTTTTCAGGTTTTATGAAGCGTTTTTTAATGTTTATGTTGTGTTTTTTAGGGTTTATGGTGTATTTTTAAGGGTTTATGTTACAGTTCTATGGTTTAAGTAGTGCTTTTAGGGTTTATGTAGCGTTTTTGGGTTTATTTTTCACTTTTTTGGTTTATGATGCGTTTTTAGTGTTTTTGTTGCATTTTTTAGGGTTTATGAAATGTTTTTAGGGTTTATGTATCTATTAGAAGCTCTATTTAGGGTTTTAATGGTTGTTTATGGTTTGTAGTGTTTTAGGGTTTTTAAGGGTTGTTAACAAGTGTTTATGGTTTTTTATGGTATCTGATGGATTTTTAATGGTTTTTTGGGGGCTTTTATGGGTTTATCTGTTTTTTGGGATTGATCAGGGTTGTTAGGGGTTTTTAGTGTGTTTTAGGGTTTATATAATGTGTGTTAGCTTTTGTTGGGTTCTTTATTGTTTTTTAGTGATCTTTAGAGTTTAATATGGTTCTTTAGGGTTTATTAGGGTTTTTAGGGTTAATTAGTGTTCTTTAGGATTTGTTACAGTTTATTAGCATTTTTTGTTGTATATGAGGGATTTTTTGGGCTTTTTTTGGCATTAATAGATTTTTCAGGGTTTTATCATCATTTTTAGGGTTATTTAGGATTTATTAGTATTTATTTGGATTTATTTTATTTATTAGGGTTTTGTAACATGTATTTAAGTTTATTATGATTTATTAGGGTTTATTATGATTTGTTAGGGTTTATTGGGGTTTATTTGGGGTTTGTTATGGTTTGTTCCAGTTTATTATGAGTTACTTGGCATAGTTAGGATTTGTTACGGTTTATTTGGGGTTTTTATGGTTTTTTAAGATTTATTTTGGGGTTATCAGGATTTTTTAGGGTTTATTAGTGGGTTGTATGGTTCTGGATGCTTATTTAGATATTTTTGTAGCGTTTTTTCAGGTTTGTTAGGGTTTTTAGTGATTATTAGCATTTATTATTGTTTAATAGTGTTTTTTATTGTATATTAGGGGTTTTAGGGCTTTTGTTGCATTTATTAGGGTCTAATAGAGTTTGTTAGGGTTTATTACAGGTTATTACAATTTATTAGTGTTTATTACGGTTTTTAGGGTTTAATAGTGGGTTTTATGGGTTAGTAGGGTTTATTAGTGGTTCATAGGGGTTATTAGTGGTTGTTAGGGTTTGTTAGGTTTTGTAAGGGTTTTTAGGGTTTTTTACGATTTGTTTGAGTTGTTTGGGGTTTTATGCATTTTTTGGGTTTTATGGGTGTGTTTGGATTTTTATCCTTTATTAGGGTTATTTTAGACTTTTGTGGGGTTTTGTTGCATTTTGTTGGTTTTGAAGCATTTTTCATATTTTTGTAGCAATTGATAGGGTTTATGTAGCATTGTTAGTGGCTTTAGTAGTTCTTTAGGGTTCTTTATGGTTTTTAAGGTTTTTTAGGGTTCTTTAGGGTGTATTAGGGTTTCGTTTGAGGTTTTAGGGTTTTCTAGGGGGTTTTAAGGGGTTTTAAGGGTTTCATATGGTTGGTTAGGGTTATGTTTGGAATTTTTAGGCTTTTAGGGGGTTTTAGCGTTTTAGTGGTTTTTAGGTTTTTAGGGTATTTTGAGGTATTTTGAGGTTTTTAAGTGTTTTTTAGGTTTGTTTTCGAGTTTTTTAGGTTTTTTATGTTTTTAGGGGTTTTTGGGTTTTTAGGTTTTTTTAGGTTTTTTTAGGATTTTTTAGGGTTTTTATGGTTTTTAGGGTTTTTTATGGTTTTAAGGGGTTTTTTCGGTTTTTATCATTTTTTCAGGTTTTGCCGGGTTTGTTAGGGGTTTTTCTATGAATATTAGAATTTTGAATGGTTTAATAGCATTTTTGTGGTATATTTGAGTTTTTAGGTATTTTTTACCTTTTATTGGTGTCTAATAGGGTTTTTAGGGTTTAGTACGATTTATTAGTGTTTATTAGGGTTTAGTAGTGGGCTTTAGGGTTTATTAGGGTTTATTTTGGTTTATTATTGGTTGGTAGGGTTTGTTAGGATTTGTTAGTTCTTATTAGAGTTATTTAGGGTGTCTAGGGGTTTGTTAGGGTTTCTAAGGGTTTCTAAGGGTGGGTGAGGGTTTTTATGGGCGGGTTAGGGTTTCTAAGGGTGTGATATGGTTTCTAAGGGTTTCAAAGGTTGTGTTAGGGTTTCTATGGGTGCGTTGGGGTTTCTAAGGGTGTGCAAGTGTTTCTAATTGTGTGTTTGGGTTTGTAAGGGTGTGTTACGATTTCAAAGGGTGTGTTTGTGTTTCTTAGGTTTTCATAGGGTCTTTGTTAGGGTTTTTAGGGGTTTTAGGGTTAGGTTAGGGATTATTATGGTTTCTTAGGGGGTTTTTAGGGTTTCATTGGGTTTTTAATGTTTATTGGGGTTTCTTAGTGCTTCATTGGGTTTGTTAGGGCTTGTAAGGGTTTGATAGGGTTTGTTATGTTTTTTAGGGTTTTTTGGGGTTTGTTAGGGTGTGTTATGGTTTGTTAGTGTTTTTTAAGGCTTGTTAGGGTTTTGCGTGGTTTTTAATTGATGTTAGTGTTTATGGGGTTATTCATTGTTTTTTAGGGTTATTTTGTTGTTCATAGTTGTCACAGATGTGTAGACATAGTCGCAATCTTCAATTTGATATGTGGTAGAGGTGAAACGGACACCCAGAGTAGAAGTTATGGTCATTTGGAGCACTAAAGGAACTTCTGGGTATTTAAGAACGTGATAAGGTGTTCCTATTGGTCACAGATGTGTAGATCTAGTCTAAAGCTTCTATTTGATATGTGGTAGAGGAAAAACGGACTCCTGGAGTAGAAGTTATGGTTTCCTTGAGGGTTTAAGTACCTTTTAGGGCCTCCGAGGATGTGAGAAGGAGCTTCAGTGGTTATAGGAGTGTAGGTCTAGTCTCAATATTCAATTTTATATGTGGTATTGGCAAAAGAGACACCCATAGAAGAAGTTATTGCAAAACGGACACCGGAAGCCAATATTTTGACCATCCAAAGGGATATTGGGTCTTTTTGGGGGTTGAAGAATATCAAAAAGGGCTCGAGTGGTTACCAGAGTGTATATCTTTTCACAATATTTGATTTGATATCTGGTAGAGTCAAAATGAACACACGTACCAGAAGTTATTGTTGTTTTAAATTGAGCAACCCTCTTAGCGCCTAGAAACCTAAGAAACCTGCAACTCTCTAAAATAGGCATAACATCTCCTTAGGGTGTCCCTTTGAGAATTATGACTAGTAAAATCGAAGCTCATGAGATGTGTGAGGACCAAGTATAATTGAAACTATTATAACATCAAAGAAACAGAAGATATATTAGTTATACCACTCCAAATAAAAGTCCAAATTCAAACAGCCATAACTTTCACTCCGGTTGTCCGTTTGAGCTCTACCACATATCAAATAGAACGTAGTGAAGTGATCTATGAATAAGGATAACTTCAGAAAAATTCAGGTAATGTTTGGGATACTCAAATCCCAAAAACCCATCAAAAGGCCTCCAAAAATCCATTTCCATGTCCGGATCCCTGTCAAATATTTCTTAAAATGGTCATAACTTCTGATCTGTGTGTTTTTTCAGCCTCTGTCACCTGTTTTTATCGTATTTCATTCCATGAGAATTAGTTTGACTATTCACGGAGTGGAAATGGACACCTGAAGAAGAATTTATGCCTTTTTTTATTGACTCCAGGATTTGTTAGGTTTTTCTAGACACCATTTCTAGTACTTTTATCCTGTCTGCTATTTTTTCAAACAACTATAACTTATTTTTAATATTATTATTATTATTATCATCATCATCTCATGAAAATGTACATGCACATGCACATACATCATTATTATATTTTTATTACCATGCACGTGCACATGTAATGCACACACATTATTTTGTTATCGCATGCGTTGTTATTATTATTGTTATTATTATTATTTTGGTTGTTGTTGTTGTTTTGGTTATTGTTGTTGTTGTTGTTGTTGTTTTTGTTGTTGTTTTTGTTGTTGTTGTTGTTATTGTTTTTATCATCACATGAAAATGCACATCCAAATTCACATACATGCACATTCAATGAATGTGCGTTATTCTATTATCACATGCGTTATTATTATTAATATTATTAATATTATTATTTTTATTATCATCACATGCAAATGCAATTCACGAGAGTTATTATTTATTACCATACACATGCACACGTAATGTAGATGCAATATTCTATTATCATATGCATTAGTACTACTACTATTACCACTACTACTACTATTATTATTACTACTACTGTTATTATTACTATCATCAGATGAAAATGTAGATGCACATGCGTTATTATTTATTATTTATTACCATGTACGTGCATATGCAATACACTTGTATTATTGTTTTATTTTTATTATTATTATTATTACCATTTTTATTAGTATTATTATTATTATTATTATCATTATCATTGTTATTATCATTATTAAATGAAAATGCACATGCATGTTCGTTGTTATTTATTATTTATTACCATGCACATGCATGCATTATTATTATTATTATTATTACAATTAGTATTATTTATATTATCATCAAATGTAAATGCACATGCACATTCATGTGTGTTCTTATTTATTATTATTTATTTATTATTTACTACTATGCATGTGAACATGAAATGCACTTGCGTTATTCTATTATTAATATTATTATTATTATTATTATTATTATTATTATTCTTGTGGTTTTTTGTATCATCAAATACAAATGCACATGCATGTTAGTTATTACCATGCACGTGCATGCGTCATTGTCATTATCATGACATGTAAATGCACATGCACGTGCGTTATTATATATTATTTATTATCATGCACATGCAAATTCAATGCACTTGAATTATTCTATTATCAAATTTGTTATTATTATTTATTCTAACGCACGTGCACACGCAATGCACGTCTGTTATTCTATTATCACACGTGTTATTATTTATTATTTATTATCATTCAAATGCAAATGCACATACATGTGGACTTGGTTATTATTTATTGTTTATTACCATGAACGTGCACATGCACATGCACATACACATGCATATACACATGCACTTGTACGTGCATAATTATTTATTATTTATTATCATTCACATGTACATGCACATACACATGCAATTCACATGCGTTATTATTTATTATCATTCACATGCAAATGCGCAGGCACATGCACATGGATGTGCGTTATGATTTATTATTTAAACCATGCACATGCATATGAACATGAACGTGCGTTATTACTACTATTATTATTAGAGGTTTTTTTAGGGTTTAATACCATTTTTAGGATTTTTAGGTGTTATTAACATTTATTATAGTTTATTATGGTTTTAGGCTTTTTAATGGTATATTAGTATTTTTTAGGGTTTAGTGGGGGTTATTAGGATTTTATTAGGGTTTATTATGGTGTGTCAAGGTTTATTAGGTTTTATTAGATATTTTTAGGGTTTTATTAGGATTGATTTGAGTTTATTAGGGTATATTATGATGTATTATGTTATGTTTGGGTATGTTTAGGATTTATTAGGGTTTATTATGGTTCATTATGATTTATTATTTTTTTAATAGGGTATATTAGGGGTTTTAGTGTTTAGTAGTGTTTATTCGGGTTTATTATCGCTTTTAAGCATTGTTAGGTTTTATTAGCATTTATTAGGGGTTTTAGGGCTTTTTAATGGTATATTTGCATTTTTTAGGGTTTAGTGGGGTTTATTATGGTTTATTAGGGTGTGTTAATGTTTATTATGGTTGAGTAGGTACTTTTAGGGTTTTATTAGGGTTGATTTGGTATATTTATGGTTTTATTGGGGTTTATTAGGGATGAGTACGGTTTATTAGGGCTTCTTAGGGATTTTTAGGGTTTACTAGGGTTTGTTAATGACTTTATTATGCTATATGAGTGTTTTTTAGTTTTTGTTAATATATATGAGGGGTTGTTATGACTTTTTAGGTTTTATTATCATGTTTTTAGTGTTTGTGAGCATTTTTAGTGGTTTATTAGCTTTTATTTGTATTTATTACGGTTTATTAGGGTTTCTAGGGTTTTTAATGGTTTGTTTGCGTTTTTTTGTTTATTGGGGTTTAGTTGGGTTTTATTAGGTTTTTTATAGCGTGTCAAGGTTTATTTGGGTTGAGAAGGTATTTTTGGGTTTTTATTGTGGTTTTATTAGGGTTTATCAGGGAATTTTTTGGTTTATTAGGGTTTTTAGGGGTTTATTAGTTTTTTTGTTTTATTAGGTTATATTAGTGTTTGTTAGGTTTTTTTAGATAATATATAGTGTTTTTATTGTTAGTGAGTGTTTTGTTTTTGTTTGTGAGTGTTTTTAGGGTTTCATAGGTTATATTAGAGTTTGCTATGGTTTATTATGTTTTCTAGTGATTTTAATGTATATAAGCCGTTTTTGTCTTTATTAGGATATATTAGGGTTTTAGTTCTTTTTAGGTAATATTTCTCATTTTTATTGTTTGTGATCTCTTTTTTATTGTTTGTGAGCATTTTTAGGGTTTATTAGGTTATATTAGAGTTTATGAGGGTTTTTAGGTATTTTTTAAGGTATACTAGCATTTTTTTCTTTTTTAGGGTTTTGTAGGGTTTTATCAGGGGTTATAATGGTGTGTTAAGGTTTGTTCGGGTTGAGTAGGGTTCATTTAGCTTTATTTAGGGTTTATTAGGGATTTTTATGATTTTTTGGGGTTTATTTGTGTTTATTAGTGTATATTAGTGTTGGTTTGTGATGACCCGACCCTACCCGGGCTCGAGCCACAACTACATCAAGCCTGCCTCCATAGGCCAGGGGCTGGCGAATAGCGCCGAAGGGACAACAACTCAGGGAGGCCTTTGCCTAAGTACCTGTAAACACAAACACTTCCCACTCCATGATAAAGTGCAGAGTAAAAGTAAAAGTGATGTACCAACTACTATAAATAAACCACAAAGTGCATCGACCTCTAAACATTACAAAGTAAAAGCTACAGGTAAACTGAAAATAATAAGGGAAATACACGCGCCCAACTAGAAATGTGCCACAACCCGACAACAGGTAAACAAAAGAAAACAGCTGGGAGGGCCCACACCTAGAACCCGACTATGACCACCACACGCGGTCCAAGCTCCCGAACTCCAAATCTCCACTGATGTCATGACCAACCTGTCTGTCGTCTGCAAGGTAACACCAAGTGCGGGCAAAGCCCAAGCAGGGGTGAGTATAAAAATACTCAGTAGGTTGCCCCGAAGGCTCAAGGGAGAAACAAAGGTGGTTCTGAAGAGGTGAGAAGTAGATCGAACAGGGGAATGTAAAGGAGTATAAACGAGAGTGCAGTAAAGAGTACAACTCAACCCAACAAGAGGAAGGAATTAGACTCATCCAAACACAATGAGCTAAAAGCAGTGAGAAGATAAACTTCTCGTCAAGTATTCTCTACCTATAGCAGGAGAGTAGTCTCATCCAACCAAGAGAAGCTACACACGGAAATCACATGGCATACCCCTCGCGTCTTCTCCTCTCCTGGAAGGAGAGTAACCGAAACCCAAGGAGTGGGTTCTGGAACAAGGTATATACATATCTATATGCTAAATCAAGAAGCCCGAACAAGATCGTAATGGGATCTCCGTCCCGTGATCAGCCCAATAATGTGAGTAGCCAACAATCCCAGAAGTAAACACCATCAATGCCCATTATCTCGTACATCTGCCCCGAACTACAATTCAAGGTGCTCAAATCACCGCACCTCGACACTATCCACTTTTGGTGGAATTTACTCGCCCACACAGTTTTAATTAACATCTCAAGGATACGTCACGGTGGGGAAAGTGCCCATCATTCTTGAGAGTTTTGCGGAAAGTCAAACCACACCTCATCAGTGTCACACAGTCGAGAGGTCCTCAAAGTAAAGCTGTCACATCACAGACCTCGTACAACCAAGGGTCTCGCTCCGGCAGTCATGGAGAAAAGTAACCGAATAGCCTCATAAAAAATCCGAAGTCTAAAATGCCAACGGGTGACCGACTACCCAGCCTTGCCGGAGGGTAAACCCTAATACATCATTAGGTGAGCCACTGCCTAGCCCTGCTGAAGGGTAAACCCGGAACAAGTCGACATGCGACCCACTTCCTAGCCCCGCTGGAGGGTAGACCTGGAAGAAGTAAACATGCGACCCACTTCCCAGTCTCTTCTAGAGGGTAAACCTAGTAGACGTCGATTAACAACACACTGCCCAGCCCCGTAGGAGGGTAAACCTGAAGAAGTCGATGAGAAACCCAGTTCCCAGTCTCTACTGGAGGGTAAACCTGAAGATGTCGATGAGCACCCCACTGCCCAGCCCCGCTGAACAGTAAACCCGAAACTTCTCTGGCCATCCCTACTAGAAAAAACCTCCTAGGTAGAGAATCAGTGCCCTCATAATGTATTGGTCACACCAAATCCACTAAACCCTACCAGGAAACTCGAAGGGATGTGATACTGAAAGACCACGTAGCTAAAGGGAAAAGGGAATGCAAACAATTCTGTCGATCAAACCGTCGAGAACAGAAATAGGGGTAACCACTCAACCCTTCTGGTTAAAACCATCATGAATAGAAGGACCCTCTATGTAAAGAGAGGTCAAAGGTGCGTAAAGCAGAACATGGAATGCACATGGGTCCCACACGACGTGTGACCATGTCTCCAAACAAAGCACACAAACGTTCTCAGGTACTACAACATGTACCTCCAAGCATACCTGAATACTCCTAGAGTATACCACATTTCCAGCATAATGGCTATCGGGCACACGATGTCCAATGTCAATGAAAAAAGGTTGAAAACGTAACAACTCCAACTTGCCACCTCATCGGCCCGGGCAAGACCAACTACATACCTTCAAACATTTACTTCACTCTCACAAAAGTGAACGCGATCACACGCCAAGGGTTTGCTTCCAAACACAACAAGAAGAACCGCCACCAGAGAACCTTTCACGCTTTCCCATTTAATGAGATCTTGAAAGAGACTCCATACATCTAAACGGACCGTACTGTTGTAATCCTTGCGAAAAAACATGTGAGATAAATTATTTACCCGCCTCTAACGGATATCCGACGGAAAATTCTCCAACACCTCTTTACGCCCGAACAGCGTCCTGTGGTCCTGAGCCTTGGTCCCGAAAATAGTCGGGTGCATCACACCATTGCGATCTCCTCAGAAAGACACGTCAAATTGATTTCTCACTTGAGTGCAATGGATATCTAGAGAAAAAGATGCATTTATCCATACCGTACACGAGCGGTGCTTCGTGGCACCCGCATCTCGGTCCCGAAGTTCAACGAACGGATCGCACCATTGCGATCCTCTCGAAAAAGTACACAATATTAACTCTTCATTCCCCCGCAACAGACACCCGGTGATAAAGATGGAAATCACCGCCAACTCCCCAAACGGCCCTCGTGGGGCCCGAACCATTTTTTAGGATCAAAGCGGGCGGATTGCGCCTTTGCAATGCCCTCGGAAAAACACCCAGAATCGACTGCTTGCACGCCCCGAACGGACGTCCGATGAAAATGTTGCTAAACGCTGCTCACAGCTTAAAAGAAGGCCCGTGGGGCCCATTTTTCAACTCTGGTTTTAGCACCCGAAAACCCCTTGGCAATATTCTTCTTGATTCCAGGGTCACAACGCCGCTGACGGTGCTCAAAACAGACATCGGATGTGTCCGCGCCGCTCAAAACACGAACCCCAGGAAAAATGTCAAACAACTTAAAGTACGCGTCACTCCACCGAGGCCCCCATATCAGGAGATAACACCCCCGAAACCATCTCTTATTCTCCTCCTCAATCCGAGGTTCGCACTGCCGCAGTCGGCATGCAAAACGGACACCCGTAGTGGGTGATACGGGTGTCCGAAATTGGAGGGGGTGAGCCCCTTGGACTGGACTGGCCTGGACCTGCCGGTCCGCCCATTCTGGGACGGCCTACGCCGGACGGCGGCTTAGCCGTGCGGGCCTTCTGTGGACCGGCAGTCCATCTGCAGACAGGCCCTTGTGGCCGGTCGTCCTGCCGCGTGAAGACCCACTAGACGCCAGTCGTGTCTCCCCCGAGGGGTCTCGTGCCATGACCCCGGTCCACCGTGTCGTCGCCTGGAGCCCACCGCGTGGAGGAGTCACCACCGTCTTTCCCTACGGCCAAACATCCATGCCGCCCGCGCCTCTACCTCGACCCCCACCGCACCGCCCAACCCGCTCGCCGGACCGCCGCGCTGGACCGCCGGAGCCTCGCCGGAAAACCACAAAACCTCCGGAAACATTGTTGAACAGCTGTGGACGCCACGGAGCTCAGAATTCAAATCCAAAATATGTGTCGGAAATCTCAGAACATGTGCTACACGATTATAGGCTTCGATCGACAAAATAACAGCAAATCGATGCATATATATGGATTCAAAGACGGTGCAGGAGTTTAAAATGAAAAACGCACGATCCTACCTTAATGGTCGTTGCCCGACGCTTCACCGATGATCCGCCAGAGCTGCTAGGCCTCGCCAGAGAGGCAGAGGAGAGGAGGAGTTCCTCCATCCTTGGGAGGGTTTGTTCCAGGGGGAAAAAACAAAAGGGGGGGGGGGAAAGAGAATTGTCTAAATAGAAAACACCTAAACCCCCTGCCCGTAGGCCCCATACCCAAACCCTCAGTGGGGTTGAGGTTAAGCCTCCCCTAGGGTAAACTCCACGTTCTGAGCCCTATGGCGGTCTCTGAATTTTAATCTGAGGCCCCATTCAAAAGTTATAAAATTTAATGCATGATGCCGCTAAATAATGAAAACGCCGCTGGTGTCATTTTCCACAGAAGGCCCGCGCATGTGAAACTTACACCCCTCCTATGGTAAACAGAATTATTTGTACTCAACGGTGCCCTCGGTTTTCCCATCTGAGCAACTGTTTAAGAGTTACTTGTTTTTATCCATTAAACGAATAAATTAATTATTTAATTTATCCATTTCACGTTCTGATAGCTAGCGAGGGGTCCAAACGCCCCACGCCGACATGTTTTATGTCATTCCTAGGGTGAACACCCCATTTCAGACCCATCCGTAAACTCAGATTTCTGATTAGAAAAACCGTTTAGGAGTTATCCCATCTATTTGGTGTTTCCAGTGTGAACGCACTGAAAATTTAATTCCTACCACACCGAGTCTTGGAATCGTACGCCGTCTGAAGATGCTGCTATGGAATAATATCAAGAATTTTCCAAAGTATTTTATAGCAAAAACCGGGTTCATACATCATTCCCTCCTTCAAGATTTTCATCCCCGAAAAGAAAAACCAGGGAACAACTTAGGATACAAAGCCCGTACCTGGCTCTTTCGTACCCAGGAGGACTCTTGCACAGTCTCGCATCATCATACACAAACCAAAGGATTTGATCAGTTCACGCGAGGTCTGCCCTTGTCGATGACGTACATAAGAGAATGCACACTTCTTCTTGGGTGAGTCACGTGGGAGATGTCATGCACCCACTCCAAACATTGGGTTTAGGTAACGGTGGTGGGGACCTCGCCATCCCTTCACACGATCTTAAATGACCCGAAGGACCTCAGGGGTTGCTCACCTCCTCGGTTGAACCTCTACGTCACACACCATGACTGGAATCTCCGTTTGGTCCTGGGACAAAGCCCGGTGATTCCCTCCATCAGAATATCCATATGGTGAAACACCCAAGGATATCTGGTCATGAAAGGTTTCATAGTCGATGTCTCACACCCAAGACTCTCTTCCACGATTGGAATGCGATGGTGTCGAAACCATCAACTAACGTAAAAAAGTTTCCACACCTTCTATTCCACTAACACATGGTTACACCAACACCCCGCGTCACCCTGGTAACACCTCAAACAAGGAGCAGGGAGAAAAGAATTTCTCACACAAAGTCTAACGATTCTACTTTCAAAATGTAGAAGAGCTGTAGAATGTAACTCTTATCACCTCATGCTCCGCAGGATCGTAGAAATCCAAAGTCCATGGTTCTCCATGGTCCCAACTGTCATCTCCCGGACCCTGATGTGGACCACCTGCTGGTGATGGGAAGACCTCGTAAGGTCGTCTACCACTTCTAGCTCATAATGATCCTCCATTAGAACCACCTCTCTGAGGAATCCACTCTGATCATGATGCTTCCACGGTGGCGCATGACCATGTCTCCAAAACCAATGGTGGGGAGGCCACCTGCGTTGAGGTTCTGTCTGCTGACGCCTGCTAGCTGCGGCAAACGTCTCTGCCACGTCGCGCCTAATGCCACCACCACCCATAAAGTGTGACAGGAAGATCTCTATCACCAGAACCTTCTCTAGCACCTCGGCATAAGTGGGAATGCCCAAGGGTACAATGATAGCACGAATCTCTCTGCAGAGACCCTGCTCGAACTTATGCTCTTGGAAGTTGTCGTCGTGCACCAAGTCTGAGCAAAAGCGTTCACAGTCTGTGAAACCAGTTGCATACTCAGTCACCGTCATCCCTCCCTATAGAAAATACATGAGCTCCTAGATCCGAACGGAGCGTAAGCAGGAGGGGTAAAACTCCCCACGAAACAATAACTAAAAGTCTCCCCACAAAAGAGATGACTCATCAAGAAACTGAGTCACCAGACTCCACCAACGCCCAACTGCTCCGTTGAAAAGGCTGGTGGCCAAAGCCACCATAAAATCTGCCGATGTTTGCGCAAACCTGAAGAGGAAAACCACTGTCTCAAGCCAAACCTCTTCTACCTTAGGGTCTGGATCACCACTGAACCTCAACAGTCTCTATCGCTAGAACTCACGGAGCATGCTCAACCTACACTCATGCTCAATCTTCTCTACTGAAGCTGTCTACTTCCCACCAGGTGGGGGTGCTGCTACCAGCCCACCCGGAGAAAGGGACTCGCATGATGGGTCCTGGACTGAGGGATCATAGCTCACAGGTTCGTCGTCATGAAACAAAGCTGATATCCTTGCTGGTTGTCTTCACAGAGACATCTTGAATGTTATCAAGGAGTGCTGCGGTCAGATGAGCATATGTGTATATAACAATAACGACAATGGGGAGCTGAATCAATAAGGACAGTCAAAGACTCAATCCTATGTGATGCTAAACCCAAATTTCCCAACAACGAGTGTCTCAGCATGCCGAGTCGACAAGAGGGTTATTAGGGTCCTATTGATTGGATACGTCAGCCACCGCACCATCACCGGACTCCCTAGCCTGAGAGCCGCTCTCGATACACGTTGACACTATTTCCCTATATACCAACCAAATTCCTTTTTAGGGACATCTGAACAACATCCCAAGGAACGAACCACCTTTGATATGACCTTTTCACGACCCGACCCTACCTGGGCTTGAGCCGACACTACCCCAAGCCTACCTCCATTGGCCAGGGGCTAGAAACTAGCAGTGAAGGCACAACAACTCGGGGAGTACTTTGCCTAAGTACCTTTACACACACATGTAGCCCACTCAATGAAGAAGTTCAAAGTAAAAGAATAAGTGAAGTACCAACTACTATAAATAAACAACAAAGTCCATTGACCTCTAAACAGTACAAAGTAAAAGCTGAAGGTAAACTGAAAAAAAATAGGAAAAACACGCGCCCAACCAGAAAAGTGCCCCACCCCAGCAACAGGTAAAAAAAAGAAAACAGTTGGGATGGTCCCACACCAGAAACCTGACTACGACCACCGTACGCGGTCCAAGATCCAGAAATACTAAGCTCCACTAAAGTCACGGCCAACCTGTCTGTCGTCTGCAAGGGAACACCATGTGCGGGAAAAGCCCAAGAAGTGGTGAGTATAAAAATACTCAATAGGATGCCCCGAAGGCTCGAGGGAACAACAAATGAGGTACTGAAGAGGTGAGAAGTAGATCGAATAAGGAAAATTAATGGAGTATAACCGATATTACAGTAAAGAGTAAAGCTTATCCCAACAATAGGAAGGAATTAGACTCGTCCAAAAATGAGGAGCTAGAAGCAGTGAGAAGATAAACCTCTCGTCGAGTCTTCACTACCTATAGCAGGAGAGTAGGCTCGTCCAACCACGACAAGATAGACACGGAAAGCACATGGCATACCAGGCACGTCTTCGCCTCTCCTAGAAGGAGAGTAACTGAAACCCAAGGAGTGGGTACTGGAACAAGGTATATACATATCCGTATGCTCAATCAAGAAGCCCGAACAAGATCATAAGGGGATCTCCATCTCGTAGATCAGCCCAAGAAATTGAGTAGCAAACAGTCCCAGAAGTAAAAAACATCGATGCCCAATATCCTGTACATTTGCCCTGAACTGAAAGTCATGGGGCTCTAATCACCGCACCTCGACACCATCTGCATTGGGTGGCATTGACACGCCTGCATGGTTTTAAGTCGCGACGTGTCTCTATGGGGAAAGCACCCCTCATTCTTGAGAGTTCTGGGGAATTTCAAACCACACCTCATCAGTGTTACATAGTCGAGAGCTCCTCAAAGTCATGTTGTCACATCACTGACCTATACAACCTAGGGTCCCACTCCGGTAGTCACAGAGAAAAGTCACCGACTAGCCTCATAAGAAGGTCTGAGTCTGAAATGACAACAGGTGACCCACTGCCCAGCCCTGATGGAAGGTAAACCCTAATACATCATCAGGCGACCCACTTCCCAGCTCTGCTAGAGTGTAAACCTGGAACAAGTCGATAGGAGACCCACTGCCCAGCCCCACTGGAGGGTAGACCTAGAAGAAGTCGACAGGTGACCCACTGCCCAGTCTCTGCTAGAAGGTAGACCTGGTAGAAGTCGATTGCAACCCACTGCCCGGCCCCGATGGAGGGTAATTCTGAAGAAGTCGATGAGAAAACCACTGCCTAGTCTCTACTGGAGGGTAAAGCCGAATATGTCGATAAGCAACCCACTGCCCAGCCCCGCTAGAGGGTAAACCCAAAACTGCTATGGCCATCCCTACTGGAAATAACATCCTGGGTAGAGAATCAGTGCCCTTATAAAGTATTGGTCACACCGGCTCCACCAAACCCTACCTGGAAACTCGAAGGGACGTGATACTGAAAGCCCACACGACTAATGGGAAAAGGGAACCCAAACAATTCTACTGATCAAACTGTCGAGAAAAGAACCAGGGGTAATGACTCAATCCTGTTGGTTTAAACCATCATGAACAGAAGGACCCTCTGCATTATGAGAGGTCAGAGGTGCGTAAATAAGAACACGACACGCACATGGGTCCCACACAATATGTGGCCCTGTCTCTAAACCAAGAATACAAATGTTCTCAGGTACTACAGCATGTACCTCCAAGCATACCTGAATACTCCCAGAGTATACTACATTTCCAGCCCAAAGGCTATTGTGCACACGATGTCCAACGTCAACACAAAAAGGGAAAAAATGTAACAACTCCAACTTTCCACCTCATCAGCCTAGGCACAACCAACTACATCTCTTAAAATATTTACTTCACTCTCACAAGAGTGAACGCGATCACACGCCAAGGGTTTGCTTCCAAACCCAACAAGAAGAACCACCACCAGAGCACCTTTCATGATTCCCCATTTAATGAGATCTCGAAAGAGACTCCGCACATTCAATGGATATTCGACGAAAAAGGCGCCAACACCACTTTACGCCCGAACACCATCACGTGGTCCCATGCCTCGGTCCAGAAAATAGTTGGGCGCATCGCACCATTGCGATCTGCTCAGAAAGTCAGGTCAAATTGACGGCTCACTTGAGTGCAACAGATATCCAGAGAAAAAGATTCATTTCGTCGTACCACACACGAGAGGTACATCGTGGGACCCGCATGTCGGTCCCGAAGCATAACGAATGGATAACACCATTGTGATCCTCACGAAAAAGTACAAAAGATTAAATATTCATTTGCCCTCAATGGACACCTAGTGATAAAGATGGAAATCACCGCCAACTCCCCAAATGGCCCTTGTTGGCCCCGCACCATCATGAAGAATTAAAGCGGGAAGATTGCACCATTGCAATGCCCTCGGAAAAACACCCAGAATCAACTTCTCGCATGCCCCGAACAGACATCTGATGAAAACGTTTCTAAATGCTGCTCGCAGCTTAAAAGATGGCCCATGAGGCCCATGCCTCAACTCCGGTTTCAATGCCCAAAAACCCCTTGGAAATCTTCATCTTGACTCCAGGGTCACAATGCCGCTGACGGTGCTCAAAACAGACATCGGATGTGTCCGCGCCGCTCAAAACATGAACCCCCCAAAAAATGTCAAACTACATAAAGTAAACGTCGCTCCATCAAGGCCCCCATCTTATAAGATAAATCCCCCGACACCATCTCATATTCTCTGCCTCGAGCTAAGGTTCGCACTTTCGCAGACGACATGCAAAACGGACACCCATAGTGGGAGATATGGTTGTCCGAAATCGGAGGGGGTGAGCCCCTTGGACTGGACCGGCCCAGACCGGCCGGTGTGCCCGTTCTAGGCCGGCCCGAGTCTCAGCCGCATGGGCCAGCCATGGACCCGTTGTCCACCCATATACCGGCCCTCGTGGCTGGTCATCCCGCTGTGCGAAGACCCGTGGGACGAGGGTCATGTCTCCCCCACGGGGTCGCGGACCGCGACCTCGGTCCACCGTGCCGTCGCCAGGAGCCCGCCGCGTGGAAGAGTCTCCGCTGCCTCGCCCTGTTGCCGAATGACCACGCCGCCCGCACCTCCGCCTGGACCCCCGCCGCGCCACCACGCCCTCTCACCGGACCGCCACACTGGACCGCCGAAGCCTCGCTGGAAAACCCCCAAACCACCCGAAACTTCGTCGGACAACTTCGGACGCCTCAAAGCTCAGAATTCAAATCCGAAATATGCGTCGGGAAGTTCAGAACAAGTGCTATGCGATTATGGGATTTGCTCGAAAAAATAATGGCAAATCGACGCATATATATGGATTCAAAGTAGGTGCAAGAGTTTAAAATGAAAAACGAAAGATCCTACCGTAATGGGCGTTGCCCGACGCTTCACCGATGATCTGATGGAGCTGTCGCGCCTCGCCGAAGAGGTGGAAGAGAGGAGGAGTTCCTTATTTCTTTGGAGGGTTTGCTCCAAGGGGAAAAAAAGGTAGAAGAAGTGTTTAAATAGAAAACACTTAAACCCCCCCCCGTAGGCCCCGTACCTGAACCCTCAGCGGGGTCGAGGTTAAGCCTCCCCTAGGGTAAACTCCATGTTTTGAGACCAACAGCGGTCTCAGAATTTTAATCTGAGGCCCCATTCAAAAGTTATAAAACTTAACACCCGAGGCCGCCAAATTACGAAAACGCCCCTGGTGGCATTTTCCACAGAAGGCCCACGCCTGCGAAACTTACACCGCTCCTAGGGTAAACGACATTATCTTGACTCAACGGTGCCCTCGGTTTTCCCATCCGAGAAACCGTTTAAGAGTTACTTGTATTTGGACATTAAACGAATACATTAATTATTTAATTTATCAATTTCACATTCCGATAGTGAGCGAGGGGTCCAAACACCCCGCGTCGACATGTTTGATGTCCTTCCTACGGTAAACACCCCATTTCAGACCCATCTGTACACTCAGATTTCTGATCTGAGATTTGGCGTTCCTAGTCTGAACGCACTGAAAATTTAATTCCATCCACACCGGGGCTCGGAATTATACGTTGTCTGAAGGCGCTGCTCTGGAATAATATTAAGAATTTTCCGAAGTCTTTTATAGAAAAAACCATGTTCTTACATGGTTAGGGTTCTTTAGGATTTCTTAATGTGTATTTAGGGTTTATTAGGTTTTATTATCATTTATTAGGGTTTATTAGGTATTTTTGGGGTTTTATTAGGGTTGAGTAGAGTTTCATAGGGTTTTTACAGATTATAAGGTGTTTTTAGGGATTATTAGAGTTTATTAGGTTGTAATTATTTATATTATGGTATATTAGGGTTTAATATTTTTGAGGGTTTTAAAGCGTCTTCAGGGTTTTTGTAGCATTTTGTAGGGTTTGTGTAGCGTTGTTAGAGATTATGTATAATTTTTAGTGTTTATGTAGTGTTTGTAGTGTTTAGTTGGAGGTTTTAGATTTTATGTATCATTTTTAGGGTTTATGTAACGTTTTTAGGGTTTTTGTAGTGTGTTTAGGGTTTAGGTTTTAGGTAGCATTTTTAGGGTTTTTGTTACATTTTCTGGGTTTATGTTGCATTTTTAGGGGTGATATAGCGTTTATGTGGCATTTTTTATGGTTTGTGTACCATTTTAGGGTTTATGGAGTGTTTTTTGGGTTTATAATGTGTTTTTAGGTTTTATGTAGCATTTTTAAATGTTTATGTTGCGTTTTTAGGGTTTATTATGTGTTTTTAAGAGATTATGTTACAGTTCTTGGGTTTATGTACTGCTTTTAGGGTTTATGTGGCCTTTTTTGGGATTATGTTGCATTTTTTGGTTTATGTTGTGTTTTTAGGGGTTTTGTTGCATTTTAAGGGCTTATGTAACATTTTTAAGGTTTATGTATCTATTTGAAGCCTTTTTCTAGGGTTTATCAACCTTTTTAGTGTTATTTAGGATTTATTTGGGTTTATTAGGGTTTATTTTATTTATTTGGGTTGAGTAACATGTATTTTGGTTTATTACAATTTATTAAGAATTATTATGATTTGTTAGGGTTTATTGCTGTTTTTTAGGGGTTTGTTATGGTTTGTTTCAGTTTGTTACGATTTATTTGGCATTGTTAGGAATTGTTATGATTTATTTGAGGTTGTTATGGTGTGTTAAAATTTATATTGGGGTTGTTAGGGTTTGTTAGGGTTTATTAGTAGGTTGTAGGGTTTTGTAGGCCATTTTTTTGGAGGTTTTTGTAACGTTTTGTCGAGTTTGTTAGGGTTTTTAGTGATTATTTGGGTTTATTATGGTTTAATAGTGTTTTTATTGTATATTAGGGGTTTTAGGGCTTTTGTACCATTTATTAGGGTCAAATAGAGTTTTTTTAGAGTTTAGTATAGTTTATTACGATTTATTAGTGTTTATTTGGGTTTTAGGGTTTAATGGTGTGTTTTAGGGGTTATTAGGGATTATTAGTGGTTCTTAGGGGTTATAAGTGGTTGTTAGGGTTTTTTAGGCTTTGTTAGGGTTTTTAGGGTTTGTTACGATTTGTTTTAGTTGTTTGTGGTTTTATGGGTGGGTCTGGATTTTTTATGCTTTGTTAGGGTTATTTTAGCGTTTTTTGGGGTTCTGTTGCATTTTGTGGGTTTTGAATCATTTTTTAGTTTTTTTTGCAATTGATAGGCTTTATGAAGCGTTGTTAATGGATTTAGTGGTTCTTTAGGGTTTTAGGGTTCTTTAGGGTTCTTTATGGTGTATTAGGGTTTTTTGAGGTTTTTAGGGTTTGCTAGGGGGTTTTTAGGGTTTTCAAGGGTTTCATAGGGTTGGTTAGGGTTTGTTTAGGTATTTTTTGTATTTTTAGGGCAAGGAAGGCTCGGGGATAGGCTATTCCTGACTCCCCCCAAAATTTATTATAAAAACACAGGAAGACACTGCAGAAAAGGGAGGGGCGGTGTCAATCAACCCACACCCAAAAACCGTTACAACCCAAGACACAAAAGACCCCAAAAAAGAAAAATCAAAAAAGAAAAAAAAACACGCAAGACCAAACACAACAACAGCTTCAGAAACACCAGTGTAACCATCCAGTGCCTCTTTGTCATGAAGATTCACCACTAGAATCACAGAACCAACTACTTCATCACCAGCCAAATAGCACTCAAAAACACAATTTTCATCAGCCAACTCCTCTTTGCCAATCATATCCACCACCAGAATAACAGAACCACATCCCTTCCGCACATCCCAGATAAGTAGTAACTAGAGTATAGCAGAACACCTTCCCGCACCCAGCAACTTCCCACAAAAAAGACTTACAACCAACAACATCAAGCCACCAGCACCAAAATCACCAGCCTATACAACAGCCAACACCTCCATGCCAGTCAGATCCATTACCAACAGCACTGAACCATCCGCATCAGAAACGAAACTAACTTCATCACATTCCATCCAAAAAGAAACCAAAGTTACATTATACTGCACCAAGCAGCACAACCATGGGTAAAGAACCATCATCGTCCAAGACAAAAACCATTCTGCAACCCAAACAGCCCTTCCAGCAACCTAGAAACCGCAACACATAGCGAGCACACAATAATACCTCATACTAATCCCAGCAAACATCACCAACATCAACCCATAACCAAACCATACATCACCACAACAGATCCATCCAAAACCTTCAGCAAGATGTGCGGGACCAAGAAGACCGCTTTGGCACCATAGGAAATAATAGATCGAAACCAGATCACATCAAAACAAAAACAGACCAGAAGTAGCAGCAATATTCAAGAACATGACTGAGGAACAAACCTGAGGCTTGCACGCAGACCAAAAACAAGATGATATGACAACCCACAAAGATGGATCATGAGAACCACCAATCCGGCACCATGACTCTTACATCCACCAGGAACTACCCATCGCGATACTTCAACTATGAGGCCAAATCCCATGCCGCCTTTGTGTCCCCCGCCACCATTGAGAAGACTGAAGACGTTGATCCATACGTGGAGTTCTCATCACTGCATACACAAACCAAAACCACATCTGAAACCCATAAGGATACCCAATATCCAGAGTGTTTTCCGCCTCAATTCCAGCCGAAGCGATCCCCCTCCACTGATGAGAACATTGAAGCTGTTGACCTGCCCGATGAGGACCAATCTCTACAAACACGATCCGGAGCCCCTTCCTAAGTCCAAAAGGGTTTCCAATCTCCATATTGCCGTTCAAAACAACTTCATCTGACACGATCTGATCCAGAACCACAACGTGCCTTGCATCTTCTATGAACGCCAAATTCTGAGCACAAGGGAAAAGAAGCAAAGATATGTTTGAGACTGAAGATGAAGGCCCAAAAAAACCATCACTCTAGAAAGATGAAACCGCCCGAACAAGAGAACCACCACAATCTTGGGTTTGTAGAGTACGCCCAGGTGTTGAAGCAGTCGTTGCACCTGCCAAACACCAACATGAAGCCAGATACACCAGTGCGACTTCAGATCTGAAGCAGTCTTTGTGATCTACTTATTCATTGACCAGGATGTGGCCATTTAAGGATGCCAGATCTTTCCACCAACATGCCGACATAAGCAACCGCAACTAGCCCCGAAGTAGGCAATCTTCTAAGACTGCATCCAAGCCACCGAGATATCAGCAACACCGCCAAGGATCTATAACGGTCCATCAGGGGTAGACGGCGATGAAGGAGAACGCAAAGGGAGAGCACCCAGAGACTCAACCGCCATTCTTTTCCTTGTCTTTTTTGGGGGGTTTTAGCGTTTGAGGGTTTGAGGGTTTTTAGTGTTTTTTGAGGGTTTTTTTGATGTTTTTTAGGGTTTTTAGGTTTTTTTTCAGGTTCTTTCAGTTTGTTCAGTTTTTTTGTGTTTTTAGAGGTTTTAGAGTTTTTTTATGGTTTTTAGGGGTTTTTTTTGGATTTTTAGGGTTTTTAGGGTTTTTAGGGTTTTTTTGGGTTTTTTTGGTTTATAGGGGTTTTAGGGTTTTTTCATGTTTTGCCGAGTTTGTTAGGTTTTTTTGTGAATATTATCATTTTGAAAGGTTTAATAGAATTTTTTATGTATATTTGGGTTTTAGGTGTTTTGAAGCTTTTATTGGGGTCTAATAGGGTTTGTTACGATTTATTATAGTTTATTAGGGTTTAGTAGTGGGCTTTAGGGTTTACTAGGGTTTATTATGTTTTATTATTGGTTGGTAGGGTTTTTTAGGATTTATTAGTGCTTATTAGAGTTATTTAGGGTGTATGAGTGTTTTTTAGGATTTCTAAGGGTGTGTTACGATTTCTAAGGGTGGGTTAGGTTTTTTATGGGTGGGTTAGGGTTTCTAAGGGTGTGCTATGTTTTCTAAGGGGTTTTAAGGTTGTGTTAGTGTTTCTATGGGTGTGTTGGGGTTTCTAAGGGTGTGCTAGGTTTTCTAAAAGTGTGTTAGGGTTTCTAACGGTGTTTTAGGGTTTCTAAGGGTGTTTTAGTGTTTCTTTGGTTTGCTTAGGGTTTTATTGGGGGTTTTACGGTTTTTTTAGGGTTTCTTATGTTTTCTTCTAGGTTTTTTAGGCTTTCTTCGGGTTTTGTGGGTTTATTGGTGTTTCTTAGTGCTTCTGGGGGTTTGTTTGGGTTTGTTAGGGTTTGTTAGGGTTTGTTATGTTTTTTAGGGGTTTTGAGGTTTGTTAGGGTTTGTTTTGGTTTTTTAGGTTTTGTTAGTGTTTGTTGCGGTTTTTTTGGGTTTGTTATGGTTTTTCATGGTATTTAATGGTTTTTAGTGTTTATGGGGTTATTCATGGTTTTTAAGGGTTATTTTGTTGTTCATGGTTGTCACATATGTGTAGAGATAGTCACAAGCTTCAATTTGATATGTGGTAGAGGTGAAACAGACACCCAGAGCAGAAGTTACGCTCATTTGGAGGACTTAAAGACCTTTTGGGACTTTAAGAACGTTAAAAGGTGTTCTTATTGGTCACAAATGTGTAGATTTAGTCGAAAGTTTCGATTTGATATATAGTCGAGGCAAAACAGACTCCCAGAGTAGAAGTTATGGTCTTTTTCAGGGTTTATGTGCCTTTTTGGGCCTTCAAGGATGTGAGAAGGTGATTCAATGGTTATAGGGGTGTAGGTCTTGTCGCAAGCTTCTATTTGATATGTTGTAGAGGCAAAACGGACACCCAGAGAAGAATTTATTGCAAAACGGACACCAGAAGTCAATCTTTTGACCATCCAAAGAGATTTTGGATATTTTTCGGGATTGAAGAATGTTAGAAAGGGTTCTAGTGGTTACCAAAGTCTGTATCTTTTCACAATATTCGATTTGATATGTGGTAGATCCAAAATTAAGACACATAGTAGAAGTTGTTGTCGTTTTAAATTTAGCAACTCTCCTAGCACCTAAAGACCAAAGAAACCCGCAACTCACTAAAATAGGCATAACTTCTCCTTCGGGTGTCCGTTTGAGCACTGTGACCAATCAAATCGAAGCTCATGAGAAGAGTGAGGACCAAATTTAGTATAAACTATGAGAATATCAAATAAATATATGATATATTAGTTATAAAATTCCCAAAAAGTCCAACATCAAACGGCCATAACTTTTGCTCTGGTTCTCCGTTTGAGCTCTACCACATATCAAATCGAAAGTAGCGAAGAGATCTACGCAGAAAGATGACTTGAACATAATTCAAGTCATTTTTGAGACCCTAAAATCCCAGAAACCCATTAGAAGGCCTCCAAAACTCCATGTCCGTGTACAAATCCCTGTCAAATGTTTCTTAAATGGTCATAACATCTGATATGTGTGTCTGTTCGGCCTTCAACACCTGTTTTTATTGTATTTCATTCCATGAGATTCAGTTTGACTATTCACGGAGTAGAAATGGACACCCGAAAAAGAAGTTATGCCTTTTTCAATGACTCTGTGATTTGTTAGGTTTTTCAAGACCCCATTTCTAGCATTTTTGTCATGTATGATGTTTTTTCAAACAACTATAAATTATTATTACTGTTATTATTATTATTATACTCATCATCTCATCCACATGAAAATGCACATGCACGTACATTATTATTATATATTTATTACCATGCACGTGCACATGCAATTCACACACATTAGTTTATTATCACATGCATTGTTATTATTATTGTTATTATTATTAGTGGTTGTTGTTGTTATTGAAGTTGTTGTTGTTATTGTTATTATCATCACATGAAAATTCACATGCGAATGAACATACATGCACATTCAATGCATGTGCGTTATTCTATTATCACATGTGTTGTTATTAATAATAATATTATTAGTATTATTATTATCATCATCATCATCAAATGCAAATGCAATGCATGGGCGTTATTATTTATTACCATGCACGTGCACAGGTAATGCAAATTCAATATTTTATTATTACATGCATTGGTACTACTACTATTATCACCACCACTACTACTATTATTACTAGTGCTGTTATTATTAGTATCATCACAAGCAAATTTAAATGCATGTGTGTTAGTATTTATTATTTATTACGAGGCACGTGCATATTCAATGCACTCGTATTATTATTATTTTATTATTATTATTATTATTATTATTATTATTATTATCAGAATTATTATTATTATTATTATTATTATCATTATCATTATCATTATTTTTATCATTATCACATGCAAATGCACTTGCATGTTCGTTGTTATTTATTATTTATTACCGTGCATGTGCATGCGTTATTATTATTATTACAATTATTATTATTAATATTATCATCAAATGTAAATGCACATGCACATGCTTGTGAATTCTTATTTATTATTATCTATTTATTATTTAATACTATGCACGTGCACTTGAAATGCACTCGCATTATTCTATTCTTCTTATTATTGTTTGTATCATCAAATACAAATGCACATGCATGTGCTTTGTTATTTATTATTTATTACCATGCACATGCATGTGTCATTATCATTATCATTACATGTAAATTGAAAATGCACGTGCATTATTATATATTATTTTCTATCATGCACATGCAAATTCAATGCAATTTCTCTATTCTATTATCACAGGTGTTATTATTATTTATTCTAATGCACCTACACATGCAATGCACGTGCATTATTCTATTATCAAATGTGTTATTATTTGTTATTTATTATTATTCACATGCAAATGCACATTAATGTGGACATGGTTATTATTTATTGTTTATTACCATGCACATGCACACGCACATGCACATGCACATGAAATTGGATGTGCGTTATTATTTATTATCATTCACATGCACATGCACATACACAAGTAATTCACATGCGTTATTATTTATAATTAATTATTTATTATCATTCACATGCAAATGCATCAGCATATGCAAATGCATGGGCGTTATGATTTATTATTTAAACCATGCACATGCTTATGCACATGCACATGCATTATTACTATTATTATTATTAGATGTACTTTTTTGGTTTACTAGCATTTTTTTTTAATTTTTAGGTGTTATTAACATATATTATGGTTTGTTAGTGTTTTAGGGTTTTTTAATGGTATATTAGCTTTTTTTAGGGTTTGGTGGGGGTTATTAGGATTTTATTAGTGTTTATTATGATGTGTTAAGGTTTATTAGGGTTTATTAGGTATTTTTAGAGTTTTATTAGGATTGGGTTGGGTTTATTAGGGTACATTATGGTATATTTTGGTATATTTTGATATGTTTATGATTTATTAGGGATATTATCGTTCATTATGGTTTATTAATTTTTAAGAGTGTATATTAGAGTTTTTTACTATTTAGTAGTGTTTATCAGGGTTTATTATTACTTTTCAGCTTTTTTAGGTTTTATTAGCATTTATTAGGGCTTTTTGGGCTTTTTAATGGTATATTTTCATTTTTAGGGTTTAATGGGGTTTATTATGGTTTATTATAGTGTGTTAAGGATTATTAGGGCTGAGTAGGTATTTTTAGGGATTTACTAGGGTTGAGTAAGTATCTTTAGGGTTTTATTAGGGTTTATTAGGGTTGAGTACTGTTTATTTGGGTTTGTTAGGGATTTTTAGGGTTTACTAGGGTTTGTTAGTGTTTTTATTAGGGTATATGATTGTTTTTTAGTTTCTGTTAATATATACAAGGGGTTGTTAGGACTTTTTAGGTTTTATTAGTGTTTTTTTCGTGTTTCTGAGCATTTTTTATAATTTATTAGGTTTTATTAGAATATATTATGGTTTATTAGGGTTTCTAGGGCATTTTAATGGGTTTTTGCGTTTTTTTGTTTATTGGGGTTTAGTTGGGTTTTATTAGGTTTTATTATGGTGTGTCAAGGTTTATTAGGGTTAAGAATGTATTTTTAGGGTTTTATTATGGTTTATTAGGCTTTATTAGATTTTATTAGGGTTTACTAGGGATTTTTAGGGTTTATTAGGGTTTGTTAGGGGTTTATTAGTTTTTTGTTTTATTAGGCTATATTTGTGTTTGGTAAGTCTTTTTAGATAATGTAGAATTTTTTATTATTTTTGAGCCTTTTGTATTTGTTTTTTAGCATTTTTAGGGTTTCATAGGTTATATTAGAGTTTATTATGGTTTATTATTGTTTCTTTGGATTTTTAAGGTATATTAGCATTTTTTGTCTTTATTAGGTTATATTAGTGTTTTAGGTCTTTTTAGGTAATATAGCATGTTTTTATTATTTTTGATCATTTATTTTCTTCTTTGTGAGCGTATTTAGGGTTTATTAGGTTATATTAGAGAATATCAGGGTTTCTAGGAATTTTTTAAGGTATAAAAGAGTTTTTTTTCATTATTAGGGTTTTGTAGGGTTTTATTAGGGGTCATTATGGTGTGTTAAGGTTTGTAATGGTTGAGTAAGGTTTATTTGGATTTATTTATGGTTTATTAGGGATTTCTGGGGTTTTTTGGGGTTTATTACGGTTTATTTGTGTTTATTAGTGTCTATTAGGGTAGGTTAGGGTTGTTCAGGTTTTCATAATGTGTTTTTATGGTTTATTAGGATTTATTGTCATTTATTAGGGTTTATTAGGTATTTTTGGGGTTTTATTATGGTTGAGTAGAGCCACTTAGGGTTTTTAGGGATTATAAGTCATTTTTAGTGATTATTAGAGTTTAATACGGGTTTATTGGGGTTTAATTATTTATATTTCGGTATATTAGGGTTTAATATGTTTGAGGGTTTTGAAGCGTCTTTAGGGTTATTGTAGCATTTTTTATTGTTTGTGTAGTGTTGTTTGAGTTTGTGTAGCATTTAGTGTTTATGTAGCACTTTTAGGGTTTAGTTAGCGGTTTTAGGTTTTATGTATAATTTTTAGGGTTTATGTAATGTTTTTAGGGTTTATGTAGCGTGTTTAGGGTTTAGGTTTTATGTATTATTTTTTTTGGGTTTATGTTGCGTTTTCTAGGTTTATGTAGCGTTTTTAGTGGTGATGTAGAGTTTATGTTGAATTTTTAAGGGTTTATGTAATGTTTTTTGGGTTCATCTAGTGTTTTTAGGGTTTATGTTTTGTTTTATGGTTTTATGTAGAGTTTTTTAATGTTTATGTTGTCTTGTTTGGGGTTTATGTTACTGTTCTAGGGTTTATGTAGTGCTTTTTGGGTTTATGTTGCGTTTCTTGGGTTTATGTTGCATTTTTGGAGTTTATGTTGCGTTTTTAGGGTTTATGTTTCATATATAGGGTTTATGTAATGTTTTTGGAGTTTACGTATCTATTTGTTTATTTTTTAGGGTTTTAATGGTTTTTTATAGTTTGTAGTGGTTTTTAGGGTTTTAAGGGTTGTTAACGGGTGTATACGGTTTTTATGGTATTTGATAGGTTCTCAATGGTTTTTTGGGAGTCTTTAACGGTTTATTTGTTTTTTCAGGATTGATAGGGGTTTTTAGAGTTTTTAGTGTGTTTTAGGGTGTGTTTGGGTATTGTAGTGGTTTTTAGGGTTTTTGTAATGTGTTTTAGCATTTTTTGGGTTCTTTAGGGGTTTTAGGGTTTTTTAGAGTTTATTATGGTTATTTCGTGTTTATTAGGGTTCTTTAGGGTTTATTAGTGCTCTTTAGGATTTGTTACGGTTTATTAGAATTTTTATTGTATATTAGGGTTTTATTGGGCTTTTGTATGAATTAATAGATTTTTCTATGATTTATCAACCTTTTTTAGGGTTATTTATGATTTATTAGGGTTTCTTAGGGTTTATTTTATTTATGAGGGTTTATTAACCTGTATTTGGGTTTATTACGATTTATTAAGGTTTATTATGAATTGTTAGGGTTTATTGCGGTTTATTAAGGGTTTGTTATGGTTTGATTCAGTTTGTTACGATTTATTTGGAATTGTAAGGATTTTTTCGATTTATTTGGGGTTGTTAGGGTTTGTTACAATTTATTATGGGGTTATTAGGGCTTGTTAGGGTTTATTTGCTGGTTGTATGGTTTTATAGGCAATTATTTGGTGGGTTTTGTAGTGTTTTGTCTGGTTTGTTAGGGTTCTTAGTGATTTTTAGGATTTAGTATCGTTCATGTGTGTTTTTATTGTATATTAGGGGTTTTATGGATTTTTTAGTGTTTATTAGAGTCTAATAGGTTTTTTAGGGTTTATTACAGGTTATTATGATTTATTAGTGTTTATTAGGGTTTTAGGGTTTAATAGTGGGTTTGAGGTTTTATTTGGGTTTATTAGTGGTTCTTAGGGGTTATTAGTGGTCGTTAGGTTTTGTTAGGGTTTGTTAGGATGTGTGTTATTCTATTATCACACATGTTATTATTATAATTATTTTCATTATCATTATTGTAATTATCCTTATTGTTATTACTAGTATTATTATTATTATTATCGTCACATGAAAATGCAGATGCCCATGCGTTATTTTTTATTATTTATTATATATTATTTATTTCCATGCATGTGCATATGTTGTTGTTGTCGTTATTATTATTATTAGTTATATTAATAATAATATTATTATCATCACATGCAAATGCACATGAACGTCTGTTATTATTTATTACTATGCACGCGCACCTGCAATGCACCTACATTATTCTATTCTCACATTCATTTTTAATGTTATTGTTATTATTACTATTATTGTTATTATCATCAAATGCAAACGAAAATGCACGTGCGTTATTATTTATTACCATACATGCGGAAATTCAATACATGTGCGTTATTTTATTATCACAGGAGCTATTATTATCAATATTACTATTATTGTAATTATTATCATCACGTGCACTATGAGTTATTATTTATTATCATACACTGCACATGCAATGCACGTGTGTTATTATATTATCACATGTGTTGTTATTATTATTAATATTATTATTAATGTTATTATTATTATTAGTATTATCATCTCATACACATGCACATGCACATGCACGTGCAATATTATTTATTTTTTATTACCATGCACGTGTACATGGAATGCACACACATTATTTTATTATCATATACGTTGTTATTCTTAATGTTATTATTATTATTGTGGTTGTTGTTGTTGCTGTTGTTGTTATTGTTGTTGTTATTGTTATTATCATCACATGAAAATGCACATGCAAATGCACATGAAAATACATAAAAACGAACATTCAATGCATGTGCGTTACTCTATTATCACATGCATTGTTATTATTATTATTATTATTAATACTATTATTATCATCATCGTTAGCATCATCACAGGAAAATGCAATGCACGCGCGTTATTATTTATTACCATGCACGTTCACAGGTAATGCACATGAAATATTCTATTATCACATGCATTGGTACTACTACTATTATCACTACTACTACTACTTCTGCTATTATTATTATTATCATCACTTGCAAATGCTGATGCGCGTGCGTTATTATTTATTATTTATTACCATGCACATGCATGTGTAGGGAACTTGTATTATTCTTTTATTATTATTATTACTATTATTATCACAATTTATTATTATTATTATTATCATTATCATTATCATTATTATTATCATTATCACATGCAAATGCACATGCATGTGCGTTGTTATTTATTATTTATTACCACGCACGTGCGGGCATTATTATTATTATTAATACAATTAGTATTATTAATATTATTATCAAATGTAAATTCAAATGCACATGCATGTGCATTCTTATTTACAATTATTTATTTATTATTTACTACTATGCACGTGCACATGCAATGCACTTGCATTATTCTATAATTATTATTATTGTTGTTGTTGTTTGTATCATCAAATACAAATGCACATGCACGTGAGTTGTTATTTATTATTTATTTCCATGCAAGTGCAGGCGTCATTATCATTATCATTACATGTAAATGCACATACACGTGTATTATTATATATTATTTATTACCATGCACATGAAAAGGAAATGCACTTGCGTTATTCTATTATCACATGTGTTATTATTATTTATTCTCATGCACGTGCACACGCAATGCACTTGCGTTATTCTATTATCACATGTGTTATTATTTATTATTTTTATCATTCACATCAAAATGTACATTCATGTGGACTTTGTTATTATTTATTTTTTATTACCATGCACATGCACATTAAAATGAACATGCACTTGGATGAGCATTATTATTTATTATTTATTATCATTCACATGCACATGCACATACACATGCAATTCCCATGCATTTTTATTTATAATTATTTATTTATTATCATTCACATGCAAATGCGCATGCATATGGACATGCAGGTGCATTATGATTTATTATTTAAACCATGCACCTGCATATTCACATGCACATGATTTATTACTACTATTATTATTAGAGGTATTTTTGGGGTTACTATCATTTTTTAGGATTTTTAGGTGTTATTAACATTTATTATGGTTGTTAGGGTTTTAGGGTTTTTAATTGTATATTAGCATTTAATAGAGTTTGGTGGGGGTTATTAGGATTTTATTAGGATTTATTATGGTGTGTCAAGGTTTATTAGGTATTTTTAGGGTTTTATTAGGATTGAGTTGGGTTTATTAGGGTTTATTATGGTATATTATGGTATATTTGGGTATGTTCAGGATTTATTAGGGTTAATAATGGATCATTATGGTTTATTAATTTTTAAGAGGGAATATTAGGGGTTTTTAGTGTTTAGTAGTGTTTATTCAGGTTTATTATCGCTTTTAAGCTTTATGAGGTTTTATTAGCATTTATTTGGAGTTTTAGGGCTTTTTAATGTAATATTAGAATTTTTTGGGTTTAGTGGGGTTTATTATGGGTTTTTATGGTGTATTATGAATTATTAGGGCTGATTAGATATTTTTAGGGTTTTATTAGGGTTGAGTCGGTATCTTTAAGGTTTTATTAGCGTTTATTAGGGTTGAGTACGGTTTATTAGGGTTTGTTAGGTATTTTTAGGGTTTACTAGGGTTTGTTAGTGTTTTTATTAAGCTATATGAGTGTTTTTTTAGTTTTTGTTAATATATATGAGGAGTTGTTATCACTTTTTGGGCTTTATTAGTGTTATTTCAGTGTTTGTGAGCATTTTTAATGGGTTATCTTCTTTTATTTGAATTCAGTATTATTTATAAAGATTTATAGGTCTTTTTAATGGTTTATTTTCATTTTTTGTTTATTGTGGTTTTGTTTGGTTTTATTAGGTTTTGTTATGGTGTGTTAAGGTTTATTAGGGATGAGGAGGTATTTTTAGGGTTTTACTAGGGTTTTATTAGGATTAATTTTTTTATTAGGGTTTATGAGGGATTTTTAGGGTTTATTAGGGTTTGTTAGGGGTTTATTACTTTTTTTTTGTTTTATTAGGTTATATTAGTGTTTGTTAGATCTTTTTAGAGAATATAGTGTGTTTTAATTTTTGGTGAGCATTTTGTTTTTGTTTGTGACCGTTTTAGGGTTTTATTTGGTTATATAAGAGTTTATTATGGATTATTAGGGTTTCTAGGGATTTTTACGATATGTTAGCGTTTTTGTCTTTATTATATTATATTAGTGTTTTTAGGTCTTTTTATGTAATATAGCGTGTTTTTAATATTTTTGATTATTTTTTTATAATTTTTGAGCGTTTTTAGGGGTTTTTAGGTTATATTAGAGTTTATCAAGGTTTCTAGAGATTTTTTATGGTATACTAGAATTTTTTCTTTATTAGGGTTTTATTAGGGGTTATTATGGTGTGTTAAGGTTTATTAGGGTTGAGTAGGGTTTATATGGCATTACATATGGTTTATTTGGTCCTTTTAGGGTTTGTTTGGGGTTTATTAGGGTTTATTAGTGTTTATTAGTGTCTATTAGGGTTGTTTAGGGTTGTTTAGGTTTTCCTAACATGTTTTTAGGGTTTATTAGGTTTTATTATCATTTATTAGGGTTTATTAGGTATTTTTGGGTTTTTATTTGGGTTGAGTAGAGTTTCTTAAGATTTTAGGGATTATAAGGTGTTTTTAGGGATTATTAGACTTTAATAGGGGTTTATTAGGGTTTAATTTTTTATATTATGGTATATTAGGGTTTAATATTTTTGAGGGTTATAATGCGTCTTTAGGGTTTTTGCAGCCTTTTTTAGGGTTTGTGTAGCGTTGTTAGATTTTATGTAGCATTTTTAGTTTTTATGTAGAGTTTTTAGGGATTAGTTAGCAGTTTTAGATTTTATGTATAATTTTTAGGGTTTATGTAACGTTTTTAGGGTTTATGTAGCGTGTTTAGGGTTTAGGTTTAATGTAACATTTTTTAGGGTTTATGTTGTGTTTTCTGGGTTTATGTAGCATTTTTAGGGGTGATGTAGCATTTATGTTTCATTTTTAGGGTATTTGTAAGTTTTTAGGGTTCATGGAGTGTTTTGATGGTTTATATTGCATTTTTATGTTTTATGTAGCGTTTTTTAATGTTTATGTTTCGTTTTTTAGAGTTTATGTTGGGTTTTTTAGGGTTTATGTTACAGTTCTAGGGTTTATGTGGTGCATTTAGGGTTTATGTAACGTTTTTTGGGTTTATGTTGTGTTTTTTGGTTTATGTTGGGTTTTTAGGGTTTTTGTTGCATTTTTAGGGTTTATGTATGTATTTGAAGCCTTTTTTAGTGTTTTAATGGTTGTTTATGGTTTGTAGTGTTTTTTAGAGATTTTAAGGGTTGTTAACGGATGTTTATGGTTTTTCTGGTATCTGATGTCTTTTTAATGGCTTTTTTGGGGGTTTGTGGGTTTATTTGTTTTTTTGGAATTGATAGGGGTGGTTAGGGTTTTTAGTGTGTTTTAGGGTTTTTTGGGTATTATAGTGGTTTTTAGGGTTTATATAATGGGTTTTAGCATTTTTGGGGATTCTTTAGGGTTTTTAGTGTTATTTAGTGTTTAATATGGTTCATTAGGGTTTATTAGGGTTCTTTAGTGTTTATTAGTGTTTTTTAGGATTTTTTATAGTTTATTAGTGTTATTTATTGTATATTAGGGTTTTATTGGGCTTTTGTAGGCATTAATAGATTTTTCTAGGGTTTATCAACCATTTTTAGGGTTATTTAGGATTTATTAGGGTTTATTAGGGTTTTTATTATTTATTAGGGTGTAGTAACATGTATTTGGGTTTATTACTATTTATTAGGGGTTTTTATGATTTGTTAGGGTTTATTGCGGTTTATTAGGGGTTTGTTATTGTTTGTTTCAGTTTGTTACGATTTATTTGGAATTGTAAGTATTTTGTACGATTTATTTGGGGTTTTTAGGGTTTTTTATGATTTATTTTGGTGTTATTTGGGTTTATTAGGGTTTATTAGAGGGTTTTAGGGTTTTGTAGGCTATTATTTGGAGGTTTTTGTAGCGTTTTGTTGGGTTTGTTAGGGTTTTTAGTGATTATTAGGGTTTATTGTTGTTTAATAGTGTTTTTTGTTATATATTTGGGGTTTTAGGGATTTTGTAGCACTTATTAGGGTCTAATAGAGTTTTTTAGGGTTTATTAAAGGTCATTACAATTTATTAGTGTTTATTAGTGTTTTTAGGGTTTAATAGTGGGTTTTAGGGGTTATTAGGGTTTATTAGTGGTTCATAGGGGTTATTAGTGGTTGATAGGGTTTGTTAGGGTTGTTTAGGTTTTCTTAATATGTTTTTAGGGTTTATTAAGTTTTATTACCATTTGTTAGGGTTTATTATGTATTTTTGGGGTTTTATTAGGGCTGAGTAGTGTTTCATAGGGTTTTTAGGGATTATAAGGTGTTTTTAGGGTATATTAGAGTTTATTAGGGGTTTATTAGGGTTTAATTTTTTATATTATGTTATATTAGGGTTTAATATTTTTGAGGGTTTTAAAGCGTCTTTAGGGTTTTTGTAGCATTATTTAGGGTCTGTATACTGTTGTTAGAGTTTATGTAGCATTTGTAGTGTTTATGTAGCGTATTTAGGGTTTAGTTAGCGGTTTTGGGTTTTATGTATCATTTTTAGGGTTTATGTAAAGTCTTTAGCATTTATGTAGCATGTTTAGGGTTTAGGTTTTATGTAGCATTTTTTTGGGTTAATGTTGTGTTTTCTGTTTCTATGTAGCATTTTTAGGGGTTATTTAGCCTTTATGTTTTATTTTTTAGGTTTTATGTATCGTTTTTAGGGTTCATGTAGTGTTTTTAGGGTTTATATTGTGTTTTTAGGTTTTATGTAGCATTTTTTATTGTTTATGGTGCGATTTTTAGGGTTTATGTTATGTTTTATAGGGTTTATGTTACAGTTCTAGGGTTTATGTTATAGTTCTAGGGTTGATGTAGTGATTTTATGGTTTATATAGCGTGTTTTGGTTTTATGTTGCATTTTTTTGTTTATGTTTCGTCTTTAGGGTTTGTGTTGCATTTTTTAGGGTTTATGTAACGTTTTTAAGGTTTATTTATCTATTTGAATCCTTTTTAGGGTTTTAATGGCTGTTTATGGTTTGTAGTGTTTTTAGGGTTTTTAAGGGTTGTTAATGGGTGTTTATGGGTTTCTATGATATCTGATGGCTTTTTAATGGTTTTGGGGGTTTTATTGGTTTATTTGTTTTTCTGGGATTTATAGGGGTTGTTAGGGGTTTTTAGGGTGTTTTAGGGTTTGATTGAGTATTGTAGAGGATTTTAGGGTTTATATAATGTGTTTGAGCATTTTTTGGGTTCTTTAGGGTTTTTAGTGTTCATTAGAGTTTTATATGGTTAATTAGAGTTTATTAGTGTTCTTAAGGGTTTATTGGTGTTCTTTAGGATTTCTTACAATTTATTAGTGTTTTTTATTGTATATTAGGGTTTTGTTGGACTTTTGTAGGCATTAATAGATTTTTCTGGTGTTTATCATCCCTTTTTAGGGTTATTTAGGATTTATTAGGGAATATTAGGATTTATTTTATTTATTAGGGTTTAGTAACATGTATTTGGGTTTATTATGATTTATTAGGGTTTATTATGATCTGTTAGGGTTTATTGGGGTTTATTAGAGGTCTGTTATAGTTTGTTTCAGTTTGTTACAATTTATTTGGCGTTGTTAGGATTTGTTACGATTTATTTGAGGTTCATAGGGTTTGATACGATTTATTTTGGGGTTATTAGGGTTTTTTAGGGTTTATTAATGGGTTGTAGGGTTTTGTAGGCTATTATTTGGTGATTTTTGTAGAGTTTTGTTAGATTTGATAGGGTTTTTAGTGATTATTAGGGTTTATTATGGTTTAATTGAGCTTTTTATTATAAATTACTGCTTTTAGCGCTTTTCAAGTGTTTATTAGGGTCTAATAGATTTTTTAGGGTTTATTATACGTTATTATGATTTATTATTGTTTATTAGGGTTTTTAGTGTTTAATAGGGGGTTTTATGGGTTATTAGGGTTTATTAGCGGTTCTTAATGGTTATTAGTGGTTGCTAGGGTTTGTTAGGTTTTGTTAGGGTTTTAGGGTTTGTTTGAGTTGTTTGGGGTTTTATGCATTTTTTGGGTTTTATGGGTGTGTTTGGATTTTTTATGCTTTGTTAGGGTTATTTTAGCATTTTTGGGGTTTTGTTGTGTTTTGCGGGGTTTGAAGCATTTTTCGGGGTTTTGTAGTAATTGATAGGGTTTATGTAGTGTTGTTAGTGGCTTTAGTGGTTCTTTAGGGTTCTTTAGTGTTTTAGGGTTTTTAGGGATTCATAGGGTTCGTTAGGGTTTTGTTAGGCATTTTAAGGATTTTTATTGTTTTTTAACGTTTTTAGTGGTTTTTATGTTTTTAGGGTTTTTTGAGGTTTTTTGAGGTTTTTTAGGGGTTTTTAGGTTTATTTACGGGGTTTTTCCGGTTTTTTCGGTTTCTAGATGTTTTCAGGTTTTAGGGTTTTTAGGGTTTTTAGTATTTTTAGGGTTTTTAGGGGTTTTAGGGTTTTTAGGGTTTTAGGGGTTTTTTTGGGGGGTTTTATGGTTTTTAGGGTTCTGTCAGGTTTTTTTTTGGATTGATAGGGTTTCTTTGTGAATATTAGCATTTTGAATTGTTTAATAGTGTTTTTGTTGAATATTTGGGTTTTTAGGTATTTTTTAGCTTTTATTTGGGTCTAATCATGTTTTTAGGGTTTATTACGATTTATTAGTGTTTATTAGGGTATAGTAGTGGGAATTAGGGTTTATTAGGGTTTTTTATGGTTTATTATTGGTTGGTAGGGTTTTTTTGGATTTATCAGTTCTTATTAGAGTGATTTAGGGTGTCTAAGGGTTTTTAGGGTTTCTAAATATGTGTTTGGGTTTCTAAGGGTGGGTTAGGGTTTTTATGGGCATGTTTTTTATTCTAAGGGCGTGTTATGGTTTCTATGGGTTTCTAAGGTTGTGTTAGGGTTTCTATGAGTGTGTTAGGGTTTCTAAGGGTGTGCTAGGGTTTCTAAAAATTTGTTATGGTTTCTAAGGGTGTGTTAGGGTTTCTAAGGGTGTGTTAGTGTTTATTAGGTTTTCATAGGATTTTGTTATGATTTTTCGGGTTTTAGGGTTATGTTAGGGCTTCTTATGGATTCTTAGGGGTTTTTGGGTTTTTGGGTTTTTTTGTGCTTATTAGGTTATCTTAGTGCTTCTTGGGGGTTTTTAGGGATTTTTAGAGTTTTTAGGGTTTTAGGGTTTGTCATGTTGTTTAGGGTTTTTTGGGGTTTGTTAGTGTTTTTCATTGTTTTTAATGGATTTTAGTGTTTATGGGGTTATTCATGGTTTGTTAGGGTTATTTAGTTGTTCATGGTTTTCATAGATGTGTATATCTAGTCGTACGCTTCAATTTGATATGTGGGATAGGTGAAAAGGACACCCATAGTAGAAGTTATGGTCATTTGGAGGACTTAAAGACCTTTTGGGTCTTTAAGAACGTGATAAGGTGTTCCTATTGGTCACAAATGTGTATATCTAGTCGGAAGCTTTGATTTGATATATGGTAGAGGCAAAACAGACTCCCAGATTAGAAGTTATGGTCTTTTGGAGGGTTTAAGAACCTTTTTGAGATTTCAAGGATGTGAGAAGGTGTTTTATTGGTTATAGGAGTGTAGGTCTAGTCTCAAGCTTCGATTTGATATGCGGTAGAGTCCAAACAGACACCCATAGAAGAAGTTATCGGAAAACAGACAACATAAGCCAATATTTTGACCATCCAAAGGGATTATGGGTCTTTTAGAGGGTTGAAGAATGTGAGAAAGGGTTCAAGTGGTTACCAGAGTGTGTATCTTTTCATAGTATTTGATTTTATATGTGGTAGATCCAATATTAACACACATAGCAGAAGTTATTGTCGTTTTAAATTTCGCAACCCTCCTAGCACCTAAAAATATAAGAAACCCGCAACTCACTAAAATAGGCATATCTTTACCTTCAGGTGTCCGTTTGAGTGTCGTGACTAGTGAAATAGAAGTTCGTGAGATGAGTGAGGACCAAGTATAATCGAAACTATGATAAGATTAAAGAAACAGATGATATATTAGTTATACCACTCCAAAAAAAAGTCCATCTTCAAACGACCATAACTTTCACTCTAGTTGTCCGTTTGAGCTCAACCACATATCAAATCGAAGGAAACGAAGATATCTATGCATAAGGATAACTTTAAAAAAGTTGAAGTCATGTTTAGGACCCTAAAATCTAAAAAACCCATCAGTATTCCTCCAAAACATCATTTTCGTGTCCGGATCCCTGTCATATTTTCCTTAAAATGGTCATAACTTCGGATCGGTGTGTTTGTTTGGCATCCAACACCTATTTTTATCGTAGATAATTCCATGAGATTTAGTTTGACTATTCATGGACCATAAATGGACACCTGAAGAAGTGGTTATGCCTTTTTAAACGACTCTGTTATTTGTTAGGTTTTTCGAGACACTATTTATTGCCCTTTTGTCTTATCTGCTGTTTTTTCAAACAACTATAACTTATTATTAATGTTATTATTATTATTATCATCATAATCTCATGAAAATTTACATGCACATGCACTTGCATTATTATTATATTTTTTTTACCATGAACATGGACATGAAATGCACACACATTATTTTATTATCACATGCGTTGATATTATTATTGTTATTGTTGTTGTTGTTGTTGTTGTAGTTGTTGTTGTAGTTGTTGTTGTTGCTATCATCACATGAAAATGCACATCCAAATTCACATACATGAACATTAAATGAATGTGAATTTTTATATTATCACATGTGTTGTTATTTTTAATATTATTCATAATATTATTATTATTATGATCATCATTATCATCACATGAAAAGGCAATGCACGAGAGTTATTACTTATTACCATACACATGAACACGTAATGCACACGCAATATTCTATTATCATATGCATTAGTATTACTACTATTACCACCACCACTACAACTATTATTACTACTGTTGTTCTTATTACTATCATCACATGAAAATGTAGACGCACATGCTTTATTATTTATTATTTATTACCATGTACGTGCATATGCAATGCACTTGAATTATTATTTTATTATTATTATTATTATCACAGTTATTATTATTATTATTATTGTCATTATCATTACTATTATCATTATCACATGAAAATGCACATGCAAGTTCGTTGTTATTTATTATTTATTACCGTGCATGTGCATTCATTATTATTATTCTTATTATTAAAATTAGTATTATTAATATTATTATCAAATGTAAATGCACATGTACATGCATGTGAGTTCTTATTTTTTATTATTTACTTATTATTTAATATTATGCACGTGCACATGAAATGAACTTGTGTTATTCTATTATTATTATTATTATTATTATTCTTGTTGTTGTTTGTATCATCAAATACAAATGCACATGCATGTGAGTTGTTATTTATTATTTATTACCATGCACTTGCATGCGTCATTGTCATTATCATTACATGTAAATGCACATGCACATGCGTTATTATATATTATTTATTATCATGCACATGAAAATGAAATGCACTTTCATTATTCTATTATCACATGTGTTATTATTATTTATTCTAATGCATGTCCACACACAATGCAACTGTGTTATTCTATTATAACATGTGTTATTATTTATTATCATTCACATGAAAATGCATATTCATGTGGACTTGATTATTATTTATTGTTTATTACCATGCACATGCACATGCCCTTGTATGTGCGTAATTATTTATTATTTATTATCATTCACATTCACATGCACATACACATGCTTTTCACATGCGTTATTATTTATTATATATTATTTATTATCATTCAAATGCAAATGCACATGCCTAAGCACATGCACGTGCGTTATGATTTATTATTTAAACCATGCATGTGCGTTATTACTACTATTATTATTAGAGGCATTTTTAGGGTTTACTATCGTTTTTTAGGATTTTTAGGTGTTATTAACATTTGTTATGGGTTTTTCGGGTTTTAGGGTTTTTTAATGGTATATTAGCATTTTTTAGGGTTTGGTGGGGGTTATTAAGATTTTATTCGGGTTTATTATGGTTTGTAAAGGTTTATTATGGTTTAATTATGTATTTTTAGGGTTTTATTAGGATTGAGTTGGGTTTATTAGGGTATATTATGGAATATTATGGTATATTTGTGTATGTTTAGGATTCATTAGGGTTTATTATGGTTCATTATGGTTTATTAATTTTTAAGACGGTATATTAGGGTTTTTAGTGTTTAGTAGTGTTTATTCGGGTTTATTAGCGCTTTTAAGATTTGTTATGTTTTATTAGCATTTATTAGGGGTTTTAGGGCTTTTTCATGGTATATTTGCATTTTTTAGGGTTTAGTGGGGTTTATTATGGTTTATTATGGTGTGTTAAGGTTTATTAGTGTTGAGTAGGTATTTTAGGGTTTTATTAGGGTTGAGTCGGTATCTTTATGGTTTTATTTGGGTTTATTAGGGTTCAGTATGGTTTATTAGGGTTTGTTAGGGATTTTTAGGGTTTAAAAGGGCTTGTTTTTGTTTTTATTAGGGTATATGAGTGTTTTTTAGATTTTGTTAATATATATGAGGGGTTTTTATGAATTTTTAGGTTTTATTAGCCAATATTTAGTGTTTGTGAGAATTTTTAATGGTTTTTTAGCTTTTATTTGAATTTATTATGGTTTATTAGAGTTTCATGGCCTTTTAAATAGGTTTTTTTCATTTTTTTGTTTATTGGGGTTTAGTTAGGTTTTATTAGGTTTTGTTATGGAGAGTCAAGGTTTATTAGGGTTGAGAAGGAATTTTTAGGGTCTTATTATGGTTTTATTTGGGTTTATTAGTTTTATTAGGGTTTATTAGGGATTTTTATGGTTTTTTAGGGTTTGTTAGGGGTTTATTACTTCATTTGTTTTATTAGGTTATATTAGTGTTCGTTAGGTCTTTTTAGATAATATAGCTTGTTTTTATAGTTTGTGAGCACTTTGTTTTTTTTTGTGATCGTTTTTAGGGTTTCTATGGTTATATTAGAGTTTATTATGGTTTATTATGGTTTTTAGGGATTTTTAAGATATGTTAGAATTTTTTGTCTTTATTTGGTTATACTAGTGTTTTTAGGTCTTTTAAGGTAATATAACATGTTTTTGTTGTTTGTGATCATTTTTTTATTATTTGTGAGCGTTTTTAGTGATTATTAGGTTATATTAGAGTTTATCAGGATTTCTAGGGATTTTTTAATGTATAATATCATTTTTTATTTATTAGGGTATTGTAGGGTTTTATTTTGGGTCATTATGGTGTGTTATGGTCTGTTAGGGTTGAGTAGGGTTTATTTGGCTTTATTTATGGTTTATTAGGGATTTTTAGGGTTTGTTTGGGGTTTATTACACTACTAAAAATTAGGCCATTTGGGACCGCCATTGGCGGTCACTAATGGACTATATAGACTGCTCAGTGACCACCAATGGAAGTCGCTTTAGGCCCTTCACAGTAGACCTACAACGACCGCCAAAGGAGGTTGCTGAAGGAGGCCGAAAATCCAGCCTACAGCGACCGCCAAGCGGTCGCTGACCTATTGCTCAGTCGAGCTAGAGCGACTATCAATGTCGGTCACTGTCCTGATCCTCGACCAAGCTACAACAACCACCATAGGAGGTCGTAGTTAGATGCTCGGCCGAGCTATAGCTGCCGCCCATTATGGCGCTATCATGGAGAATTGTTTTTAAAAAAAAATTCACGGTTCCCAATCAACAAAAACAGGGTAAAATCATTAAAAATACAATTATAAAAACATAAACATCAAGATCGTCATAAACAATAAATGACATACGTGCTTCAATGATCCAAATAGGTCCAAGCCATTTTAAACTTCTACTTCAAAAAACCTACAATAAGATACAAAAAAACAACTAAACGAAACAAACGCAAATTAAACATATTTATTCAGTTTTTATATATATATATATATAATAATAAAATTAAAAATGACATCCAATTATGGGTGCTATAATAATTTAAAACCCCCAATTTAATAAATGTTATCATTTTACAATTTTTTTCTTGTTTTGGAGTATTTGGTTTAGCTTATAAAACTGTTTTGTGGTCTAAAAAGGAATGCTCTCTGCACACACCACGTGAAACTATTAAAAACAATATTCAGTCGTACCACACACACTGCACGGCCGATAGACGTTTCGTCTCCTCCTACATGTCATGAATAAAATTCCAATTGTTTTCATGCGATTGAAAGTCATTCTTAGCACGTTTTCCTTGAATTCGACCATTAAATGTCGTTTTGGAAGTTTATGAATTCGGAAATGCATTTCCAGTCACAATGGTCAAACAACACTTTCAATTGATGTTCTATCTAACCAAACATTTTACAATTCACTCCACGGTTGTTTTTGTATGATTTCATGGCATTCTGAGGTCGTTCGACTGGTTTTGACCTCCCAACGCGCCCTTCTAGAGCGAGCAGAACTGTTTAAAACAACATATTCAGTCGTACCATGCACACCACACATTTGAATTATGTACCATCTCCTCATACATGTCACGAATACTATTCCTAATGTTTTTTTGTGATTTCAAGTCATTCTAAGCACATTTGTTCTGAATTCGACCATTACACGTTGTTTTTTCATTTTATGACTCTGGAAATGCGTTTCCGGTCACTGCGGTCAAACGACACCTCTGATTGATGTGGTGTCTGCCTGAACATTTCAAAATTCAGACCACAGTTGTTGTTGTATTATTTCATGGCATTCTGGGGTCATTCGGCTGGTTTGGACCACCCAATGCACCCTTTTAGAGCATGTTGAACTGTTCAGAACAGCATATTCGGTCATACCGTGCACACCGCACATCTGATTGACGTGACGTCTCCTCTTACATGTCACGAAAAGTATTCCTATTGTTTTCGTGTGATTTCAAGTCATTCTGAGCACGTTTTCTCTGAATTCGACCATTACATGTCGTTTTGGTGTTTTATGACTCCAGAAATGTGTTTCCGGTCTCCATGGTCAAAAGACACCTCCGATTGATGTGTCGTCTACCTGAAAATTTCACAATTCATACCACGGTTGTTGTCGTATGATTTCATGACATTCCGAGGTCATTTGGCTAGTTTTGACAACCCAATGTTCCCTTTTGGAGCGCGCCGAACTGTTCAAAATAGTATATTCGGTCGTACCGTGTATACCGCATGCCCGATAGACGTGTCGTCTCCTACTGCTTGTCACGAATACTATTAATATTGTTTATTTGTGATTTCAAGTCATTCTGAGCATGTTTTCCCTTAATTCGACCGTTACACATCTTTTTGGCTTTTATGACTCTTGAAATGCATTTCTGGTCACTAAAGTCAAACGGAACCTCCGATTGACATGACGTCTACCCAACAATTTTACAATTCACACCATAGTTGTATTTGTAAGATTTCATGGCATTCCATGTTCGTTCAGCTGGTTTTGACAACCCAACGCTCCATTTTAGAGTGCACTGAACTGTTCATAACAGCATGATCGGTCGTACCATGCACACTGCACATCCGATTGATGTGTCATCTACTCCTACATGTCAAGAATAGTATTCCTCTTGTTTTCGTGTGATTTCAAGTCATTCTGATCACGTTTTCTATTAATTGGATCGTTACACGTCGTTTTTCTGTTATTTGACTTCGGAAATGTGTTTACGTTCACCGTGGTCAAACAACACCTCTGATTGATGTGACGTCTGCCCGACCATTTCAAAATTCACACCATAGTTTTCTTCATATGATTTCATGGCATTCCTAGGTCGTTCAACTGGTTTTGACCACCCTACATGCCCTTTTAGAGCCCGCCAAAGTGTTCAAAACAACAGTTTCGGTCATACCACGCACACCACACGTCCTATTGATGTTCTATATCCTCCTACATATCAAAAATACTATTAATATTGTTTTTTGTGATTTTAAGTCATTCTGAGCACGTTTGTGCAGAATTTGACCGTTACACATCATTTTGGATTTTTATGACTCTAGAAATGTGTTTCCCGTCACTATAGTTATAAGAAACCCTTTATTGGTGTGTCGTCTACCCTACCATTTCACAATTCGCACCATGATTGTTTTCGTATGATTTCATGGCATTTCAAGGTTGTTTGGCTGGTTTTAACCTCCCAACGAACCCTTTTAGAGCGCACCGAACTATTTAGAACAGCATATTCGGTCTTACCATGAACACCTCACATCTGATTGACGTTTCGTTTCCTCCTACATGTCACGAATTGTATTCATATTGGTTCCTTGTGATTTCAAGTCATTCTAAGTTTTTTTTCTTTGAATTTGACTGTTACACGTTGTTTTGGCGTTTTATGACTCCAGAAATGCATTTCAGATCACCACGGTCAAATGACACCTCCGATTGACATGTCATCAGCCCGACCATTTCCATATTCGCACCACGGTTGTTGTTATATGATTTCATGGCATTCCGAGGTCGCTCGACAAGTTTTGACCACCCAACGCGCCCTTTTAGAACGTGCCAAACTGTTCAAAACAGCATATTCAATCATACCATGCACACCTCACATATGATTTATGTTTCGTCTCCTCAAACATGTCCAAAATAATATTTCTATTGTTTTTAATGTGATTTCAAGTCATTATGAGTACGTTTACACTAAATTCGACCATTACATGTCGTTTTGGCGTTTTATGACTCCGGAAATGCATTTCCGGTCACCATGGTCAAACGACACCTCCGATTGACATGCCTTCTACCTAAAAATTTTACAATTCACAACACGGTTGTTTTTGTAGGATTTCAGGGCATTTTGAGGTTGTTCGGCTGGTTTTGACCACCCCATGCACCCTTTTAAAGCACACTGAACTGTTCAAAACAACATATTCGGTCGTACCATACACACCGCACATCCAATAGACATTTCTTCTCCTCCTACATGTCACAAATAATATTCCTATTGTTTTTTGTGATTTCAAGTCATTCTGAGCATATTTTCTCTAAATTCGACCATTACACGTCGTTCTGGCATTTTATGACTCTGGAAATGCGTTTCCGGTCACTACGGTTAAATGACACCAACGATTGACATACCATCTACACGAATATTTCAAAATTTACACCACCGTTGTTGTCGTATGATTTAATGGCATTCCAAGGTCGTTCGGTTGGTTTTGACCACCCAACACGCCCTTTTAGAGCACGCTGAACTCTTCAAAATAGAATATTCAGTCATACCGCGCACACAACACATCTGATTGATGTGTCGTCTACTTCTACATGTCACGGATACTATTCCTATTGTTTTCATGTGATTTAATGTCATTCTGAGCACGTTTTCTTTGAATTCGATAGTTACACGTCGTTTTGGTGTTTTATGACTCCTGAAATGCGTTTCCGGTCACCACAGTCAAACGACACCTCTGATTGATGTGTCTTCTGCCCAACCATTTCTAAATTCACACAAAGGTTTTTGTTTAATGATTTCATGGAATTATGAGGTCGTTCGTTTGGTTTTGACCACCAATGCGCCCTTTTAGAGCACACAAATCTATTAAACACAATATATTCAGTCATACTTTGCACACCGCACGTCCAATTGATGTATTGTATCCTCCTACATGTCCTGAATAATATTCCCATTATTTTCGTGTGATTTCAAGTCATTCTGAGAACGTTTTCTCTGAATTCGACCATTACACGTTGTTTTGGCATTTTAGGACTCCGAAAATACATTTCTGGTCACCTCAGTAAAAGAACACCTAAAATTGACGTGTCGTCTACCCAACCATTTAACAATTCAAGCCATGGTTTTTCTTGTATGATTTTATGGAATTCTGTGGTCGTTAAGCTAGTTTTGACCACCCAACGCGCCCTTTTAGAGCGCGTCGAACTGTTCAAAACAGCATATTCTGTCATACAACACCCACCACATGACCGATTGATGGGTCGTCTCCTCATATAATTCAAGAATAGTATTCCTATTGTTTTTGTGTGATTTCAAATAATTCTGAGCACATTTGCCTTGAATTCGACCGTTACACGTCGTTTTGGCATTTTAGGACTCTGAAAATGCATTTCTGGTCACCGCGGTCAAACGAAACTTCCGATTGACGCGTTGTTTGCCCAAACATTTCACAATTTACAACACAGTTGTTATCGTATTATTTCATGGAATTTTGAGGTCGTTTGGCTAGTTTTGACCACCCAATGCGCCGTTTTAGAGCGCGCCGAACTGTTAAAAACTACATATTCGGTCATACCGTACACACCGCACATCCGATTGATGTGATGTCTCCTCCTACTTTTATAGAATAATATTACAATTATTTTCGGGTGATTTCAAGTCATTCTGAGAAATTTTTCTTTAAATTTGACCGTTACACGTTGTTTTGGCGTTTTATGACTCCAGAAATGAGTTTCTAGTCACCCTGGTCAAACGACACCTCTGATTGATTTTCCGTCTACCCGAACATTTCATAATTCACACCACAGTTTTTTTGTATGATTTCAGGGCATTCCGAGGTCGTTCGGTTGGTTTTGACCACCCAACACTCCCTTTTAGAGAGCGTCAAACTGTTCAAAATGACATATTCAGTGGTACCGTGCACACCGTATGTCTGATTGACGTGTCGTCTCCTCATTTGTATTCCTATTGTTTTCGTGTGATTTCAAGTCATTCTGAACATGTTTTCTTTGAATTCTACCATTACATGTCATTTTGGCGTCTTTGAAAAGCTTGAGTGGGGTGATCAAAACCAGCCGAACGACCTCGAAATGCCATGAAATTGGACAACAACAAAGGGTGGAAGAATTGTGTAATGGTCGGGTTGACGACACATCAATCAGAGGTGTTTTTTTACTACTGTGACTAGAAGTGCATGTCACGTGTCGTAAATGGCCAAAACACGTGTTTAAATGTCAAATGCATACCGAACGACATCGGTATGACTTGAAAACACAGTAAAACACCCTAATTATTCTTCTTCTGGTGTAAAAGGAGACGACACGTCATTCGGCTGCGAGGAAAGCATGAATATGCTTTTTTTAGGTGTTTTCCACGTTGGAAATGCGTGTGTGGGGGGGGGGGGGCTATTCGGGGTGGGGGGAGCTGTCCAGGGGTCTGGGGTTGTTCGGGGTGGGGGGGGGGGAATAATGACTAATTGGCCTAACAGAGTAACGATCAATTATCTTAATGGCCTAAAGGTCAATTTTGATGATGACACAATGTCAAATTGTCCCATTTACCAATTCACCTAATGCCCTAATGGCATAGTGGCCAAACAAAAAATTGGAAAAATGGCCTCTTGTCTAGTTGTACAATTGGAATAATGGAATAATGGCTATTTTTCCATTTGGCCTATATCTAATTGGACAATTGGCCGACTGACCAATTTCCCTAATGGCCTAACAGCCTAATGAAAAATTTCCCTAATGAACTAATGGTCAATTGTCCTTATGAATTCTGGGGTGCTGGGGGGGGGGGGGGTTGTCCTAGGTGTGTGGGGGGGAGGCGGGGGGTTGTACGGGGTGCAGGGGGAGGGGAGGGATGTACGGGGTGCAGGGGGGTCTAGGGTGCGAGGGAGGCTATTCGGGGGGGGGGGGGGGTTTGTCCGGGGTGCGGGGGCTATCCAGGGTGCGGGGGGCTGTCCAGGGTGCGGGGGGATATCCAGTGGCGGGGGGGGGGGGGATATCTGATGTGCAGGGGGGGCTATCTGGGGTGGGCCAGGGGCCTACAAATTGTGAACTTGATCTCGGTCACCAAAAACAAGTTCCATGGTTTCTATTAGGAATCACATGGTTTTTTTCAAAACTACTCCCAGAACAAGCAATTGAAAACATTAAAAAATAAAATGAACTAAAAATATCCAAATCATTAATTAGTTTCATGGTTACTTCTCAATTCATGCACACAAACATTGCATAAGGCCAAAGCACACATGATACCCCCAAATCTCAAAAAATATAACTAGGAACCCAACCTAAACATCAATAACAACCCCACAAATAAAAAAATAAACACACCTCGTGAATATGATGTGTCATGCATGGTCATGACATTAACCTCCATTCGGTGGTCCAGAGGCCTGCAACAAATAAAAATTATGATTATTTTCATAACAAAAATAATAGAAATTAAATAAGTAAATATAGTATAAACCTACGTCATATGATTCCCTGAACAATCACCTGAATGCACATATTCCAGCAGTTCTCTAACCTCAGCGATCAATTGTGCATTTACCTCCTTGGAAGCGCGCAACCCTGCCTCAAAATCTGACAACTGTTGTGTCATCTGAGCAACAGTAGGACCAAAAACCGCAGTGCATGATACTATAGAATTAGGAATCCCTGTTCTATAGGAAAAACTATATCCATGCCCGTCCCGACCAATAATGCGATGTAAGATCTCATCCCTTCACATGGGAAGCTGTCTTTGGTCCTCTGGCAGCTGTTCTAACTCATCTTCAAATAGATCCTGTGAAATGTATAAATATATATACATATATATGTTAATATACATATTTATTTATGTATTAGTAATGAGTACAAGAACTTACTATCATTTCTACAGCCTTTGGATCATTTTGACCACAACTCCTCATCCACACCGACATTTTATCAGTCGGTGCAACTTTCTCCCGTAACTGTATATGAATAGAATATAAACACAAAACCATATTAATTAATAAATTAAAAAATAAATAATAAATACCTCATGTCGGATCTGAGACATGTGGTGAGTCCCAAGCCTAAGAGGTGGTCCCTGTAATGTTCAATTCCTAGAAGTGCGCGGTGACACCTCCTACATTCAATTAATTCAAATTTCAAACAAATCACACATTCTTGAAAATATATATTCCAAAATATATATACAAACCGCAACACCCTCAGTAGACCAATATGCAACTAAGTCACGCCACTGAGCCGCAAGGACACCTCTCGGGACCTTTTCCAAGATGTCTAGGGCACCCACATTTGGTAACCAGTGGTCCCTCTTGACTTTTCCTTTATAATCATTCCACATCTTACGGAATTTACTCACACACACAGGCCAAAACTCATCGGGGAATACTTTCAAATTTTTCTATTAATTAAATAAATCACATATGTTAGTATTTTTTATACATAGGGAAGAACGTAAAATGGTCTTATTACCTTAACCCCCCTCCAAAGACGATCTAATGTGTCCTGAGGGATAAAGCCTAGTCACATTTGTTCAGTGGAAATCGATGTGGATCACATATGATATGACCTAGATAACTAATAAATGCAGGGGAATTAAATCCCACATGATGAAATAGCTCATCAAAGGAAACATAAAACGTCGTGTCAGAATTCCATGATAAAATGCCATGAGCAGGGCCTCTCTTACGAGAGGAATAAGCAATCGAGTCTGATCTTGTTGAAAAAAATTTTATATATAATTTGACAGATGTTATATATATATATATATGTGTGTGTGTGTGTGTGTGTTTATCAATTACATAAAAAATAGACACAATGACATTCAAACATTCCTCGACCCTAAGACATAGATTTCTCAGATGGATGATGTGGATCTTCTTCCTCTTCCCCGGACATGCCTGCAGTCATAGAAAACATTAGTAAGGGGACTATCCAAACCATCCAAAAGATAAATTGGATTGTTTTTTAAAAAATAAAACTTGTACAGTTTTTAATCAAATAAAAAGGTATTGAATAATTCGTGGTGAATGGATTTTATAAAATAAAAAAGTTAACAAAACAGATATACAAATTATGTACAAAACCAATCAATGCATAGCCAAATTGAAGCAACACATGTACCAAATGAAGAATACCTAAATGTAAAGATACACTGAGAATATCAAGAAGATACCAAAAGATAAATCACCATATATATTTATAAATGAATAAACTTCGAAAAGTGAGGATTAAAACATACAAGGATTTATAAAATGGTTAAATAATTTATAATATCCTAGGACATTCAATACTGAATAGCAGGAAAACAATTATAACTTTCATTAATCATGAAATTTGACCATTCCTCCTTCGACAACCGCTATAACCCAATAAATATCTTCTTCACGTTGAGCTACGGTATGATGATCAAGCTGTTGGGAAACAAACGGAATAGTCTCAGGTTCCTCTCATTCAAATGAAAACAATCCTCGCCAGGAAATTTTCACAACAACATTCCAAATTGGATTTGAAGGCAAAGTAACAAAGAATACTTGTTATTCTTGTGATGTCAAAATGAAAGGTTCATTATCCCCTAGTTCATTTCTGTATAACATATAGGTAAAATTAACCAATGAAAATTGACATTGATCGACTTTACATCCACGCACTAGATCAATGCAATTACATTTTAACAATATGTACTTCAAATCGTGTTCTTATACAACTTCAATGATGTCTATCCATTGAGCATAGTAATAACCAGAATCAACGAATGGACAATCGATGCCACTGTTTTGTGTTTCTTTTTTGTCGTCCACATCATTAATGAGAAATTGAAAACCATTAGCATATATAACTTTATAATTACAAACCGTTATATATGGACCCTTAGCCAGTTGGATAAATTCTTCAGTTAGCATAGGGTCCTCTATCTACCATAGCTTATGAACCTACATAATTCATAGAATTCAATAATGATTTAAGTAGAAAGAAATTAGTATAATTCTTCACTAATAATGAAAATCAATTTATATGTACGTAATCATTGAACCCATCCTGAAATGATGCATAATTGGATTGTTGAATTTGATACTCAGTCGCGTGATACATCTATTATTTCATCTCATTAATGTGTTTCCTGCAAATGATAATGCAATGTTTAAATGAACAAATTATTCAAACAAAACATGTAAATGTTAAACAATAAAAGTGACAAGTCACTTACTGCATTAATGGTGCAACTAATGTAGTATTGAACAAGATATATTGATGCGCTTGTATCCACTCGAAGTTGTCCATATCAAATATGGTTCTATATCCAACTGGAACATCATGAATCCGAGAGGGATTATGTAATTTTGTTTCAACATCCGTAATATATTCTTTCCAAAAAAGTACTACACTCATCCATTAAATAACCATTGACTATTGATGCCTCCGGATGAGCTCTGTTGCATAAAAAACATTTCATTGTACTCAAATACCACTCAATAGGATACATCCACCTGAATTGCACAGGACTAGCAGCCATTACTTCATCCATTAGGTTCACTGTCAAGTGGACCATAACATTAAAAAATGAGAGGGGAAATAGATTCTCAAAGTGAAAAAGTGTAAGTACAATTCGGTCCTGCAAACTTTTTAAATCACTCATTCATTGATTTATTAAACAAAGCTGTCTAAAAATATTACTCATATCAATCAACGACTGAACAACATTGGGGATAAACAATCAAAAATTGCGATTGGAATCAACTGCTGATGTAGTATATGATTTTCGTGACTTTTCACCCCTTGCAATGTCCTGCTCTTTAGATTCACACACTTTGAAATATTATAAGAGTAACCATCAGGCACTATAAGCATCTTCAAAATGGAAATAATTGTCTCATTCTCCTTTGTAGTCATCGTATACTATGCAGCAGGCATATATGCCTTGTTTCCCTCAGCTAACTATAAATGAAACTATTTCCTTAAACCCATTTCTTCCAAATCACGACATGCATTAACATGGTCCTTTGATTTTCCACTGACACCTAAAATGGTCCACAATATGTTATCACAAACATTTTTTTCAATGTGCCTGACATCCAAATTATTCCTTAGCATGTTAGTTTTCCAATACAGAAGACTATAAAAAATAAGTTTCTTTTTCCAATTGTGACTGTGTTGCCTACCCACAACACGAATATTACGTAATAGATGAGCCACCAAATCCTAAATTTCATATACCATGCAGATGTTTTCCTCTTCAATATGTGATAACATTTCATCTCCTGTCATTATCTTTGGTGCTGGGATGAACTCTCTAGAAACATCAAATGCCACTCTGTCCTTTCTGAACCTGTGCTGAGGGGAGAGACAATGTCTATGACCCATGTATGCCCATTTTTTGGAATGTTTAAGCCATACATATTTTTTACTTTTATTGCAACATGGGCATGCAAATTCCCCTTTCGTACTCCAACCTAATAAATTTTCATAAGCCAGGAAGTAATTGATTTTCCACAATAAAGCAGCCTGCAGTTTGAACAATTCATTTGTTTTACAGTCATAATTCATCACACCATATCCCCAAAATTCATTCAACTCATCAGTCAATGGCTGAATGTAAACATAAATCTTATCCCCCAGACTTCTAGGTTGATAAATAATAGTGAAAAGTAATATAAATTTTTTCTTCATACAATGCCACGATGGAAGAGATTATATGGATCCAACACCATGGGACATGTGCTATGAGTTACACCAACTATATACTTGAATGTATTAAAACCATCTGATGCCAACCCCAATCATACATTACGAACATCTTTAGAAAAGTCGGGATGTCTCTTATCAAAATCCTTCCATGCATGAGAGTTTTCTTGGTGGGTTAACATATCACTTTCATGAAATCTTTATGCATGCCATCTCATTAAATTAGAAACATTTTATGACATAAAAAATCTTTTCATCCTCGGTTTAAGGGGAATGTATCACATTTTATTTAAGGAAATCAGTTTCCCCTGTATCACAATCTGACTGTAATGAGTCTGATTTCCCTTGTTTTCTTTCCACCCGGAAGCGCCACAAACCGTACAAATATCCAAATGGGCAGTTCAATTTCTAAATAACATACAGTTGTTTTCACATGCATCTATGGTCTCATATATAAAACAGAAGTTCTCTGTCAACTTACGACCATGGTAATATGACTCTGGAATCTTAGCGTTGACAAGAAGAACATTTTTCAATAACACCAATAACATTTTAAATGATGTGTCTAACCACTGATTCAAAGTCTTAAAATGCAACAACTCCATGATAAATGACAATTTATTGTATGAAGTATATCTAGGATATTATTCTATTTTTGAATAATCAAGTTCTTCATAAAACATCCTCAAATCATGATTTGTACTAGAGTGAAGATTTATCTCACCAGTCTCAAGATTCTGGATGTCAATTCCTTCAGGATCCAACCCACGTACCATTTCAGTAAGCATTTCATGCATTGGATCATTCATCTATGCATCAACATCTATTTGAACTGTATCTGTATTTTGACAACGAACATATTCTTCTCCATGAAGTGTCCAAATCTTATAATTTTTCAGATATACATTAATGAATAGGTGCTCCCTCACAGTATCTCGTTTTAATTGATATCTGTGAGCACATTTTCTATAGGGACAACTAATATAGTCACTTTCGAATCCTCTGGTGAAGTCAATAAACTGCATAATTCCATGGAAATATTCTCTAGATGTTTGATTTGGAAGATCAATTAAACTCTAATCCCTAATAATATCTGTATAACAATCATTTACACAAGAATTATTACATGCATTTTTCATATCAAATATATTTGAAATAAATACTAACCAATTGCCTGTGGATAATTGAAAAAATAATCAAATTATATCTTTGAATAATAAACAAGAGATTAGATAATAGAATGTAAGTGAAATCCTATGTCATGTCATATCTGATTTCACTACAAACCTGGAAGGGAGGCGAGCCGAAGGCGGTGATGCGGGGGAAGGAGAGGTGGTAGAGGGGAGCCAGAGCCGGAGACAGTGCGAAGAGGGAGGGGACGGGTGGCTGGCAAGTAGTGGAGAGCCAGAGGGGAGGAGGAGGTGAGGTGGAGATGGTGAAACGAGGGTGGGATGATGAGGGAGGGACAGAGGACAATGGGGAGCCTGAGTGGATGGGCGGCAGCAGGGAGGGGGACGAACAACAGCCGTGCAGGGAGGGAGGGGACCAGGCGGTGACAGTGCCACATGGGGACGGGCGGTGACAGTGCAATGAGGGAGGGGGATGAACATGGAGTGGACGAGGGTGGTGGAGATCTGGAGCAGAGGGCGGATAAGGGACGGGAAGTGAAGGGGCGGAGGGCCGAGGGCCGAGGGTCGAGGGGGTAGAGGGGAGAGGGGGAAAATGGTAGAGGGCGGAGGGCGGAGGGCGGAGGATGGAGGGCGGAGACCAGAGGAATGAGGGTGGAGGCCGGAGGCCGTATGGTGGAGTCCGGAGGGCGTAGGGAGTGGAGGCCGAAGGGGGAGGAGGGCGGAAGGCAGAGGGCGGAGGGAGGAGGGCACAGGCTAGAGGGAAGAGGCCGAAGGGCAGAGGGGGAGGAGGCCAGATGGGGCGGAGGGCGGAGGGTGTAGGGCGGAGAGGGGACGAGAAGCGAGGGGTGGAGGGTGGCGAAGGGATGGGCAGCGAGGGCGGAGGGTGACGGGGGGATAGGCGGTGGTGAGGGATGTAGGTAGGGTTTCACAAGGGGAGGGGCGGGGGGCACCGAAGCTTTTTTTTAAAGCCCAGCAAACGCGAAAGGCGGGTCGCCTATGTCATGGGGCTTCAAAGCCCATTTCTTTAGTAGTGTTAGGGTTTATTAGTGTCTATTAGGGTTGGTTAGGGTTTTTTAGTTTTTCTTAACGTTTTTTAGGGTTTATTAGGTTTTATTATCATTTATTAGGGTTTATTTGGTATTTTTGGGGTTTTATTATGGTTGAGTAGAGTTTCTTAGGGTTTTTAGGGATTATAAGGTGTTTTAGGGATTATTTGAGTTTATTAGGTGTTTATTAGGGTTTAATGTTTTATATTATGGTATATTTGGGTTTAATATTTTTGAGGGTTTTAAAGATTCTTTATGTTTTTTGTAGCATTTTTTAGGGTTTGTGAAGCTTTTCTAGAGATTATGTATCATTTTTAGTGTTTATGTAGTGTTTTTAGGGTTTAGTTAGCAGTTTTAGATTTTATGTATCGTTTTTAGGGTTTATGTAACGTTTTTAGGGTTTATGTAGCATGTTTAGTGTTTAGGTTTTATGTAGCATTTTTTATGGTATATGTTGCGTTTTTTGGTTTTATGTTCGTTTTTATGGGTGATGTAGCATTTGTGTTGCATTTTTTAGGGTTTATGTAATGTTTTTAGGCTTCATGTTATGTTTTTAGGGTTTATATTGTGTTTTTAGGTTTTATGTATCATTTTTTAATGTTTATGTTGCGTTTTTTAGGGTTTATGTTGTGTTTTTTAGGGTTTATGTTAGAGTTCTAGGGTTTATGTAGTGCTTTTAGGGTTTATGTAGCGTTTTTTGGGTTTATATTGCATTTTTTGGTTTATATTGGGTTTTTAAGGTTTTTGTTGCATTTGTAAGGGTTTATGTAACGTTTTTAGGGTTTATGTATCTATTTGAAACCTTTTTAGGGTTTTAATGGTTGTTTGTGGTTTGTAGTTTTTTAGGGGTTTCAAGGGTTGTTAACGAGTCTTTATGGTATTTTATGGTATTTGATAGCTTTTCAATGGTTTTTTGGGGGGTTTAGGGGTGTATTTTTTTTTTGGGATTGATAGGGGTTGGTAGGGTTTTTAGTGTGTTTTAGGGTTTGTTTGGGTATTGTAGTGGTTTTTAGGGTGTATATAACGTATTTTAGCATTTTTTTGTTCTTTAGAGTTTTTTAGTGGTCTTTAGAGTTTAATATGGTTCGTTAGGTTTTATTAGTGTCATTTAGGTTTTATTAGTGTTCTTTAGGATTTGTTATAGTTTATTAGCATTTTTAATGTATATTAGGGATTTATTGGGCATTTGTAGGCATTAATAGCTTTTTCTAGGGATTATCAACCTTTTTTAGGGTTATTTATGATTTATTTGGGTTTATTTTATTTATTAGGGTTTAGTAACGTGTATTTGGGTTTATTATGATTTATTAGGGTTTATTATGATTTGTCAGGATTTATTGCGGTTTGGTAGGGGTTTGTTTCTGTTTGTTACGATTTATTTGGCGTTGTCAGGATTTGTTACGATTTAATTGGGGTTGTTAGGGTTTGTTACAATTTATTTTGGGGTTATTAGGGTTTGTTAGGCTTTATTATCAGGTTGTAGAGTTTTGTAGGCTATTATTTAGAGGTTTTTGTAGTGTTTTGTCAGGTTTGTTAGGTTTTTTAATGATTATTTGGGTTTATTAGGGATTGATAGTATTTTTATTGTTTATTAGGGGTTTTAGTGCTTTTGTAGAGTTTATTACAGTCTAATAGAGTTTTTAGGGTTTATTATAGGTTATTACAATTTATTAGTGTTTATTAGGGTTTTTAGGGTTTAATAGTTTGTGTTAGGGGTTACTAGGGTTTATTAGTGGTTCTTAGGGGTTATTAGTGCTTGTTAGGGTTTGTTAGGTTTTTAAGGGTTTTTAGGGTTTGTTTTTTTTAAACTGAAGAAAATTTTATTGATAAAAGGGGGGGTTACACAAGTATAAAGTAAGGAATTTTGCTGACATCCCAAGCATAAAAAGGGATTAATTCAGAAGTGAGGTCATCCATCCAATGTAAGTCGTGAACAATACCAAGGTTGGCAAGCCCATCATAAATCCTATTGGCTTCATGGTAGGCGTGAGTGGCGATGAAGTTTATACCAAAAAGAGAATTCAAACAGTCAATCCAGCAGGCAGTAATAGGGCAAGCAAGATGAGTGGTACCATTCCAGATGGCCTGAATGATTGTAGTTGAGTCGCTCTCAATCCAGATGTTGTTCCAGCTGTGTAATCTGGAAAAGGAGATGGCATGGATGAAACCCATCATCTCAGCATCCAAAGTAGTGGAGGAACCACATGAGCCATAGAAGCATCCAAGAATCTGGTCCAGGTGATTTCTGAAGACATCACCACAGCCCACTGGACCCAGGTTGCCTTTGTAGGCTCTATCGACATTGATTTTAATCCATCCCGGCAGGGGGGGCAGCCAAAACCCTTCAAGATTAGAGTAGGGGCGAGGGTAAATCCCCTCCACCACAACATGCCTAAGCATCCCAAATTCACGGACAAAATTGTTGTAGTGAGATTTTTGGATAGAGGACATGGTTTTTTGGGTTTGTTACAGTTTGTTTCAGTTGTTTGGGGTTTTATGCGTTTTTTTGGGTTTTAGGGGACTGTTTGGATTTTTTTATGCTTTGTTAGGGTTATTTTAGCATTTTTGGGGTTTTGTTGTGTTTTGTGGGTTTGGAAGCATTTTTCAGTTTTCATAGCAATTGTTAGGGTTTATGTAGCATTGTTAGTGGCTTTAGTGGTACTTTAGGGTTTTTTAGGGTTCTTCTGGGTTTTTTATGGTGTATTAGGGTTTCATTTGAGGTTTTTTGGGTTTTCTAGGAGGTTTCTACGGGTTTTAAGGGTTTCATAGGGAGGGTTAGGGTTTTTTGAGGCATTTTTAGGCATTTTACGGTTTTTTCGCATTTTTAGGGTTTTTTAGGGTTTTTTTCATTTTTTGAGGTTTTTTTAGGGTTTTAGGGTTTTTAGGTTTGTTTTCCGGTTCTTTCGGTTTTTTCGTGTTTTTAGGGGTTTTAGGGGTTTTAGGTTTTATAGGGTTTTTAGGATTTTTTACTTTTTTTAGGGTGTTTTATGGTTTTTTAGGGTTTTGGGGGGTTTTAGGGATTTTTTAGGGTTTTGTCAGTTTTTGCCGGGTTTTTTGGGTTTTTTTGTGAATATTAGCATTTTGAATGGTATAATAGAATTTTTGTGGTATATTTGGGTTTTTATGGTTTTTATAGGCAGGTTAGGGTTTCTAAGGTTGTGCTATGGTTTCTAAGGGCTTCTAAGGTTGTGTTAGGGTTTCTATGGGTGTGTTGGTGTATCTAAGGGTTTGCAAGGGTTTCTAAGGGTGTTTTAGGGTTTCTAAGGGCGTGCTAGTGTAAATTAGGTATGCTTAGGATTTCTTATGGTTTCTTAGGCGTTTTTTAGGGTTTATTTGGGTTTTTGGGTTTATTGGGGTTTTTTAGTTCTTCTTGGGGTTTGTTACGACATGGGAGGGTTTTTTAGGGTTTGTTATGTTTTTTAGGGTTTTGGGGTTTATTAGGGTTTTTTGGGTTTGTTTTGGTTTGTTAGGGTTTTTTAGGTTTTGTTAGGATTTTTTAGTGTTTGTTAGTGTTTTTTAGGTCTTGTTAGGGTTTTTCATGGGATTTAATGGGTTTTATTGTTTCTAGGGTTATTCATGGTTTTAGGGTTATTTAGTTGTTCATGGTTTTCACAAATGTGTAGAGCTTGTCGCAAGCTTCAATTTGATATGTGGTAGAGGTGAAACGGACACCCAGAGAAGAAGTTATGGTCATTTATAGGACTTAAAGACCTTTTGGGACTTTCAGAACGTGATAAGGTGTTCCTATTGGTCACAGATGTGTAGATCTAGTTGAATGCTTCGATTTGATATATGGTATAGGAAAAACGGACTCCCGGAGTAGAAGTTATGGTCTTTTGGAGGGTTTAAGTACCTTTTGGGCTTTCAAGGATGCGAGAAGGTGCTTCAGTGGTTATAGGAGTGTAGGTCCTATCGCAAACATCGATTTGATATGTGGTAAAGGGAAAACAGACACCCATAGAAGAAGTTATTGCAAAAAAGACACCAGAAGCCAATCTCTTGACCATCCAAAGGGATTTTGGGTCTTTTGGGGGTTGAATAATGACAGAAAGGGTTCCAGTGGTTACCGGAGAGTGTATGCTTTCACAATATTCAATTTGATATGTGGTAGAGCCAAAATGAACACACATAGAAGAAGTTATTGTCATTTTAAATTGAGCAACTCTCCTAGCGCCTAAAAACTTAAGAAACCCACAACTCACTAAAATATGTATAACTTCCCCTTCTTGTGTCTGTTTGAGCCCTGTGACCAGTAAAATTGAAGCTCGTGAGATGAGTGAGGACCATGTTTTGTAGAAAATATATGAATATCAAATAAATATTAGATATATTAGTTAAACCACTCAAAAAAATAGTCCAACTTCAAATTGCCATAACTTTCTTTCCGGTTGTCCGTTTGAGCTCTACCACATATCAAATCGAAAGTAGCGAAGAGATCTATGCAGAAGGATAACTTAAACATATTTCAAGCCATGTTTGAGACCCTAGAATCCCATAAACACATAATAAGGCCTCAAAAACTCCATTTCTATGTATGAAGCCTTGTCAAATTTTTTTAAATGGTCATAACTTCTGATCTGTGTGTCTGTTCGGCCTTTGGCACCTATTTTTATCGTAGTTCATTCATTGAGATTCAGTTTAACTATTCACGAAGCGGAAATGGACACTTGAAGAGGAATTTGTGCCTTTTTCAATGACTCTATGATTTGTTAGGTTTTTCAAGACCCCATTTCTAGTATTTTTGTCCTGTCTGTTGTTTTTTCAGACAACTATAACTTATTATTACTGTTATTATTATTATTATTATCATCATATCATCCACATGTGCATGCACATGCACGTGAATTATTATTATATTTTAATTACATGCACGTGCACATGAAATGCACACACGTTATTTTATTATCACATGTGTTGTTATTAATATTATTATTATTATTATTGTGTTTGTTGTTATTGTTGTTGTTGTTATCATCACATGAAAATGCACATGCGAATGCACATAAACACACATTCAATTCATACGTGTTATTCTATTATCACATGCATTGTTATTAATCATAATAATAATATCATCATCATCATCATCATCATCATCATCATCATCATCATCACATGCAAATGAAATGAACAAGTGTTATTATTTATTACTATGCACATGCACACATAATGCACATGAAATATTATATTATCACATGCATTGGTACTACTACTATTATCACCACCACCACTGCTATTATTACTACTGCTCTTATTATTATTATCATCACATTAAAATGTAGATGCACGTGCATTATTATTTATTATTTATTACCATGCATGTGAATATGCAATACACTTGTATTATTCTTTTATTATTATTATTATTATCAAAAATATTTTTATTATTGTTATTATCATTATCATTATTATTATCATTATCACATGCCAATGCACATTCATGTGTGTTGTTATTTATTATTTATAAACATGCACGTGCATGCGGTATTATTGTTATTGTTATTACAATTAGTATTATTAATATAATAATCAAATGTAAATGCACATTAACATGAATGTGCGTTCTTAATTTTTTTTATTTACTTATTATTTACTACTACGCACGTGCACATGAAATGCACTTGCGTTATTCTATTATTATTATTATTATTATTATCATTATTATTGTTTTATCATCAAATACAAATGCACATGCACGTGCGTTGTTATTTATTATTTATTACCATGCACGTGCATGTGTCATTATCTTTATCATTACATGTAAATGAACTTGCACGTTTGTTATTATTTATTATTTATTATCATGCACATGAAAATGCAATGCACTTGCGTTATTCTATTATCACATGTGTTATTATTATTTATTCTCATCCAGGTGCACACACAATGTGTAGAGACCCCAAACCCAGGGTGCCTTATGAGACATGATATACTAACATTTCATTACATCATTTACAATTAGATATCATGTCCCATTACTACATAAGATCGCAAGGCTCAGGATTCTGGGAAACCAGCTACTTCTGATAAACTTCATTAGTACAAACCATGCCTGAAAAATTTAAAACAAAAACGTAGGGTGAGCAAATATGCCCAGTAAGGGGTTTTAAAAACGTTTTAAGAAACTCTTTCTCAAAGCAGTCCTTTTGAAGAGAATAAAACACTTTGATAAAAACAAAGCATTATCTTTTCATAAAAACATGAAATCCCACATTTTTGAAAACCACTTGCATAGAGAAGAAGTACGTACTTGAAATAAACTTTAAAGTAAACATGATCCGAGAGCGCAACACATGAAGAATAGATAATGCATAATATTCAAACAATGTTACTTTAGTCCTAAAAGAAATCTGTGAGTAAGCTGGGAAAACATTCAAAACATGATTCATGAGCATGTACGGTTCTTATAACAACTTAACACATGAAATTCAGTTCTTAACACATGATTACATTTTCATAGTCATAGAAATTTTCAACTAGGGGACGTCTTGTTAGTTGGACTAACCCCTAGTTGACCATTTATCATTACATGTAGAGGGAAAGTATAATGCTTAGACTTGTCAGGACCCTGTGTCATGATCATAAAACATAACTTAGTACAGGTCAAGGCACACTGCCAATCCCGTTTCCCATAGTAGCATAAGCCAAGGCCAACTTCCAAGACCGTCGCACATGAAATCACAAGACAAGGCTAACTGCCAAGACCGTCGCACATGAAAGCACAAGCCAAGGCTAGCCGCCAAGACCGTCACACATAAAAGCACAAGACAAGGCTAACCGCCAAGACCGTCGCACATAAACGTCTCATGAAACTCTTACTTTACCCAATGCATTGGAGTGCAATATAATTCCGGGTGCACCCGTCCATGAACATTTAAGTCCAAAACATCCCTAACATATCTTGACATGGTCTTTCTTTCATAGGGTTTCATACATTCTTGGTCAAACCCCCTTTTTACATACATATTCTTAACTTGAAGATAGTTCAATCATAAATAAGGCTAAGACATGCATGCAAAAAATATGTATACATGAGAAATTATCTTAACAATTGAAACATGGGTTTTATGGAAATGAACATAAACACTTACATTCTAAAACATCATAATACCCAGTTAAAACAAGGTCGTTCATAACTAACACATATGCTGATAAATGGGTATTGTGGGTGTTTAATTAAAACTGTGTAAATATACATGCAGTTAAGGATACAATGTGCGTAATTAGGTCCATCTTGGGGAAATCATGTATATATGTAAGCAAACTGCATGAACATATATAATTGTGTAAAACTCATTTTTCACTTTAAAATAACATACCCCTTTCCTTTGTAAAGTTTGCAAACATAATAAAAAGAACTTGTATTTGAAGACAACATATTGATACATGGTTATATATATAAATTTAGGTGCGTATACACATGTGCATCATACTCAAAAATATTTCTCATGTTATACATTAAACAAAATCAATGTTTGGCAAAACCGAGTGGGGTTCTTTTACATAAAAAGAAATGAACTTAATTTTCATAAAACCCTTATTGGCATAAAATCAATCTTGCATGCAACATGGTCGATCCATAAACATGAGTACATATATATGAATACATGTATATACTTGTAAAAATTTAAGGAATTCATACTACCCATTTTCAAAAATCCAAAATCCTGATTTATCAAGAATGGTGATAAATGAAAATTTTCAATTGAAGGAATTATTTTGACATCAAACTATCCCTTAAACTTCATCATTCGTATAAACATGTATAACAATAGTTTTGGGTATTTTTCTTGAAGTAATAATCTTAAAGGGGTACATATAATTTGCAATAAATCTTTATGTGATAAAGTGGTAAATTTTAAAAGAAATAAATAATCTTGTCCTCATATTCTCACAAAGATGTATATGTACATCTTATATAATCACTTGTACATACATATCTATATGCTCTATATATTTGCATCATCTTATATGTTGGTAAAATTACCCACAAACTCCATTTTTTTTATAGGCGAACTAAAATCAGGGTTGTAGACATTGAGAAAAGGTTTATATATTTGCATATATAATTTTATACATATATGTGTTTGAATATATATACACAAAGTGTATATGAAAATACCTGAACCCAAATAAAAATACATCATCTGAATTCCCTTACCCTGGTTTTGGAGTCCCACTCAGAAGCGGACAAGTGTGGTCCTCAAGCCAATCTTTAGTGTATAAACAGGGGGTATATCCTTATAGGTTATATATATATATATAGTCATATATATACAAAACATACAAACCGATGTTTTTTAAAAAAAACGAAGCAGGACCTGTCCCCTTACCTGATCGGAGGGGAGGAGTAGACAAGGCAAATGAAACCGGATGTATAAACTCAGAAAATACACATATATATATAACACATATATATGTATATATATAAATCGAAGCTCAAACAAAACCAAAACATAACTTGTCCCTTACCTTTACTTGGAGAGGAGGTGAGAAAGAGGCGGCGACGAGGCAAGTGAAACCGGTCCGGTGATCGGAGAGATCAAGGAAGCCTGGTGCAAAACGTCTCCGGCCTTCGGTGAAAACCAGGGTTTAAAAAAAACCGAAGACCCACTTGCATGAAGGGTATCCGAGGGGGGGGGGGTTGGTGCCGACTCGTGGAAAGTAGGAGACAGCCGGGTCTACTAGCTAGCCTACGAGAAGAAAACGATCCACCCTAACCTACTGGTTCGACAACGCGATGAAGAAGAAGAATCGGAATGCGGGGGAGAAGGAAAAACAGGAAAAACAGCGGACGGCCAGGATTAAACTGGAGAAGATCGTGCGGCCAGAAGCGATGCGGCTTAAAAAAAAATCGGACGGCCGCGATCGGAGGGGAGATATCAAATGGTCTTGGGTTGTTGCGGAATTTAAAGAGACATGGTTCAACGGGTTTCAAAAAAAAAGTTGTTTATTAGTATTATTATTAATTTATTATAACATTGTTTTTATTATTAAAATTCAATTATTAATCTAACTTTTATTATTTTAAGAGAAGTCATTGGTCAATAAAAATACATTTATTTAATCAAAACATATTATTATATATATACATATATATATATATTTTTAAAAAATCAATAATTTTATTAACCTTATTATATTAACTTTATTATTAATAAACCACAATTATTGATAACTTATATTTTGAAAATTCTATGGTTCATTTAATTAATTAAAGAAAACCTTGATTAATTAAACCTTATCAAAACATATTATATATATATATTTATTTATTTTCCTTTGTTGAATTACATAATAATTATCTTAATTTATAATTACATGTTAATATTTGGATACATTTTTTTTTAAAAAAATGGTTGCTTAATCCCATGTTCAACATAATTTCAAAAACACAAATTCATATTACATTATCAATTTTTATTATTTTTTTAAAGGTTCTACAATCATTCTATTATCTTCATTTTTTTAAATTAATAAAAGTATTTGTGTAAACATTAACATAAGGATGCAAAATTTGTAATGTAAATAAAACCATAATTTGACAATGTTTCAAAATAGTTAATAAAAATTCAAATTATAAATATTTACATTATTTTTATTACTTATATTTAATTTAGAGATAAAAATAATTCATTTAATTTAAGGTTTGATGCAACATATAGAACTCAAGAGTTTGAGTACATATTTTCTTAGACAAAATAAAAACCCATCAGCTTTAATATAATTACAACATAAAATTTTAATTGCTCAAATTTAGAAAATACGTATAGTAAATAGTGGAAATAATATTAATTTTCACCATTTTGAAACATAAAATATAATTCGCATTTTGGGAAAACAAGAAATAAATAAATTAAATTATCATTGATTTCATTCTTTAAATATTAAGGCAAATTACATAATTAACTTTCTGAACCTTTTGGGGGTAAGCCTTTCTTATCTCCAACGGTCAAAAAAATAAAACATAGTGGATAGGAGAATCCAACGATCATATTTATAGCCGTTTGGGTTCAACGGTTGGATTAGTGTGCTTATTAACGGTCTGGTCTTGTGGTGTCCCTCACTCCAGGTGCCTGAAGGAGAAAGGAAGAGATGGTTCGTGTGATTCCCTTGGTACTCAACACGGTTGAAGTGGATTCGGCCATCCTCATGTTTATTCTGATGGATTCCAGAAACCCTTACTGCCTTCTTGGGGTCCTGGTGGTTTTAAGCAGTCTCCCAATTATTGTAATTGGGTTTTTAATTGGGATTTTTGGTTAGCTTATCTTTTTGTTCGATCAGTGTGAGTTGTAGCCACCGTGATGTTACTCGTTTGAATAAAAGGAGCTTTCATTCATTTGATGCATTTTTCTATTTTATTATTATTATTATCTTATAAGTTTATTGTTTGTTCACTTAACGGGTGGCATTGTAAAACAAACTTGTCAAAACTCAGAACATGATTTCTCGGGTCGTTACACAATGTACATGCATTATTCTATTATCATATGTGTTATTATTTATTATTTATTATCATTCACATGAAAATGCACATTCTTGTGGACTTGGTTATTATTTATTGTTTATTACCATGCACATGCACATGCACATGCACATGCACATGCACATCCACATGAACTTGGATATGCGTTATTATTTATTATTTATTATCATTTGCATGCATATGCACATGCACATGTAATTCACATGCGTTATTATTTATTATTTATTATTTATTATCATTCACATGAAAATGCTCAGGCATATGCACACACACGTGCATTATGATTTATTATTTATACCTTTCACATGCATATGCACATGCACATGTGTTATTACTATTATTATTATTAGAGGTATTTTAAGGGTTTACTAGCATTTTTTGGAATTTTTAGGTGTTATTAACATTTATTATGGTTTGTTAAGATTTTAAGGTTTTTTAATTGTTTATTAGCGTTTTCTAGGGTTTGGTGGGGGTTATTAAGATTTTATTAGGGTTTATTATGGTGTGTTAAGGTTTATTAGGGTTTATTATGTATTTTTAGGGTTTTATTAGGATTGATTTGGGTATATTATGGTATATTATGGTATATTATGGTATATTTGGGCTTGTTAAGGATTTATTAGGGTTTATTATTGTTCATTATGGTTTATTAAATTTTAAGAGGTTATATTAGGGTTTTTAGGGTTTAGTAGTGTTTATTATGGTTTATTAGTGCCTTTAAGCTTTGTTAGGTTTTATTATCATTTATTTGGGGTTTTAGGGCTTTTAATGGTATATTTTCATTATTTTGGGTTTAGTGGGGTTTATTATGATTTATTATAGTGTATTAAAGTTTATTAGGGTTGAGTTGGTATTTTTAGGGTTTTATTAGGATTGAGTAGGTATCGTTAGGGTTTTTTTAGGATTTATTAGGGTGGATTAGTGTTTATTAGGGCTTTTTAGGGATTTTTAGGGTTTACTATCATTTGTTAGTGTTTTTATTAGGGTATATGAGTGTTTTATAGTTTTTGTTAATATATATGAGGGTTTGTAAGGAATTTTTAGGTTTTATTAGCATGTTTTTAGCATTTGTGATCATTTTTTACGGTTTATTAGGTTTTATTAGAATTTATTATGATGTATTAGGGTTTCTAGGGCTTTATAATGGTTTGTTTATGTTTTTTTTATTTGGGTTTAGTTGGGTTTTATTAGGTTTTCTTATGGTGTGTCAAGGTTTATTAGGGTTGATAAGGTATTTTTAGGGTTTTATTATGGTTTTATTAGGTTTTATTAGAGATTTTAGGATTTATTAGGTTTTGTTAGGGGTTTATTAGTCTTTTTGTTTTAATGGGTTATATTAGTGTTTGTTATGTCTTTTTCGATAATATAATTTTTTTATTGTTTCTGAGCATTTTGTTTTTGTTTGTGACCGTTTTTCGGGTTTCTTAGGTTATATTGGAGTTTATTATGGTTTATTATGGTTTGTTAGGGTTTCTAGGGATTTTTAAGGTATATTAGCGTTTTTGTCTTTATTAGGTTATATTAGTGTTTTAGGTCTTTTTAGGTAATATAGCGTGTTTTTATTGTTTGTGATCATTTTTTTATTGTTTGTGGGAATTTTTAGGGTTTATTAGGTTATATTAGAGTTTATCAGAATTTCAAGGGATTTTTTATGGTATACTAGCATTTGTTTTCGTTATAAGGGTTTTGTAGGGTTTTATTAGGGGTCATAGTGGTGTGTTAAGGTTTGTTAGGGTTGAGTAGGGTTTTTTTGGATTTATTTATGGTTTATTAAGGATTTTTAGGGTTTTTTGGAGGTTTATTACGGTTTATTAGGTTTTATTAGGGTTGGTTAGGGTGATTTAGGTTTTCTTAATGCATTTTTAGGGTTTATTATGTTTTATTATCATTTATTAGGGTTTATTAGGTACATTTGTGGTTTTATTAGGGTTGAGTAGAGTCTCTTAGGGTTTTTAGGGATTTTAAGGTGTTTTTAGGGATTATTAGAGTTTATTAGGGGTTAATTAGGGTTTAATTGATTATATTAGGGTATATTAGGGTTTAATATTTTTGACGGTTTTGAAGCATCTTTAGGGGTTTGTAGCATTTGTTTGTGTTGGTTTAGCATTTTTTGAGTTTACGTAGCATTTTTAGTGTTTATGTAGTTCTTTTAGAGTTTAGTTAGTAGTTTTCGGTTATTTGTAGCATTTTTAGGGTTTATGTAACGTTTTTAGGGTTTAAGTAACATGTTTATAGTTTAGGATTTACGTAGCCTTTTTAGGGTTTATGTTGCATTTTCGGGGTTTATGTAGCGTTTTCAGGGTTCAAGTAGTGTTTGTAGGGTTTATGTTGTGTTTTTAAGTTTTATTTATCATTTTTTTAATGTTTATGTTGCATTGTTTAGGGTTTATGTTACAGTTCTAGTGTTTATGTAGTGCTTTTTGTGTTTATGTAGAGTTTTTTGGGTTTATGTTGTGTTTTTGGGTTTATGTTGCATTTTTTGGTTTTATGTTTCATTTATAGGGTTTATGTAGTGTTTTTTGGGTTTATGTATCTATTTGTTGCCTTTTTTAGGGTTTTATTGGTTGTTTATTGTTTGTAGTGGTTTTGATGGTTTTTAAGGATTATTAACGGGTGTTTATCATTTTTATGGTATTTGATGGGTTTTCAATGGTTTTTTGGGGGGTTTTAAGGGTTTATTTGTCTTTTTTTGGGATTGATAGAGGTTGTTATAGTTTTTAGTGTGTTTTAGTGTTTGTTTGGGTGTTGTAGCAGTTTTTAGGGTTTATATAATGTGTTTTAGCTTTTTTGGGTTCTTTAGGGGTTTTTAGTGTTCTTTAGATTTTATTATGGTTTTTTAGGGTTTATTAGGGTTCTTTATGGTTTATTAGTGTTCTTTAAGATTTTTTACGTTTTATTAGCATTTTTATTGTATATTAGGGTTTTATTGGGATTTTGTCGGCATTAATATCTTTTTATAGTGTTTATCAACCCTTTTTAGGGTTATTTTGGATTTATTAGGGTTTCTTAGGGTTTATTTTGTTTATTATGGTTTGTTAACATGTATTTGGGTTTATTACAATTTATTAGGGTTTATTATGATTTGTTAGGGTTTATTGCTATTTATTAGGGGTTTGTTATGGTTTGTTTCAGTTTGTTACGATTTATTTGGCGTTTTTAGGATTTGTTATGATTTATTTGGGTGTTTTTAGGGTTTCTTACTATTTATTATGGGGTTATTTGGGTTTGTTAGGGTTTTTTAGTGGGTTGTAGAGTTTTGTAGGCTATTATTGGGAGGGTTTTGTAGTGTTTTTTCGTGTTTGTTTGGTTTTTTAGTGATTATTAGGATTTATTATGGTTAAATAGTGTTTTTATTTTATATTAGGGGTTTTTGGGATTATGTAGCATTTATTAGAGTCTAAAAGGGTTTTTAGGGTTTATTAAATGTTATTATGATTTATTAGTGTTTATTAGTGTTTTAGGGGTTAATAGTGGGTTTCAGGTGTTATTTGGGTTTATTAGTTATTCTTAGGGGTTATTATTGGTTGTTAGGGTTTGTTATGTTTTGTTAGGGTTTGTTAGGATGTGTGTTATTCTATTATCACACATGTTATTATTATCATTATTATCATTATCATTATTATCATTATCATTATTGTTATTACTATTATTATTATTATTATCCTCACATTCCAATGCAGATGCACATGAATTTTTATTTATTTATCATTATAAATTATTTATTTCCATTGACATGAATATGTTGTTGTAATTATTATTATTATTATTATTATTATTATCATCATCATCATCACATACAAATTCACATGCATGTCTGTTATTAGTTATTACCATGCACGCGCACAAGCAACACACCTGTATTATTCTATTATCACATGTATTTTTATTGTTATTGTTATAATTACTATTATTATTGTTATTGTTGTTATCATCAAATGAAAATGAAAATACACGTGCATTATTATTTATTACCACACATGCGCACATTCAATACATGTGCATTATTCTATTATCACATGCACTATTATGATTAATATTACTATTATTGTTATTATTATCATTACATGCGCTATGAGTTATTATTTATTATCATGAACTGCACATGAAAAGCACGTCCATTATTCTATTATCACATGCATTGTTATTATTATTATTATTTTTAATATTATCATCTCATGCACATGCACATTCACATGAATGTGAATTATTATTTATATTTTATTACCATGCATGTGCACATGAAATACACATATGTTATTTTATTATCACATACATTGTTATTCTTATTGTTATTATTATTATTGTTGTTGTTGTTGTTGTTGTTGTTTTTGTTATTGTTATTATCATCACATGAAAATGCACATTAAAATACACATGAAAATACATAAACCCGCACATGCATTATTCTATTATCACATGGGTTGCTATTATTAATATTAATAATACTATTATTATTATTATTATCGTCTCCGTCATCATCACATGAAAATGAAATGCACGTGCGTTATTATTTATTACCATGCACGTGCACACGTAATGCACATGCAATATTCTATCATCACATGCATTTGTACTACTATCACTACTAGAAATTTAAGCTATAACCATAGACCTATAGCCACAGTTTTATAGGTCCGTGGTTATATCTTTTTTATTGCCACAGTTTAATTCAACCTCTACGGATAAATAAATATTACACCGAACGAGTGTCATTTTTTTCCAATCCCTATCGGGCTCCTCCTCTTCCCCCGATTCGCAGCCCTCCACCTCCTCCCTTGATTTGTATCCCTATCACTGCACATCCCTCCTCCCCGATGACATGTCCTCCTCCCGACGATCTCCCTAATGATCTCACCACACAACCCTCTCTCACAGTGGCACCCTCCTCCCCGACGAACTCTCCCATAGTGGCACTCTCCTCCTCGATGACCTCTCTCACAATGGTGCCCTCCTTCCCGAAGACCTCTCTCACAACAGTTCCCTCTTCCCTGAAGACCTTTGTCACTGCAGAGCACTCATCCCCGATGATTTCAACGGCAACACAGGTTGCAAAACATGCATCTATCTCAACAACAAGATCATTTTGATCGATCTAATATGATTATGTAAGGATAACACCACTTCCCCTTTTGTGAGACCATTTTTCAAAGTCACTCATATCCCCATTAGTGCAGGCAGTTCAAATATGGGTAGATGGATCAAATGGATTCCGCACAGTTTGAGTTTGAAGTTAAACACATATAGTTATTGTATTTTGGGTTACATGAGTGGGGGATGGGGTGTCATCAATAATCCTTGGGGATCAGTTATTTTGGCATTATCAATTCAGTTAGTAACTCATGATTCACTACAAGACAAGGCTAATGCTCTGCTCAGTGGTCTCAACATTAGTAGGTAGAAGCATATCGCTCTTCATGAAACTGAGACTGATTCTCTAATGGTCTTCAATTCCCTTATCGGATGTAGTCTCACACCATGGACTACTGAATACACCATATGCAAGAGCAAAATGTTTATGAAAAATATCCTGGAGGTTCTTCTTGCTTGGTATGAAAGGAACATCGTGGCGGACTTTCTATGTTCAAAGGTGAATTATGAATAAGAGGTTACTCTGTTCGCAGGTCTTAGATCACTTCCAGGGGAGGGGGAAAAGCTGGTCATCACAGATGCTCCAGATCTTCACCATTACAGGCTGACATAATTCCAGGTGGGAGTTTTTTATCTTCCCCTTTGTTTGATTCTTTTCTAAACGTTGTTTTTACCTTCTCATAACTCTTTGATTTATTTTAAAAATTAGTTTTTTGATCATGATTTATTAGTCACTAGAAAATAGAACCAATACACCTTTATCATATTTGATATCTGTAATAAGATTCTTATTTCAGGACTTGTGTGTGGTAAATCTTCTATCAAAAAAAAAATTGGGAATGTATATATCATTCAAAGAAACATAAGATAAAGTTTCCTTCTGATACCATTTCATCTTCTTCTATGACCATTGAGGGACTTCTTATGATGTTTGATACTTATGTAGATCTTTTTGTTTAGAACACTCCCTTTCATCATGAAAAACTGAAAAAAAAAATTATATGTGTTGGAAGATGTTTTAAGCTACCGATATCGCCATTTATGGGTCTCAGGAGTCACCTATGTTTGTACCCTAGTGGCATAGTAGGCATCCTTGTGCCTAAATCGAATCCAATCTTTTCCATATAAATTATTATAATATGTTTTGAAAATATATTGAAAATGAATTATCAATTTTCATCATTGATATTAGATATATAAAACATTGAAATGGTTGTGGAACCCATTCCCACTGAGGTTTACCCTTCCTAAATATCTTAGAAGAATCTTTCTACACACAAACCTCTCATGAACAACTCAAAGTTATGACTATTCCCAAGAGTGGAAAACTATTTTAAAACCTAATCCATTGATTCCTAAACCATTAGATTCTTCAAAATCGTAGGAAAAAACCGAATAACCAACATTAGAAACTGAAAAATCAGAGTTGGATAATGAGTGAATCGGTTAGGGAATATTGAAATTCAACGAGAGGAACATGGTGAAATTGTTGATGGGTGTTAAAATCTGGAGAAAAGTGATTTTCTATATTCAAAAGAGAGAAAATTGACATCTTGGAAAGATTTTCCTAAATATTATTGTATTATTTAAGGATGAGTGTCAAGAAAATATGGGATATTCTAGAGTTTAGATAAAGACAAAACAACCCTTAAAGATAGATACATGTATCCCATCCAATGAATAATGAGATTAATCTATCGACACTAAAATAATAGGTGGAATATGGCCTTGATGTGGCCATTATATAAATAACCTCATTCTGACTTATAAATAGATTGATCTCAAACAAAATTATAATATGTCATAATGGTTTTTTATTTGTTAATTGTTTTATATGGTGATGATGTTTAGACTACTTTGGTGTGGTTGAGGAGACATCCCCCCATCAAAATCCATGGATTTAAATGAATTTTTATTTTCATTTCTCTAGTGTGATTTTCATGAAATCAGATTGTTTCTATATGAGTAGTAGATTATTATCCATGCGCCTTTAAATTTTACCATGGTTTTATATATTAATTTGGATTACACATAATAATACCAAAATATTCATTCATTTATAATATGATGCTGGGGAGTGAGGGGTGATAAAGGAGTGATTAATCATTCTCAATTTCCATGGGTAGGTGAAAGTAGTGTATCGAAAATCGTTTTTTTCAATACCAAAACTAACACACTAAAGAGAGAGTGAATGGATTGAGATCTTGGGTCATTCCAGGGCATTATTTAGGGGGTGAATTTATTTTATAAGATATTATTATATAATTAATGAGAGAATTATATAAGGGCACCCTTCATTATATTCATCATTTTCCACTTTTATTTTATTTCATCCATGAAGTTGTGGTTCCACTCCTTCAATTCACTTGTGGTTCCCTATCTCTTTTCACAATAAAATGCAGTATTTTTTATTATCTATTGTATTACATTTCTAGACTAGAGTTTCATATTAGTGGTAATCACGTTTTGGTTTGCTATATCTTTTCACCATAAAATGTCTTATTTTTAATTTTCTATTGTATTACATTTCCATATTGGAGTTGAAAATTAGTGGTAATCATGTTTTGAGTTCGTAATCAGATCTACCTATTAAATTAGAAATCACTGGTGTTTTTCATGGTGCACTTTGATAATTCTTTAAGAATCATGCTTTTGTTTGAGGACATTATTATTGAAGACTATCTGTTAATGACTATATGATAAAATGATTTAAATTTATGTTTCATATAATCATGCTTAGTTGAATCTGCATTTGATTAGCTTGGACTGAGGGCTGGACGATGCTTAGTTACTTTATTGTTAGGTTCTTCTGAGAGGAATATGAAGAATACTTGTTGATTAAGTGAAACACTTATAATTATGGAAGAGCGGAAAAGTGGATGTTGCAACATGATTTTCTTTATGGAGTTTTGTTGTGATTTTTGGATCATACGGTGACTCCTTTTTTTCATTCTATGAATTTTTTTATAAGTCATGTTTATATCCTCTTTCAATTACTTGATTATGCATTCTCATTACACCTCATGTTTTCACTATATCTTTAACCTTCAATTTTCTTCCTGGGGTATGGGTTGGAAAAACAAATCATTCATTTTTTCACTGTTGTAGTTCATTAATTTTGCATTGAATATTTACCGATTAGTAATAGTGAGCGTAAAATGTGTGTTATGCAGCCTGTGGTCTACGGTTTTCATTACTGGCTTCAAATGGGAAATTTAGGCTTCTGATTGTCTGCCTGTAAAAGTTCATCTTTTTAATTGATATGTTGTTAAACCTAAACCATGATTTATGGAAAATGATGAGTAATAGATGATGAAAAAAGGTGAAGAAGGGGAACTGCAACACCAATGAGGGTCCATGAGCTTAACATCTTTTCTTCTACTGTGTTTGGAGAAACAGTGTTATGGTGATTCTTTCTTTCCAATTCTATGAAGCACAAAAAAATATCAGTATCCTTTTTATGATTTCTTTACTACTTTATATTGATTGGTTTTGTTGGTGATCACTTTTATTTGACATTTTTTATCATAATAATCATGATTTTTGATTTCGTGCTAATCAAAATTGTTATTTTAGTTTCTGTTTAGCTTGTTAGGCTGCTATAATTTTTACATGAATCTATTCCATGTAATGTCTTGTTCTTGTGAGTTTATATTTTTGAATCAATATGTATAGATTTCATTGTATTTTAATACATTTCATGATTGGTATTATTCCATTATTCATGATTATATATTCTATTTGCAGAATAATACGTTTTTTGAACTGTTGTTTTGAAACTTTTAGGGGGGCTGGTGCAAGCTAGGGGAGCAGGGGGTGATGCAGGGGGTTGGGGATGGTTGTGGGGGAGGGGACTGGTTTGGGGGGGAGGGGGATAGTTTTGGGGGAGGCTAGTATAGGGGATGGGGTGGGGTGGTGTAGGGGGGATGGTGCAGGCTAGGGGGTTGGGGGTAGTGCAGAGGGGGACTGGTTTTGGGGGGAATGTACTGGTTTGGGGGGGAGGCTAATATAGGTGAAGGGTGGGGTGGTACAGGGGGTTAGGGGGCTGGTGTATGGGTGGGGGTTGGGGGGGGGGGTGCTGGTGCATGCTATGCAAAGAACTAGAAACAATACATCGTCCATGCTTATGAATGTGAGCATATATTGTCACGAACCGTCTTCGGGGCTCGTGTTGTGACTAACCCCGAGCCCGCCTTCCATAGGTCAGGGGCTGGTGACTAGCACCAAGGCGTAAATACCGACAAAAAAGTGGAAGGCATTGCCTTTCTAAAGTAAACAAACACCACAGAGTAAGCAAGAAGAAGTAAACACTAAGTAAAACTGGGTACAATAGTAAGTGTAGAAAAGTATGTGGGCCAGAATACAAACCCAAACTGAAAGTAAAGTACAACTGTAAAGAGAGTACAGTAACTAAAAGTAAAGAAGCAACGTCGGGCCATGCACTGGAAGTCCCACCTAAAGGGTGGGTACAGATAGCCACCTCAGCTCCTCGGGTCTAGCCGTCTGCTCTGTGTGCGTCCCACCCAGTGGTCCACCTTTAGGTACCGACTGCTTTACTAGCCTCAACCACGATCAGCGTTGTCCGTCGTCTGCATCCAACACAACGTAGTGCGGTCATAGCCTGTGTAGGGGTGAGCATAAGATACTCAGTAGGGACTCCGAGACCCCCGAAGGTCTCCCAGAATCCACAAAGGATAATCCACAAAAAAAAGATACAATCACGAAGTAACAACCAACACTACTTAGGTATATGCCCATACATATACCTAGGTCATCAATCCGAATTCGGCTCCAACATTCGAGCCCAAGTTCGATCACGTCCACATAGAATAGAACAACCAATCCACATAGGATAACACAACCCAAATCCACAAGTCAACCATATCGAAGATAAATATTGAAAGTCAAGACTCGGCTCAAACCAGGATTTAATCATGATGTCGAAACCATAGCTGCTGGGGAAACTCCTCCTCTATCGAGTATAGTGAGCCTGCCGCTACAACCAAGTGCATCCCATTGATCTTGGACGGCTGTAGTACTCCACCTTTCTAGTACTGTGGGCCTGCTGCTACAACCAAGCGCTTCCCACCATGGGTCTGCCGCTAAAACCAAGCGCTCCCCCTCATAGCCTCCAAAGGTACTCCTTCTGTTGAGTACCACGGGTCTGCCGCTACAACCAAGTGCTCCTCCACCATGTGTCTGCCGCTACAACCAAGTGCTCCCCCTCATAGCCTCCAGAGGTACTCCTTCTATTGAGTACCGTGGGTCTGCCGCTACAACCAAGCGCTCCTCCGCCGTGGGTCTGCCGCTACAACCAAGCGCTCTCCACTGGGCTATCTGAAACATACCGAGTCGATAGATCTGCAGTCATCAAGTCTCATCCAGCTCTAGGGTTTCATAAAGATTTAAAGTACTGTAGTCGTCACCATCGAACCCATGGAGGATTCATGTACGGTTTTCACCTTCGTCGAACCCACAGAGGATTTCAGTACGGAAGTCATCGTCATCGCAGATGCAGCCAGCACTAGGGTTCCCGCACACATCATGCTCGTTCCGGGAGGGTCCTCTCCACGAGGCAAGGGGGGTCGATTCATAAAAAGACACGTAGTCTGGATTTGATGTATCCCAAAGTTCCGTCTCGTCAAAAGGAACACAACGCGGCAGACGGCGCGTCAATCGGACGCCCGGTCTGAGAGTTATTGGCTTTTTTGTTCCAGGGTCCCGGTTGGTTTTTTAGTCAAAACCAACCCTACCGGACTCCAACTGCATCCAAACCTCGAGTGGAGTAATCCAAAAGGTCTGTCTCACTAATAGGAATCCAACAAAGTCGACGGCACGTCAATCGGACGTCCGGAGCTCAAGTTATAAGTGTTTCCGCTCCGAGGGCCCGGTTGGTTTCATGTTCGAACCAACCTGGCCATACACAAAGATCTCAAAAACCATATGTGTAATATACCAAAACAACCATCTTGATCCAAGGATCTCTATGCAACTGACGGTGCATCGATCGAAGGTCCGTAGCCCAAGATATGGGCAAAAGACAGAAAGTGGTCTGAAAATGGGGGGTCTGGGCCCGGACCGACCCGGCCCAACACCCCCTGGGTCGGCCCGAACCGAGTCCGGGTCTGGCCCAATAGGGTGCGGTCCGGCCCGGTGGGCGCGGCTCGGTGCTGGCCGAGCGGGGTCGGCTCGGCGCTGGCCGAGCGGCCGCGCAAAGGAGACACTGCCCCCTTGATTGGAGTTGCGGCCCCCGCGTGGTGGCCACTCCTTGCTAGCAGACGCGGCCCTGCGGCGCATCGCCCACGGTCCCACGCAGCCACGGGACCAGCTACCTGCCACCGCGGCTTCAGCCGTAGCAGCCCTTCCCGGCGGCGCACCGGGCGCCGCCGTGCCGGCGTGGCGCGCCGGCGGGGTCTTCCGCGGACCACCGGACGCGCTCCGGTGGTCTGTTTTGCCTGTTGTCTTCACCAGCAGCCCTCCCGGGACTGGATCTTCACTGAGAAGACATCAAAACGCCCTTGCAGCCGGTTTCATCACCACCCGTCGATCCGCACACCAAGAACAAAGAAACAGTGTGTTCAGACTTGTTCGTTGGTCCGCACACACCGCGTTAGTGGTTCAAACGACTTCCGACAATTAAAAACATGTAGAGAATATAATTCACATAGATTTAATTGAACCAAAACCCCCTACCTAATTCGGTTGATGATCGAAGATTGCCACGGGAGAAGGAACGTCACGGAAGAAGCATCGCGGAAGGAGGATCGTCGGCGTCGCGGTACACGACGTCGCGTCGTCGATCTCCAAGGTTTCGGCATTCTTCGTCGCCCTTCGTCAGAGGTCGACGTTCTTTGTCGGCGACGGTGCATTCTTCGCATTCTTCGCATTCTTCAATGAAGAAGGTGAAGATTCAAGGCTTTGAGAAAAACCTCTCAATTCTTCCCGCACAACCAAAGCCACCCCAATAAAATAAGGCGTAGCCTTATTTTATTTCTCATGCCAACTGTTTTTTTAAGTCAAAAATAGATCATTCAATTAATTGATTTAATTGAAGGGTTTTAACCGCCCAATTAAAGAGGTGTTTAATAATTAATTAAACATGAGGGTTGAATTTCATTTAATTGGGGTGCGGGTGCGATACCTAATTAAAAGAGGGGGTTTTGAGGAAGTTGAATAGGTGGGGATCGTGTGGGCCCCACCCCAAAAATATCCTACCTAGTGGAGCAGGATATAGTGGGTCCCATTCCAACCACTTAGCATAGGATAAACTACCTTAAATAAAATAAAATTGGTTGCACCATTTTCTTTTATCCTTTTACTTAACCCAAAATTTTTAGAACCACACCTGAGAAAATGCAACTCTGGAAAAGGTGTTCCTAAGCAATTACTGGCGCTGCGATTCCATCGGTGCCCTCCGAATTCGATTCCGAGTACCAGTTCAAAAGTTAGGAAAACCCGCACATTTGTTTACTGAATGTACCCGAGCTAATCTTCGGAAATTGATTCCGGGCACACCGGGCCTCAGAATCAGGTGTGGTCAGAAACTGCATACTCGTAAAATTCCAAATAAAATTAAGAAAAAAATTTCCCTTTGAAATTTACGGGTATTTACATATATATAAGGATACTCTTTTGTGTCGCTTGACACCTTTGAGATAGAGTACCTCTACCAGCCTCTTTAATTCAAAAATTTTTCAAATTGCATTTAGCTACCTTCTTGATTCCTTCTTTTTTATATTAAATTGCAATTCTTGATCAATTTTTAGTTAAAATAATTGTTTCGTTTTATAAATAAGTCGTGGTTTTGTAATGAAACCCCTCCAACGGAGGTGCACTATCTATGAAAACTCACAGTAGTAGTTTATGCTTATATAGCTTGTTTGACATTATTGCATTTATTTTTTTCATTTTAATCCTTACTCCTCTCATTTGAGACACCACAGGCATCTCCCATGATTTTTTTGACTCGTAGGGGGGATGGTGTAGGGTAGGGGGGCTAGGGGGGTTGGGGGTGCAGGGGGTGTAGGGGGGGTTGTGAAGGCTAGGGGGCTGGGTGGCGAGGGTAGGGGGGAAGGGGGAAGGGGTAGGGGGCAGGGGGCCGAGGTTAGGGGTAGGGGGTAGGGGGCAGGGGGAAGGGGGAAGGGCGGAGGGGGGCTACACCAATCCAAAATTAGTTTTATGATTTCAAGATTTGGGGTTTAACCTCTAGCCTTATTGATTTTTTTGATTCAAGGATTTATATTCTATGATTTTTAGTTTTGGAAGTTATGGTTTCGAGTTTAGGGTTATATGTTTTAGAATTTTAGGGTTTGGGGTTTTAAGATTTATTTTTTAGGGTTTTTATGAATTTTGAATCCATGAAATTAATTTCTATCAAAATAGGTTGATCTCACTTGAATCCTATGAAACAGGTGTACGAGTGACATTAACTGACCAAACAACCTTTTTCACTATCATTCACACCTGCCTTTTTTTAATGTTTCAGTTATTTTCTTTATATTCAATATTATTTTTTATATATACCAAAATCATTTTTTAAAAATCACTTATTTTCAATTTGGTTTTCCACTTTTCCATGTCACATCTCTTTCCCTTCCATTGAAATCACTTCCAATATTCTGAATGAGGCATTAGTTTTTATATCTTAATATCTAATGTTCTGAAAACCTTTAAAGCAAGTTTTTTTTATTTTACCGATCGAACGCCTAGATCAATTCTTGATCCTCGAGAAACTGCAGTTGTTTGGAACTTCAAGTACGTAGGTACAGATCAAAATGGTTTTGGATGCTCATTTAAACATGAATCTTGACTAATAACCCCCCCCCCCCCCCCACATTTTGCTTCTATTTTTTCATTTTTCTAAGTAGATTATGAATTTTGAAGGATTAAAGCAAGGATGTTCTGCAACATCTCTCGACAGGCCCAATCTCAAATGCATCAATTGACGTTGTTTGGGGAAACTGGTGTATTGTGGTTCGGCTATTGGGTGTTACGAAGGTAATTGGACTTAATCAAACATGTTATTTAGTTGTTTAATGGTTTATTTTAACTACATGCATTGGAGAGACACCACTTAAAATTATAAGGTTCCACTTAATGTGAGACTCAATCTCTGTCCCAACGCATTTCATGTTAAATATATAAATGTTTTATTTAATTTTGCTAAATTGAAATAAAAAAACTATTTTTTTCATGACTAAATGGGCCTTAGCATTTCACTTTGAAATATTAATTGTTATTTCTTTTGAATGTATATTATGTTGGGTGCAGCGATTGATCGCATATTGGGGAAAATAGTTCACAGCAACTCGATGAACTCCCTGATTGACTACATCTTGTGCATTGGGAATTTCCTTGAGAAGGTATAACTTTCCATTTATCACAAATATAATTAGTTATGAACCTACAAATAAAGTCAGCTATAATTAGTCATGGCAGTGATTATGCACGTATGGGGCTATGTGTGCCCATGTATATATATATAAATGCATACGCAGGTGAGTGGAGACCAGTATATGCATATAAGCATATGTGCAAGGATCCCCGTGAACATGCTCATGGCCATGCGGGTGTGTTCATAGGGTTTAGGTGTCCTTGCATGTGTGTGAAGGGGCGTATACCCAGTTGGGGAGGAGCAACATTATGTTAGAAATCTCCAAGAGCCAAAGTGGACGATTTGGTTCAACCATGAGGTAGGATCCCTCTTCTAGCCTCTTTAATTCAAGAATGCTTTAAATTGAATTTAGCTTCTTTCTTAATTCTACTTAATTATATTGAATTTCATATCTTCAATTAGTTTTATTTAATATAATTGTTTCATTTGATAAATAAATTCATGTTTTTATAAATAATGTCTTGTTTTTATAATAAAGCAATGCCATGATTTTATAATAAAACCCCTCCAACGGAGGTGCGCTATCTTCTAAACCAAAGAGTAGTGATAGTTATTTGTATCAGGTTTAGATTTGGTTTGAGTCTTTCATATGACTCTTTTTTTTTTGTTTTTTCTGTGACTAGTTAGTTTTTGTTTTCTTTGAATAATATAAATTGGATTATAATACTCTTTTAACTCAAATGACATTGCCCGAGTAGGCATATTCCTTGACTATGACACTTTCATTTTCACACATTGAATATTATAAATAAAATTTCCATGTTTAGGCAAAGTGAATGAATTTGTAAATGGTTTGTGTAGGGTGTATGATTATTTTCCATCATTTTGTTTCCCTTTAGACGTTGTGTCATTGTGTCGCTCGCTACAACCTTCTCTTACGATCCCTTATCATAGCTTATTAAATAGTTGATCTGTTCTATCATTTTCCAGCGGGGCGACAGCCGGAATGTTGCCACACCTCCTCCTACTCCCTTCGCTCCTGGATGAAAGATGATGCCCCACGGATGTCGATGGACCGGCCCAACACACTGCGGTCACGCTGCGGTCGTCCTGCAGTCATGCCGCGGTAATGCCGTGATTTGGCCCTGCTCCAGGACGACACCCCGCAGCAGTTCGTAGTGATAGTATTCTATTAGTCTTGTGATCAATGTTGAGACTAATGAATCAAAATTTCTACCAACAGGGAGACGACCAAAATGTTTCCCTACCACCTCCCACTCCCTTTGCTCCTTTCTGGAAGATACTGCCCTGCAGATGTTGCTGGACCGGGCTAACACGCTGCGGTCAATCCGCGGTCACGCCACTGTCACACCGCGGTCACTCCACTGTCACGTTGTGGTAATGCCATGATTGGGCCCTACTCTAGGACGACACTCCGTGGAGGATCGCAGTGATAGTATTACATTAGTCTTGTAATCAATGTTGAGACTGACTAATCAAAATTTCAACCTGCGGGGCGATGACCTGAATGTGGCCCTGCTACCTCCTGCTCCCTTCGCTCCTGGCCAGAAGATGCTGCCCCGCAGATGTCACTGGACCGGGCCTACACACCGTGGTCACACTGCGATAATGCCATGATTTGGCCCTACTCTGGCCACATCCATCCCACACCACCCCCTCCCACCTTCATTTCAGCCAGCGGCCACCAACATTCCAGCCTGCAACAGCCCCCTTCCCACCTTCAAATCTGCCCGCACCATCCCCCCAGCACCTGCAACCAGCCCCCTTCCAATAGCATTCCATCCCCCTTCCACCTGCATTTGAGCCCGCACCAGCCCCCAACCACCTGCAATCCAGTTTTCACCAACCACCACACCAGCCACAACACCAACCACCACCCCTAGCCTCCTTCAAAACACTAATTCCAGCCCTATACCACCTGCAAAATAGCCCCATCCACTAGTTCCAGCCCTCACCAACCCCTGACATCCTACATCCCAACCCGCACCTACCCCTAACACATGCCAAACAGCCCCCAAACACCTGCAATACAACCCACACCAGCCTCCTTCCACCTATTCCAGCCCACACCAGCCACCTGCCATCCCCCTGTCGCATGCCTTCCTGCCCGCACCAGCCACTCCAGCTCACACCAGCCACCGTACCAGCCCCAGCCTCCTATATTTCAGGATGCATGAGAAAATGTAACGTCCCAACCCCAATTACCCAGAGTCGGTGCATTATTACATAACATTGGCATGATCACAAGAAAGATCAAATCTCGAAAGACCGATTGGTTTAGTAGCCTTGGAAACACTAGATATATTCATAAGTATTACATTACATCGTAAAATGAAAAACTACTACAATAACATATTGTCTCCATAATCCACACTCATATCCCCACATAATATCCCTACAGTTCATTCATAATTTACTTCTTCACTTCCTGGGAAAAATAAAACATAGAAAAGGGGTGAGCTCAAATGCCCAGTAAGGATAACAATATAGCGGAAACTTTCATAAATAAGAATAAACATTTAAGGCAATGTATAACTGAAACAAAAGCCTTTCAAACTTGAACTTTCAACATGGTATGGCATAAATAAAATGAAATAATGCCATTTACTTATTCACATGGATATTCTACTAATCGAATAATCACATGCAAAATCAATAACCACTTTCATAATGATGGAATGCATAATGCCAGACTATCATAACCACATAGCCAAGGCCTCGTGCCAAGACTACAAATAAGATTTTGTCAAGGCCTTGTGCCAAGACACTCGTTTGTCCCATGAGACCTACCGATGCATCGAGGAGCTATAGAGGGCTCCACCCATCACATATTAAGTCCAATTCATTCCCATACGAAAAGGTTTAAACATAACATAAATATTCGTATTAAAACTAGCATAAGAAATGTCAATACTTTCACCATAAACTATGAATGGTATAAAAATAGCACATCCATAGTCAAACATATCACAAAACCTTCAATAAAATATAGAAGTTTTGTATCATAATAAATCAACTTCAAATAAGCTTAAAATCCATCAAAGGATGTTGACATAGATGAAATCAAAACTATTTGAGAGAAATATCTCCTTTTTTGAAATCATTTAAAAGTCACACATTTATAAAGGAAGTAATTAAAAAGAGATTTTTGAATCAAAGTGTCCCATACCACTTTGAAACTTTTGAAAGGAATTAAATTTTTTAAAAACATTCATGTCCATATAAATAAATCCTTAAAAACCATTTTGAAGACATTAATTAAAAAGATTTATAAAGATAAATCTTTAAAACATTTAAAATTCTGATTTTGATAAAGAGTACCTTTAAGAAATTCTTAAATTATTCATTTTGAAATCATTTAAAAGTCACATAATTATAAAATAAAACATTTACTTTGAAAATATCCTTTTAAGCTTGTAAGGGAAGCTTTGACGATTTTATAACGGCGGTAAATAGCTGCACCTGCCGTATAAGTTTAAAAAAATCATTTTTACCTTAAATTTGTCGAAAGGTAAAAAGTGCCTTGTTTGGAAAATGATGGAAATATTCCTTTAAAAACACATAAGGGTATAAATGAATTTAACCCATATTCTTTGTAAATAGTAAAAATGTTTTGAAATACATTTCGAAGTAACATGGATGTGGATGATAAAGAAATCCTAGTAGATTATTACGTATAAACAACCTCGAATAATGAAGAGATTGTGAAATAAACCCTTACCTTGCACTTTTACTTGGATGGGGTAGGTTAACCTCCTGTATAATGGTGAAATAATTGTTATTAAATTATTCAATAATCATATACATTAATTTGATATCATATATGATCTTTTAACATTGCATTGTTAATAATATCTTAGAATTGTCGTCGTTTCGGGTGTTAACTTACTCGTTTTCTTTTATATGTTTTGTTACGTAAGACATGTTTGTAATGGATAGTTTTTATATTATTCATATCCAGAATGATATCAAGTCCTTAAACATCATTTTTAAATCATCAAATGATAATTATACTTGAATGGATACGATGGAGAATGAATCATATCGCGTTCGTGGAGACGGTAGTCCGTACGTACGCACGAGCGACAATATCATTCTTTTGTCATTAAAATAATATATAAATGGTTGTTATATCATATATACAGAATCATTAACATGTTATATTTATTATTTACATGAGTTACATATCATTATTATACCCATCCAAATAATATTAAATTGAATAACAATTACACCACGACGTGGAGACGGTAAGTCGTACGTACGCACGTATGGTGACATGTTATTCAAAGGGTGGATAGAATACTGAATATGGCTGTAACATATTTATAATAACATCACAGTATATATATGATACTGGAGTTATTATTTTACAATGGTAACAACAAAGGAAGAAGAAGTGGAAGAAGAAATGAACTTGAAAAGGGGTGGTGAAAACATTACCTCTTCTTCGGGTTCTTCCTTTTGATTTGATCAAAAGGGATCCTTAAGTTGGCTTTCTGATCAAACTAAGGCCTCTAGGTTGTATTGAGGGATGTGGGGAGATTATTTGGGTAGGGTTTGGACGAGTCAAGTGGCTTGAGAGGTGTGAGGAATGAGTAGAAGTGGTCTCCTTTTATAAGGGAGAGGAGGGGCTCTTTAGGAAAGAGTGAAAGTATTACTTTATAATATAATTATATTCGGTTTATAATGGTCCAAAAATCATTGAGGTCGAAGATAAGATGAATAAAATTCCAAATAACATCAACCAATAAGAATTGGACAGGTTTTAGATAATATTTTAATCATTATAATCTTATTTATTTAAATGATTTATTAATGAGGTAAACATTGCATCATTATTGTGTCATTAATAATTTAAATTATTTGATGTCTAAAAATTATAAATAAAATATTATTATGTAGGAAATCGTTTTAGCGTTCTAATGAATATTTATAATCGAAAATCCAACATGTATAACCCTATGTAAAAATTGTTCTTCTAAAAGATGTAAGCTTATGCCATTTTTATTTTTATTTTAACTTTATTAATATAATGTGTCCCTACCACATACAAGTGGCTCCAAGGGGTCCCCAAATAGACCCAAGGATTCCCATGGTCGGGTATGTGTCCACCAATAAGGTTAGGACACGTTTTAGGGTAATTTTGTATTATTATAATATTATTTTTTAACCCTTATTTACCGGATTTACCATTTAACCATGGTAAATAAAATATTTACCGCAGTAATTATTCAAAATGTGTAAAAATAAAAGTTACCTATTTACATAATTTGGACATCCGATTCCAAATATGGAATCCATTTTTCTAAATTCAAAACACAGAAGTGGCAGAAATTAATTTAAAATTAATTCCTGCTGTCAAAACAAAAAACGTGTTTTTAAGAGATAATAACTATCAAAAGATTGACACTTGTTTATGTTCGGTTTAATTGTTAAATTATGTCCAATGACCAAAATTATATTAAATGGTAAAAATATATTCCAAATATACTTTAAAACCACTCAAATTCACAATTTATCACTATTAATTATTTTGATTAAAAAAGTTGTTTTTAATTAAAATTTAGTAATTTTCACTATTCATCCAAATATGAAAGTTATCTGAAAAGTACCAAAATTTCACCTTAGGCTAAATTAAATATTCCGAATCCAAAAATGAAGTCCATTTTAAAATATAAAATATATATAATTTCAAAAAGTAGGTATTACTATTCATAACGGCTAGTTTGATTGGTTACGGTGTGTTAGAACTCGGTGTTGCGTACAACACACGCTAGCGTACCGTGGAAGCTTGGGATGTTTCATTTTAAATTTTTGATGTCCCCATTTAGTCAAAAAGTTTAAAATATAGTATCTAAAAAGGGTTCACTATTAAAATTTGGTAAAATTGAAATACTGAAAATGAATTTGTTCTTACATTATGTCTAAGAAACTCATAATATGGATTCTAAAATTATAAGGATTATATAAAGTTTAAAATTTAGTTAACACTATTCATAACCTCTTTTGAACAGCTTGTTTGGTAAGTCATGGTGCGATTGAACTTGGTGTTGCGTGTAGTGAAAGTTATTGAATTATTTTGAAAAAATAACACACTATAAAATCTTGGGGTGTTACATTCTCCCCTCCTTCAATAAATTGCGTCCTCATAATTTGAAATTGTTTTTCGAAAATAAAAGGTTGAAAATAGAAAATATCTTTGTGGGAAAACCCACATCGGAAATTGGGTTACTAAAATTTATTCTTAATATGAGGAAAAGAGAAATGAAAGGATCACCACCAAATTTTGATCTCTATTAGGAGAACACTGGTGGCAATTATAGACATATAATTGGAGGAAAAACGTAAATATTTATAGGTAGTGATTGAGGTCATCAATCACAAAAAAGTATAAAATTGAGGTCCTTAAAATCATCAATCTATGATGATTTGAAATACCATCGGTTCAACAAAACATAGGGTATTGGGATAACACATTTTTGACGTTTCAAAATATCTTAGTTGAAATCCCACATCGAAAAATTAATTAATGAGGCCTCTATTTTAAATAAAGAGTAGAAAGTATGAAGATTACCAAAAATAACACATACTAGGGTTCCATGTAGGAAAATATGGATATGGAAGAAAAATCTAGCCATCAATTATCTGATGGAGAGTGGTAGAGAACATGGCTATGAAAAGGCCAACAATCCCAAAGCCATAAATTAGTGATGATTTAAGGTACCATCTAGGACAACATTTTTGTTCTAAGTTCCTTTTCTTAATGATGAGGAATTTATTTATGAGATTGGCTAAGATCATAAGGAGATATACTTACTTTATAATTAGAGTTTTATCCATTAATAAATTTCTACCAAAAACTCATCATTCACTCGTAAAAAAAATCTATTTATACTATTCATAGAGGGTTCCAAAATAAACGAATTTATAATTCATCTACCAGATCTTTTAAAAAACTACTTTATTTAATCTAGGACATCTCTTGGGATAGTGGTAGGTGATACACCATTGTCGCCCTTCGGTTGCGGGTTCAAGTCTTGCGGCCTTGCCGGACGTGACGGGTTGCCGCCCGACCTCCGGGTTGTCCTTTTATGGTAATCCAAAATAATCCAAACTAGAACTATCCAAAATACTTCTGTCCAAACTCACAGTACAACATTTATAAGGAAGGTAAACATAATATAGATACTTTTTACCCCGTAATAGCATATGAATACCTTCATCTTGTATTCTTTTAATACACTGAAACATCCTGAATTACCATATTCCTTATTGATTACATTCATGCTCCCCTATTCCATATAGAATGTTGGATATGCTTCATCAATCCAAAAATGTTTTAAACCCCAAAAAAATGATGGAATATACAAATCATTAATCAGTTTCAAGGTAGTCAAGAATATCCAATATAATTTATGCAAATCAATCATGTATTATTCTAAAATCACTAACTCGGTATCAGAACCATATTATGGTTTATCTTTCTCTCAACCATATATTTTCCAAAAATTTATCCTGCTATTCAGTCACTTTTCTTTGTTCCACACAATCTCAAGTCCTTAATGAAATTGTACTGCAGTACAATCCTTATATACTCCATAATTATTATAACAAGTACATTGTTGATACAACACTCAATTGACATAATCAACATAAGAACTCTAATCATTCCTCTTCATCTGTGGTAGTATCATAACTTGATTATTATCCAATAGCATCATTTGCGGCATAGTCTGATTACTGGGACATAGGTTCTCATAGTGTCCAAACTCCTTGCAAATGAAGCATTGTACATTTGAAACCATTTTCTTACCCTTGCAGTCACGTACTTTGTGCCCTTTTCCTCCACACTTATAACAAACTCCCATTCCTTTCAGGCATGTTCCAGGGTGTTTCTTTCCACAGTTACCACATATGGGAAAATTCTTCTTTTCCCTCTTCCCTTTATCCATATTTCTCTCTTCTATCCTTTTCTTCTCTTGCTTCCCTTCAAAGCCATAGGACTCAGTAAACTCTTTACTTATCTTATCAACACATGATATTATTTCTTCATATGATGATAATACATGGGAGACTATTTCTCTTATAAATTCTAGCTTAAGACCATGAAAGATATGATCCTTCCTTCTCCTTGGATCATGTGCATTTCTGGAGTTCTCATTCCTTCTACTGGGCGCCATTTCTAAACAATGGCATACACTAGATCAGTTTATGAATCAAAATACATAATCCCATACTTATAAAACACTTAACATAAATTTAACTATTTATGGACATAATCCATAATCATAAAAATGTTTTCTTTGAGGAATTATATACTCATAAACCCTTCATAATGATTTGTAAAGAAAATGAGAGTTATCCTAAGCATATCCCCCGGGAGTGTCGTAACCAAGAGTGCAACAAGGCCCGTTGTCGTGCACCAGTTCCCGTTCGAGTCTAGCTCAAAGCGGTGTTTTCGGGTTTTACCCCTAGGTACATCTGTGCCAGAGCCGCCTCTACCTGCTCGTATCCAGACAGGGATGTATTGCTCGGAAAACTCACAAAATCTCTACAATACCAAAATTCTAGGAAGTTCTTCTATACTAATCTTCAAAGTTCATCTTAGGTCTACGTGCTCTAATCAGAGTGTATCTAAATCTAGCTTCCAAGGTTTGTACTAAACTTCCTCTGATACCAACTGTAACGCCCCGACCCCAGTTACCCAGATTCGGTGCATTATTACATAACATTGTCATGATCACAAGAAAGATCAAATCTCGAAAGACCGATTGGTTTAGTAGCCTTGGAAACACTAGATATATTCATAAGTATTACATTACATCGTAAAATGAAAAACTACTACAATAACATATTGTCTCCATAATCCACACTCATATCCCCACATAATACCCTTGCAGTTCATTCATAATTTACTTCTTCACTTCCTGGGAAAAATAAAACATAGAAAAGGGGTGAGCTCAAATGCCCAGTAAGGATAACAATATAGCGGAAACTTTCATAAATAAGAATAAACATTTAAGGCAATGTATAACTAAAACAAAAGCCTTTAAAACTTGAACTTTCAACATGGTATGGCATAAATAAAATGAAATAATGCCATTTACTTATTCACATGGATATTCTACTAATCTAATAATCACATGAAAAATCAATAACCACTTTCATAATGATGGAATGCATAATGCCAGACTATCATAACCACATAGCCAAGGCCTCGTGCCAAGACTACAAATAAGATTTTGTCAAGGCCTTGTGCCAAGACACCAGTTTGTCCCATGACACCTACCGATGCATCTAGGAGCTATAGCGGGCTCCACCCGTCACATATTAAGTCCAATGCATTCCCATATGAAAAGGTTTAAACATAACATAAATATTCGTATTAAAACTAGCATACAAAATTTCAATACTTTCACCATAAAATATGAATGGAATAAAAATAGCACATCCATAGTCAAACATATCACAAAACCTTCAATACAATATAGAAGTTTTGTATCATAATAAATCAACTTCAAATAAGCTTAAAATCCATCAAAGGATGTTGACATAGATGAAATCAAAACTATTTGAGAGAAATATCTCCTTTTTTGAAATCATTTAAAAGTCACACATTTATAAAGGAAGTAATTAAAAAGAGATTTTTGAATCAAAGTGTCCCATACCACTTTGAAACTTTTGAAAGGAATTAAAATTTTTAAAAACATTCATGTCCATATAAATAAATCCTTAAAAACCATTTTGAAGACATTAATTAAAAAGATTTATAAAGATAAATCTTTAAAACATTTAAAATTCTGATTTTGATAAAGAGTACCTTTATGAAATTCTTAAATTATTCATTTTGAAATCATTTAAAAGTCACATAATTATAAAATAAAACATTTACTTTGAAAATATCTTTTTAAGCTTGTAAGGGAAGCTTTGACGATTTTATAATGGCGGTAAATAGCTGCACCTGCCGTATAAGTTTAAAAAAACATTTTTACCTTAAATTTGTCGAAAGGTAAAAAGTGCCTTGTTTGGAAAATGATGGAAATATTCCTTTAAAAACACATAAGGGTATAAATGAATTTAACCCATATTCTTTGTAAATAGTAAAAATGTTTTGAAATACATTTCGAAGTAACATGGATGTGGATGATAAAGAAATCCTAGTAGATTATTACGTATAAACAACCTCGAATAATGAAGAGATTGCGAAATAAACCCTTACCTTGCACTTTTACTTGGATGGGGTAGGTTAACCTCCTTTATAATGGTGAAATAATTGTTATTAAATTATTCAATAATCATATACATTAATATGATATCATATATGATCTTTTAACATTGCTTTGTTAATAATATCTTAGAATTGTCGTCATTTCGGGTGTTAACTTAATCGTTTTCTTTTATATGTTTTGTTACGTAAGACATGTTTGTAATGGATAGTTTGTATATTATTCATATCCAGAATGATATAAAGTCCTTAAACATCATTTTTAAATCATCAAATGATAATTATACTTGAATGGATACGATGGAGAATGAATCTTATCGCGTTCGTGGAGACGGTAGTCCGTACGTACGCACGAGCGACAATATCATTCTTTTGTTATTAAAATAATATATAAATGGTTGTTATATCATATATACAGAATCATTAACATGTTATATTTATTATTTACATGATTTACATATCATTATTATACCCATCCAAATAATATTAAATTGAATAACAATTACACCACGATGTGGAGACGGTAAGCCGTACGTACGCACGTATGGTGACATGTTATTCAAAGGGTGGATAGAATACTGAATATGGTTGTACCATATTTATAATAACATCACAGTATATATATGATACTGGAGTTATTATTTTACAATGGTAACAACAAAGGAAGAAGAAGTGGAAGAAGAAATGAACTTGAAAAGGGGTGGTGAAAACATTACCTCTTCTTCGGGTTCTTCCTTTTGATTTGATCAAAAGGGCTCCTTAGGTTGACTTTCTGATCAAACTAAGGCCTCTAGGTTGTAGTGAGGGATGTGGGGAGCTTATTTGGGCAGGGTTTGGACGAACCAAGTGGCTTGAGAGGTGTGAGGAATGAGTAGAAGTGGTCTCCTTTTATAAGGGAGAGGAGGGGCTCTTTAATAAAGAGTGAAAGTATTACTTTATAATATAATTATATTCGGTTTATAATGGTCCAAAAATCATTGAGGTCGAAGATAAGATGATTAATATTCTAAATAACATCAACCAATAATAATTGGACAGGTTTTAGATAATATTTTAATCATTATAATCTTATTTATTTAAATGATTTATTAATGAGGTAAACATTGCATCATTATTGTGTCATTAATAATTTAAATTATTTGATGTCTAAAAATTATAAATAAAATATCATTATGTAGAAAATCGTTTTAGATTTCTAATGAATATTTATAATCGAAAATACAACATGTATAACCCTATGTAAAAATTGTTCTTCTAAAAGATGTAAGCTTATGCCATTTTTATTTTTATTTTAACTTTATTAATATAATGTGTCCCTACCACATACAAGTGGCTCCAAGGGGTCCCCAAATCGACCCAAGGATTCCCATGGTCGGGTATGTGTCCACCAATAAGGTTAGGACACGTTTTAGGGTAATTTTTTATTATTATAATATTATTTTTTAACCCTTATTTACCGGATTTACCCTTTAACCATGGTAAATAAAATATTTACCGCAGTAATTATTCAAAATGTGTAAAAATAAAAGTTACCTATTTACATAATTTGGACATCCTGATTAAAAATATGGAATCCATTTTTCTAAATTCAAAACACAGAAGTGGTAGAAATTAATTTAAAATTAATTCCCGCTGTCAAAACAAAAAGCGTGTTTTTAAGAGATAATAACTATCAAAAGATTGACACTTGTTTATGTTCGGTTTAATTGTTAAATTATGTCCAATGACCAATATTATATTAAATGGTAAAAATATATTCCAAATATACTTTAAAACCACTCAAATTCACAATTTATCACTATTAATTATTTTGATTAAAAAAGTTGTTTTTAATTAAAATTTAGTAATTTTCACTATTCATCAAAATATGAAAGTTATCCGAAAAGTACCAAAATTTCACCTTAGGCTAAATTCGATATTCAGAATCCAAAAATGAAGTCCATTTTAAAATATAAAATATATATAATTTCAAAAAGTAGGTATTACTATTCATAACGGCTAGTTTGATTGGTTACGGTGTGTTAGAACTCGGTGTTGCGTACAACACACGCTAGCGTACCGTGGAAGCTTGGGATGTTTCATTTTAAATTTTTGATGTCACCATTTAGTCAAAAAGTTTAAAATATAGTATCTAAAAAGGGTTCACTATTAAAATTTGGTAAAAGTGAAATACTGAAAATGAATTTGTTCTTACATTATGTCTAAGAAACTCATAACATGGATTCTAAAATTATAAGGATTATATAAAGTTTAAAATTTAGTTAACACTATTCATAACCTCTTTTGAACAGCTTGTTTGGTAAGTCATGGTGCGATTGAACTTGGTGTTGCGTGTAGTGAAATTTATTGAATTATTTTGAAAAAATAACACACTATAAAATCTTGGGGTGTTACAGAAAAACACAATGAAAATCACAAAAAGGAAATCCTAAAGCAGATCCCCTAGCATGAGCTCTCTTTTCTCAGAAAAGTATCCATGTAAACTGACATTAATGTTCACCGATAACATTGGGGTAGAGACACATATTTTAACCTAAGACAAGAACCTAGCCAGAAAGATGAGCAGATCCAAAGCATCCCATAAGAAGTCCCACCTAACCAAATCAAAATCCTTGAATAAATCGATCTTGAAGGCACACCTAGGAATCCCAAAATCAAGATGGTAGCCCCACAATAATTCTTGGGTAACAAGATTATTAGGATGAATTGTTTTTGATACTGAAGGTTTATAATATTTTTATCCATCTTTAGATTTATCAGTCTCTTAAGGTTATTTTTGTAACCATCCCACTACTACTGCTGTTATTATTATTACCATAAAATGCGAATGCATATGCACATGCATTATTATTTATTATTTATTACCGTGCCTGTGAATATGCAATGCACTTTTATTATTATTTTATTATTTTATTATTATTATTATCATAGTTTTTATTATTGTTATTATTATTATAATTATTATTATTATTATTATCATTATCATAATTATTATCATTATCACATGAAAATCCACATGCATGTGCATTGTTAATTATTATTTATTACCATGCACATGCATGCGTTATTATTATTATTATTACAATTAGTATTATAAAAATTATTATCAAATGTAAATGCACATGAACATGCATGTGCGTTCTTATTTTCTATTATTTATTTATTATTTACTACTATGAACGTGCACATGCAATGAAATTGCATTATTTTATATTTATTATTATTATTATTATTATTATTATTATTTGTATCATTAAATACAAATTCACATGCACGTGCGTTGTTATTTATTATTTATTACCATGCACGTGCATGCTTCATTATCATTATCATTACATGTAAATTCAGATACATGTGTGTTATTATATATTATTTATTACCATGCACTTGAAAATGAAATGCACTTGCATTATTCTATTATCACATGTGTTATTATTATTTATTCTCATACACGTGCACACACAATGCACTTGTGTTATTCTATTATCATATTTGTTGTTATTTATTATTTATTATCATTCACATGAAAATGCACATTCATGTGGACTTGGTTATTATTTATCATTTATTACCATGCACATGCACATGCAGATGAACATGCAAATGCACTTGGATGTGCATTATTAATTATTATTTATTATCATTCACATTCACATGGACATACACATGTAATTCACAAGCGTTATTATTTATAATTTATTATTTATTATCATTCACATGCAAATGCACAAGCCTATGCACATGCACGTGCATTATGATATATTATTTAAACCATGCACATGCACGTGCGTTATTACTAGTTTTATTATTACTGGTGTTTTTAGGGTTTTGTAGCATTTTTTAGTATTTTTAGGTGTTATTAAAATTTATTATTGTTTGTTAGGGTTTTAGGGTTCTTAATGGTATATTAGCATTTTTTAGGGTTTGGTGGGGGTTATTACAATTTTATTAGGGTTTATTATGGTGCGTTAAGGTTTATTAGGGTTTATTAGGTATTTTTATGGTTTTATTAGGATTAGTTGGGTTAATTAGGGTATATAATGGAATATTTGGGTATGTTTAGGATTTATTACGGTTTATTATGGTTCATTATGGTTTATTAATTCTTAATAGGGTATATTAGGGTTTTTTTAGTGATTAGTAGTGTTTATTTAGGTTTATTAGCGCTTTTAAGCGTTGTTAGGTTTTATTAGCATTTATTAGGGGTTTTAGGGATTTTTAATGGTATATTTGTGTTTTTAGGGTTTAGTGGGGTTAATTATGGTTTCCTATGGTGTGTTATGGTTTATTAGGGTTGAGTAGGTATTTTTAGTGTTTTATTAGGGTTGAGTCGGTATCTTTAATGTTTTATTAGGTTTATTAGGGTGGAGTATGGTTTATTAGGTTTTGCTAGGGATTTTTAGGGTATACTAGGGTTTGTTAGTGTTTTTATTAGGGTATATGAGTGTTTTTAATGGTTTTATTAGGGTTGAGTTAATGTCTTTAAGGTTTTATTAGGGTTGAGTACGGTTTATTAGTGTTTGTTTGGGATTCTTAGGGTTTACTAGGGTTTGGTAGTGTTTTTATTAGGGTATATGAGTGTTTTTTAGTTTTTGTTAATATATATGAGGGGTTGTTATGACTTTTTAGGTTTTATTAGCATGTTTTCAGTGTTTGTGAGAATTTTTAAAGGTTTATTAGATTTTATTTGAATTTATTATGGTTAATTACAGTTTCTAGGTCTTTTTAATGGTCAGTTTGCGTTTTTCTATTTATTAGGATTTAGTTGGGTTTTATTATTATTTTTATGGTGTGTCAAGATTTATAATTGTTGAGAAGGTATTTTTAGGGTTTTATTAGGGTTTATTCAGTTTTATTAGGGTTTATTAGGGATTTTTAGGGTTTATTGGGGTTTGTTAGGGGTTAATTAGTTTTTTTGTTTTATTAGGTTATATTAGTTTTTGTTAGGTCTTTTTAGATAATATAGCCTGTTTTTATAGTTTGTGAGTGTTTTTTAGCGGTTTAGGGTTTCTTTGGTTATATTAGAGTTTACTATTGTTTATTGGGGTTTCTAAGGATTTTTAAGGGATATTAGCCTTTTTGTCTTTATTAGGTTATATTAGTGTTTTTAGGACTTTTTAGGCAATATATCGTGTTTTTATTGTTTGTGATTGTTTTTTTATTATTTGAAACCGTTTTAGGGTTTATTAGATTATTTTAGAGTTTATCAGGGTTTCTAGGGATTTTTTAAGGTACACTACCATTTTATTCTTTATTCGGGTTTTGTAGGGTTTTATTAGGGTTTATTAAGGTGTGTTTAGGATTTTTAGGGTTGAGTAGGGTTTATTTGGATTTATTTATGGTTTATTATGTCTTTTTAGGGTATGTTTGGGGTTTATTATGGTTTATCAATGTCTATTAGTGTCTATTAGGGTTGGTTAGGGTTGTTTAGGTTTTCTAAACGTGTTTTTAGGGTTTATTAGGTTTTATTATTATTTATTATTCGTTATTAGGTATTTTTGGGGTTTTATTAGGGTTGAGTAGAGTTTCATAGGAATTTAAGGATTATAAGGTGTTTTTAGGGATTATTAGAGTTTATTAGGGGTTTATTTGGGTTTAATTTTTTATATTATGGAATATTAGGGTTTAATATTTTTGAGGGTTTTAATGCATCTTTAGGGTTTTTGTAGCATTTTTTAGGGTTTGTGTAGCGTTAATAGAGTTTAAGTATCATTTTTAGTGTTTATGTAGCATTTTTAAGGTCTAGTTAGCGCTTTTTGATTTTATGTATCATTTTTAGGGTTTATGTAATGCTTTTAGAGTTTATATAGTGTTTTTAGGGTTTAGGTTTTATGTAGCATTTTTTAGGGTTTATGTAGCATTTTCTGGTTTTATATAGTGTTTCTAGGGGTGATGTTGCATTTATGTTTCATTATTTAGGGTTTATGTAATTTTTTAGGGTTCAAGGAGTGTTTTAGGGTTTATATTATTTTTTTAGGTTTTATGTAGCATTTTTAATGTTTATGTTGTGTTTTTTAGGGTTTATGTTGCGTTTTTAGGGTTTTTGTTACAGTTCTAGGGTTTATGTAGTGCTTTTAGGGTTTATGTAGCGTTTTTCGGGTCTATGTTGTGTTTTTGGGTTTATGTTACATTTTTAGGGGTTTTGATGAATTTTTTAGGGTTTATGTAACTTTTTTAGGGTTTATGTATCTATTTGAAGCCTTTTTAGGGTTTTAATGGTTGTTCATGAATTGTAGTGTTTTTAGGGGTTTTAAGGGTTGTTAACGGGTGTTTATGGTTTTTTATGGTTTCTGATGGATTTTTAATGTTTTTTGGGGGTTTTTATAGGTTTATTTGTTTTTTTGGAATTTGATAGGGGTTGTTAGGGTTTGTAGTGTCTTTTAGGGTTTGTTTGGGTATTATAGCGGTTTTCAGGGTTTATATAATGTGTTTTAGTGTTTTTTGGGTTCTTTAGGGTTTTTTAGAGTTCTGTAGAGTTTAATATGGTTCTTTAGTGTTTATTAGCATTCATTAGGGTTTATTAGTGTTCTTTAGGATTTGTTACAGTTTATTAGCGTTTTTTATTGTATATTAGGGTTTTATTGGGCTTTTTTACGTATTAATAGCTTTTTCTATGGTTTATCAACCTTTTTAGGGTTATTTAGGAATTATATGGGTTTATTAGGGGTTATTTTATTTATTAGGGTTTAGTAACGTGTATTTGGGTTTGTTAAGAATTATTAGGCTTTATTTTTCTTTGTTTGGGTTTATTGCGGTTTATTACGTGTTTGTTATGGTTTGTTTTAGTTTTTTACGATTTATTTGGTGTTGTTAGGATTTTTTACGATTAATTTGTGGTTTTTAGGGTTTGTTACGATTTATGTTGGGGTTGTTAGGGTTTTTAGGGTTTATTAGTGGGTTGTAGGGTTTTGTAGGCTATTATTTGGAGGTTTTTGTAGTGTTTTGTATTGTTTTTTTAGGGTTTTTAGTGATTATTAGGGTTTATTATGATTTAATAGTGTTTTTATTGTATATTAGGGGTTTTGGGGATTTTGTAGCATTTATTTGGGTCAAATAGAGTTTGTTAGGGTTTATTACAGGTTATTACAATCTTTTTAGTGTTTATTAGGATTTTTATAGTTTAATAGTGGGTTTTAGGGGTTACTAGGGTTTATTTGGGGTTCTTAGGGGTTATTAATGGTTGTTAGGGTTTGTTATGGTTTTTTTGAGTTGTTTGTGGTTTTATACGTTTTTTTGGGTTTTATGGGTGTGTTTGGATTTTTTATGCTTTGTTATGGTTATTTTAGCATTTCTTGGGGTTTTGTTGCATTTTGTGGGATTTGAAGCATTTTTCTATTTTTTGTAGCAATTGGTAGGGTTTATGTATCATTGTTAGTGGAATTAGTGGTTCTTTAGGGGTTTATTAGGGAATAATTGTTTATATTATGGTATATTAGGGTGTAATATTTTTTAGGGTTTTGAAGCATCTTTAGGGTTTTTGTATCCTTTTAGGGTTTTTATAGCATTGTTAGAGTTTATGTAGCATTTTTAGTGTTTAATTTAGTATTTTTAGGGTTTTGCTAGCAGTTTTAGGTTTTATCTATCATTTTTATGGTTTATGTAACGTTATCAGGGTTTATGTAGTGTGTTTAGGGTTTAGGTTTTATGTAGCATTTTTTAGGGTTTATGTTGCATTCTCTAGGTTTATGTAGAGTTTTAGGGGTGATGTAGCCTTTATGTTTCATTGTTTAAGGGTTTATGTAATGTTTTTATGGTTCATGGAGTGTTTTTAGGGTTTATATTATGTTTTTAGGTTTTATGTAGCGTTTTTTAATGTTTATGTTGCGATTTTTAGGGTTTATGTTTTGTGTTTAAGGGTTTATGTTACAGATCTGGGGTTTATGTAGTGTTTTTTGGGTTTATGTAGTGTTTTCTTGGGTTTATGTTGCATTTTTTGGTTTATGTTGCGTGTTTAGGGTTTTTGTTGCATTTTTTGGGTTTGTGTAACGTTTTTAGGGTTTATGTATCTATTTGAAGGCTTTCTTAGGGTTTTAATGGTTGTTTATGGTTTGTAGTGTTTTTTAGGTTTTTTAATGGTCGTTAATGGGTGTTTATGATTTTTTATAGAATCTAATGGCTTTTTAATGGTTTTGGGAGGGGTGGGGTTATGACATTATTTGTTTGTTGGGATTGATAGGGGTTGTTATGGGTTTTAGTGTGTTTTAGGGTTTGTTTGGGTATTGAAGCGGTTTTTAGTGTTTATATAATGTGTTTTAACATTTTTTGGGTTCTTTAGGGTTTTTAGTGTTCTTTAGAGTTTCATATGGTTCTTTAGAGTTTATTAGTGTTCTTTAGGGTTTATTAGTGTTTTTTACGATTTTTTACAGTTCATTAGAATATTTTATTGTATATTAGGGTTTTATTGGGCTTTTGTAGGCATTAATAGCTTTTTCTAGGGTTTATCAACCTTTTTTAAGGTTATTTAGGATTTATTAGGGTTTCGTAGGGTTTATTTTTTATTAGGGTTTAGTAACATGTATTTGGGTTTATTACGATTTATTAGGGTTTATTATGATTTGTTAGGGTTTATTGGTTTTTATTAGTGGTTTGTTATGGTTTGTTTAAGTTTTTTATGATTTATTTGGCGTTGTTAGGATTTGTTACAATTTATTTGGGGTTGTTAGGGTTTGTTACAATTTATTTTGGGGTTATTAGGGTTTTTTCAGATTTATTAGTGGGTTGTAGGGTTTTGTAGGCTAGTATTTGGAGATTTTTGTAGCATTTTGTTGTGTTTGTTAGGGTTTTTAGTGATTATTAGTGTTTATTATGGTTTAATAGTGTTTTTTATTATATATTAAGTGTTTTAGAGATTTTTTAGCATTTATTAGGGTCTAATAGAGTTTGTTAGGGTTTGTTACTGGTTAATACAATTTATTAATATTTATTAGGGTTTTTAGGGTTTAATAGTTGGTTTTTTGGGTTATTAGGGTTTATTCGTGGTTCTTAGGGGTTATTAGTGGTTGTTAGGGTTTGTTAGGTTTTGTTAGGGTGTTTAGGGTATGTTACGGGTTGTTTGAGTTTTTTGGGGTTTTATGCGTTTTTTGGGTTTTATGGGTGTGTTTGGATTTTTTATGCTTTGTTAAGGTTATTTTAGTGTTTTTGAGGTATTGTTATGTTTTTTGGGTTTTGAAGTATTTTTTAGGTTTTTGTAGCAATTGTTAGGGTTTATGTAGCGTTGTTAGTGGCTTTAGTGGTTCTTTAGGGTTCTTTAGGATATTTAGGGTTTTTTAGGGTTCTTTTGGGTGTATTAGGATTTCTTTTGAGGTTTTTAGGGTTTTCTAGGGTGTTTTTAGGGATTTTAAGGGTATGATAGGGTTGGTTAGTGTTTTGTTAATCATTTTTAGGCGTTTCAGTGTTTTTTATCATATTTAGTGCTTTATACCTTTTTAGGGTTTTTTGAGGTTTTTTGATGTTTTTTATGGGTTTTAGGTTTGTTTTCAGGTTTTTCAGTTTTTCGGTTTTTAGGGTTTTTAGGTTTTTTAGGGTTTTTAGGGTTTTTAGGTTTTTTAGGGTTTTTAGGGTTTTTTTTGGGTTTTTTATGGTTTATTAGGATTTTGTCAGGTTTTTCCAGGTATGTTCGGGTTTTTTGTGAAAATTTGCATTTTTAATGGATTAATAGAATTTTTTATGTATATTTGGGTTTTTAGGTATTTTGTAGCTTTTATTGGGGCCTAATAGGGGTTTTAGGGATTATTACGATTTATTAGTGTTTATTAGGGTATAGTAGTGGGCTTTAGGGATTATTAGGGTTTATTATGGTTTATTATTGGTTGGTAGGGTTTTTTAGGATTTATTAGTTCTTATTAGAGTTATTTAGGGTGTCTTAGGGGTTTTTAGGTTTTCTAAGGGTGTGTTATGGTTTCTAAGGGAGGGTTAGGGGTTTTATGGGTGGGATAGTGTTTCTAAGGGTGTGTTATGGTTTCTAAGGGTTTCTAAGGTTGTGTTAGGGTTTCTATGGGTGAGTTAGGGTTTCTATGGCTGTGTTAGGGTTTCTAAGGGTGTGTTAGGATTTCTAAGGGTGTGTTAGGGTTTCTAAGGGTGTTTTAGTGTTTCTTTTGTTTGCTTAGGGTTTTGTTAGGGTTTTTAGGGTTATGTTAGGGTTTCATATGGGTTCTTATGGGTTTTTTATAGTTTCTTAGGGTTTTTTGTGGTTATTTGGGTTCCTTAGTGCTTCTTGAGGTTTTTTAGGGCTTGTTAGGATTTGATAGGGTTTTTTCGAGTTTTTTATGTTTTATGTTTTTTTTCAGGATTGTTAGGGTCTGTTAGGGTTTGTTTGGGTTTTTAGGGTTTATTAGGACTTGTTAGGGATTGTTAGGGTTTTTCATGGATTTTAATGGTTTTTAGTATTTATGGGGTGATTCATGTTTTTTAGGGTTATTTAGTTGTTTGTGGTTGTCACTGATGTGTAGAGCTAGTCGCAAGCTTCAATTTGATATGTGGTAGAGGTGAAAAGGACAGCCAGAGTAGAAGTTATAGTTGTTTGGAGGTCTTAAGGACCTTTTGGGTCTTTAAGAACGTGATAAGGTGTTCCTATTGTTCACAGATGTGTATATCTAGTTGGAAGTTTCAATTTGATATATGGTAGTGGAAAAACGGACTCCCGGAGTTGAAGTTATGGTCTTTTGGAGGGTTTAAGTACCTTTTTGGGCCTTAAAATATGTGAGAAGGTGCTTCAGTGGTTATAGGAGTGTTGGTATATTCTCAAGCTTCGATTTGATATGTGGTAGAGGAAAAACAGACACAGATAGAAGTTATTGCAAAACGGACACCAGAAGCCAATATTTTGACCATCCAAAGGGATTTTGGATATTTTGGGGGTTGAAGAATCTCAGAAAGGGTTCCAGTGGTTACCCGAGTGTGTATCTTTTCACAATCTTCAATTTGATATGTGGTAGAGCCAAAATGAACACACGTAGGTGAAGTTATTGTCGTTTTAAATTGAGCAACCCACCAAGCGCCTAAAAACCTAAGAAACCTGCAACTCACTAAAATAGGCATAACATCTTCTTCGGTTGTCCGTTTGAGCACCGTGACTAGTAAAATTGAATCTCATGAGATGAATGATGAAAAATTCTAATTGAAACTATTAAAAGATCAAAGAAATAGAATATATATCAGTTATACCACTCCAAAAAAAAGTCCAACTTCAAACGGCCATAACATTCACTCCAGTTGTCTGTTTGAGCTTTATCAAATATCAAATCGAAGGCAGTGAAGATATCTACACAGAAGGATAACTTGATCAAAGTTCAAGTCAATTTCGGGACCCTAAAATCCCAAAAACCAATCAGAAGGACTCCAAAACTCCATTTCTGTTCCTGGATCCCTATCAAATTTTTCTTAAAATGGTGATAACTTATGATCTGTGTGTCTTTTCGGCCCTCGGAACCTCTTTTTATCATAGTTCATTCCGTGAGATTTAGTTTGACTATTCACAGAGCAGAAATGGACACCTGATGAAGATGTTATGCCTTTTTTAATGACTCTGTGATTTGTTAGGTTTTTAGAGACACCATTTCTAACACTTTTGTCTTGTCTGCTATTTTTTCAAACAACTATATCTTATTATTACTATTATTATTTTTATTATTATCATCATATCATGAAAATTCACATGAAAATTCAAGTGCATTATTATTATATTTTTATTACAATGCACGTGCACATGCAATGCACAGACGTTATTTTATTATCAAATGCATTGTTATTATTATTGTTGTTATTATTATTGTGGTAGCAGTTATTGTTGTTGTTTTTGTTATTATCATCACATAAAAATGCACATACAAATGAACATACAAGCACATTCAATGAACGTGCATTATTCTATTATCACATGTGTTGTTATTATTAATATTATTAAAATTATTATTATTATTATTATCATCATCACCATCACATGAAAATGCAATGCCCGAGAGTTATTATTAATTACCATACACATGCACGCGTAATGAACATGTAATATTCTATTATCATATGAATTAGTAATACTACTATTATCACCACTACTAATACTATTATTACTACTGTTGTTATTATTACTATCATCACATGTAAATGGAGATGCACATGTGTTATTATTTATTATTTATTACCATGTACGTGCATATGCAGTTCACTTATTTTATTCTTTTATTATTATTATTATTATTATTATTATCATCATCATTATCATTATTATTATCATTATCACATGCAAATGCACATGCATGTGCATTGTTATTTATTATTTATTACCATGCACGTGCATGAGTTATTATTATTATTATTATTATTACAATTAGTTTTATTAATATTATCATCAAATGTAAATGCCCATGCACATGCATGTGCGTTCATATTTATTATTAATTATTTATTATTTAGTACTATTCACATTCACATGAAATGCACTTGCGTTATTCTATTATTATTAATATTATAATTATTATTATTATTGTTATTCTTGTTGTTGTTATTGTTGTTTCTATCATTATATACAAATGTACATGCATGTGTGTTGTTATTTATTATTTATTACCATGAACGTGCTTGCATCATTATCATTATCATTACATGTAAATGCACCTTCACGTGCATTATTATATATTATTTATTATCATGCACATGCAAATACAATGAACATGTGTTATTCAATTATAACATGTGTTATTATTATTTATTCTAATGCACGTGCACCGGGAATGCACGTGCGTTATTCTATTATCACATGTGTTATTACTTATAATTTATTATCATTCACATGAAAATGCACATTCATGTGGACTTGGTTATAATTTACTTTTTATTACCATGCACATGCACATGCACTTGTATGTGCGTAATTATTTATTATCATTCACATGCACATGCACATACACATTCAATTCACATGCATTATTATTTATAATTTATTATTTATTATCATTCACATGAAAATGTGCAGGCATGTGATCATGCACATGCGTTATGATTTATTATTTAAAGAATGCACATTCATATGCACATGCACACGCGTTATTACTACTATTATTATTTGAAGTATTTTAGGGTTTACAATCATTTTTTAGGATTTTTATGAGTTATTAACATTTATAATGGTTTGTTAGGATTTTAGGGTTTTTAATGGTATATTAGCGTTTTTTGGGTTTGGTGGGGGTTATAAGGATTTTATTAGGGTTTATTATGGTGTGTTAAGGTTTATAGGGTTTATTAGGTATTTTTAAGGTTTTATTAGGATTGAGTTGGGTTTATTAGGGTATATTATGGTATATTACGGTATATTTGTGTATGTTTAGGATTTATTCGGGTTTATTATGGTTCATTATGGTTTATTAATTTTTAAGAGGGTATATTAGGGTTTTTAGTGTTTAGTAGTGTTTATTCGGGTTTATTAGCACTTTTAATCTTTGTTAGGTTTTATTAGCATTTATTAAGGGTTTTAGGGCTTTTTAATGGTATATTTGTAATTTTTTAGTGTTTAGTTGGGTTTATTAGGCTTTATTAGGTTGTGTTAAGGTTTATTAGGGTTGAGTAGGTATTTTTAGGGTTCTATTAGTGTTGAGTCGGTATCTTTAAGGTTTGTTTAGGGTTTATTAGGGTTGAGTACAGTTTATTTGGGTTGGTTAGGGATTTTTAGGGTTTACTAGGGTTAGTTAGAGTTTTTATTAGGGTATATGACTGTTTTTTAGTTTTTGTTAATATATATGAGGGGTTGTTATGACTTTTTAGGTTTTTTAGTTTTTGTTATTATGAGTGTTTTCATAATGCGTTTTTCAGGCTTATTGGGTTGTATTATCATTTATTATGGTTTATTAGGTATTTTTGGGGTTTTATTAGGGTTGAGTAGAGTTTCTTAGGGTTTTTATAGATTATAAGTTGTATTTAGGGATTATTAGAGTTTATTAGGGGTTTTTTAGGGTTTAATTTTTTATATTATGGTATATTAAGGTTTAATAATTTTGTGGGTTTTAATGCATCCCTAGGGTTTTGTAGCATTTTTTAGGGTTTGTGTAGCATTATTAGAGTTTATGAATCATTTTTAGTGTTTATGTAGTGTTTTTAGGGTTTAGTTATCAGTTTAAAATTTTATGTATCATTTTTAGGGTTTATGTAACATTTTTTGGGTTTATGTAGCATGTTTAGGACTTAGGTTTTGTGTAGCATTTTTTAGGCTTTATGTTGCATTTTCTGGGTTTATGCAGCATTTTTAGGAGTGATGTAGCCTTTATGTTGCATTTTTTGTGTTAATGTAACGTTTTTAGGGTTCATGTAGTGTTTTTTGGGTTTATATTGTGTTTTTAAGTTTCATGTAGTGTTTTTAATGTTTATGTTACGTTTTAGGGTTTATATTGTGTTTTTAGGGTTTATGTTACAGTTCTAGGGTTTATGTAGTTATTTTAACGTTTATGTTGTGTTTTTTGGGTTTATGTTGCGTCTTTGGGATTATGTGGCGTTTTTTTGGGGTTTTGCCGCATTTTTAAGGGTTTATGTAATTTTTTTAGTGTTTATGTATCTATTTGAAGCCTTTTTAGGGTTTAAATGGTTGCATATGGTTTGTATTTTTTTAAGGGTTTTTAAGGGTTGTTAACGGGTGTTTGTGGGTTTTTATGGTATCTGATGGGTTTTTAATGGTTTTTGGGGGGTTTATGGGTTTACTTGTTTTTTTGAGATTGATAGGGGTTAGGGTTTTTTAATGTGTTTTAGGATATTTAGGGTTTTTTGAGTGTTTTTTTGGGCTTTAGGGGGTTTTACGAGTTTTTGCATTTTTTTGGGTTTTTAAGAGTTTTTTAGGGTTTTTAGGGATTTATAGGTTTGTTTTCAGGTTTTTTGGTTTTTTCGTGATTTTATGGGTTTTAGTGTTTTTAAGGGGTTTTTATGGTTTTTAGTATTTTTTCGGGTTTTTGGGTTTTTTGGGTTTTTTTGGGGTTTTTTGGGTCGTTAGGGTTTTTTATGGTTTTGTCATGTTTTGTCGGGTTTGTTAGAGTTGTTTTGTGAATATTAGCATTTTGAATGGTTTAATAGCATTTTTGTTGTATATTTGGGTTTTTAGGTATTTTGTAGCTTTTATTGGGGTTTAATAGGGTTTTTAGGGTTTATTATGATTTATTAGTGTTTATTTGGGTTTAGTAGTGGGATTTAGGGTTTATTAGGTTTTATTGTGGTTTATTATTTGTTGGTAGGGTTTGTTATAATTTATTAGTGCTCATTTGAGATATTTAGGGTCTCTATGGGGTTTTTAGGGTTTCTAAGGGTGTGTAAGTGTTTCTAAGGGTGGTTTAGGGTTTTTATGGGCGGTTTAGGGTTTCTAAGGCTGTGTTGTGGTTTCTACGGGTTTCTAAGGTGGTGTTAAAATTTCTATGGGTGTGTTGGGGTTTCTAAGGGTGTTCTATGGTTTCTATTGGTTTGTTATGTTTTCTAAGGGTTTGTTTGGGTTTCTAATGTTGTTTTAGTGTTTCTTTGGTTTGCTTAAGGTTTTCATAGGGTTTTTAGGGTTTTGTTAGGCTTTCTTATGGTTTCTTAGGGGTTTTTTGGGTTTCTTCGTGTTTTTTCTGGGTTTATTTTGGTTTCTTAGTGCCTTTTGGGGTTTGATAGGGCTTGTTAGGGTTTGTTAGGTTTTTTTAGGGTTTGTTATGTTTTTAGGGTTTTTTGGGGTTTGTTAGGGTTTGTTAGGGTTTGATAGGGATTGGTAGTGTTTGTTAGAGTTTTTTAGGGTTTTTATGGGTTTTATAGGTTTTTAATTTTTTTTAGTTTTTATGGCGTTATTCAGGGTTTGTTAAGGTTATTTAGTTGTTCATGGTTGTCACAGATGTGTAGATCTAGTCGCAAGCCTCAATTTGATATGTGGTAGAGGTGAAACAGACACCCAAAGAAGAGGTTATGGTCATTTGGAGGACTTAAGGACATTTTGGGACATTAATAACAAGATAAGGTGTTCCTATTTGTCACAGATGTGTAGATCTAGTCGAAAGCTTCGATTTGATATATGGTAGAGGCAAAACGGACTCATGGAGTGGAAGTTATGGTATTTGGAGGGTTTAAGTACCTTTTGGGTTATCAAAGACGTGAGAAGGTGCATCAGTGGTTATAGGAGTGTAGTTCTAGTCACAAGATTCTATTTGATATGTGGTAGAGGAAAAACAGACACCCATAATAGAATTTATTGCAAAACAGACACCAGAAGCCAATGTTTTGACCATCCAAAGGGATTTTAGTTCTTTTTGGGGGTTGAAGAATGTCATAAAGGGTTCCAGTGGTTACCATAGTTTTTATATTTTCCCAATATTTGATTTGATATGTGGTAGAGCCATAATGAACACACGTAGAAGTAGTTATTCTCGTTTTAAATTGAGCAACTCTCCTAGCACCTAAAAACCTAAGAAACCTGCAACTCACTAAAATAGTCATAACTTCTCCTTAGGGAGTCCGTTTGAGCGTTATGACCAGTAAAATCAAAGGTCGTGAGATTAGTGAGGACCAAGTTTAGTAGAAACTATGAGAAGATCAATGAAATATAAGATATATTAGTTATACCACTCCAAAAAAAGTCCAACTTCAAACGGCCATAACTTTCTCTTCGGTTGTCCGTTTGAGCTCTACCACATATCAAATCAAACGCAGAGAAGAGATCTATGAAAAAATATTACTTGAACACAGTTCAAATTTTGTTTGAGACCCTAAAAACTCAAAAAACCATCAAAAGGCCTCCCAAACTCCATTTCCATGTATGAATCCCATTCATTTTTTTAAAATGGTCATAACTTCTAATCTGTGTGTCGGTTGGGAATCCGAAACCTATTTTTATTGTAGTTCGTTCCATGAGATTCAGTTTGACTATTCATGGAGCAGAAATGGACACTCGAAGAAGAAGTTATACCTTTTTCAATGACTCTGTGATTTTTTAGGTTTTTGGAGACCCCATTTCTAGCATTTTTGTCATGTCTACTATTTTTTCAAACAACTATAACTCATTATTACAGTTATTATTATTATTATTATTATCATCATCTCATCCACATGAACATGCACATTAATGTGCATTATTATTATATTTTTATTACCATGCATGTGCACATGCAATGCACACACGTTATTTTATTATCACATGCATTGATATTATTGTTGTTGTTATTATTATTGTGGTTATTGTGGTTGTTGTTGTTGTTGTTGTTGTTAATATTGTTATTATCATCACATGAAAATGCATATGCGAATGTACATTCAAGCACATTCAATGCACGTGCGTTATTCTATTATCACATGCGTTGTTGTTGTTGTTGTTATTATTTTTATTAAGATCATCATCATCACATGAAAATGAAATGCACAGGCGTTATTATTTATTACCAAGCACGTGCACACGTAATGTACATGAAATATTCTATTATCACATGCATCGATATTACTACTATTATCACCACCACTACTACTACTATTACCACTACTATTATTATTACTATCATCACATGAAAATGTAGATTCACATGCGTTATTATTTATTATTTATTACCATGCATGTGCATATTCAATGCACTTGTATTATTTTATTATTGTTGTTGTTATTATCACAATTTATTATTATTATTATCATCATCATTATCATTATTATTATCATTATCACATGAAAATACACATGCATGTGTGTTGTTGTTTATTATTTATTACCAAGCATGTGCATGCGTTATTATAATTATTATTACAATTAGTATTATTAATATTATCATCAAATGTAAATGCATATGCACATGCATGTTCATTATTATTTATTATTTACTACTATGCACGTGCACATGAAATGCACTTGCATTATTCTATTATTATTATTCTCGTTGTTGTTATTGTTTGTATCATCAAATACAAATGCACATGCACGTGCATTGTTATTTATTATTTATTACCATGCACGTGCATGCATCATTATCATTATCATTACATGTAAATGCACATGCACATGAGTTATTATATATTATTTATTATCATGCACATGCAAATGTAATGCACTTGCGTTATTATATAATCACATGTGTTATTATTATTTATTCTCATGCACATGCACCCGCAACACTCGTGCATTATTCTATTATGACATGTGTTATTATTTATTATTATTATCATTCACATGAAAATGCACATTCATGTTGACTTATTTATTATTTATTGTTTATTACCATGCACATGCACATGCACATGCACATGCACATGCACATGCACATGCCCATGAAAATGCAGATGCACGTGCGTTATTCTATTATCACATGCATTGGTACTACTACTATTATCACTACTACTACTACTGCTGTTATTATAATTATCTTCACAAGAAAATGCAGATGCATATGCGTTATTATTTATTATTTATTACCATTCACATGCATATGCAATGCACTTGTATTATATTATTATTATTATTATTATTATCACAGTTATTATTATTATTATTATTATTATTATCAGTATTATTATTATTATCATTATCAGATGCAAATCCACATGCATATGCGTTGTTATTTATTATTTATTACCATTCACGTACATGCATTATTATTATTATTATTATTATTATTACAATTAGTATTATTAATATTATTTTCAAATGTAAATGAACATACACATGCTTGTGTGTTCTTATTTACTATTATTTATTTATTATTTACTTCTATGCACGTGCACATGCAATACACCTGTGTAATTCTATTATTATTATTATTATTGTTGTTGTTATTGTTTGTAGCATCAAATAAAAATGCACATGCATGTGCGTTGTTATATATTATTCATTACCATGCACATGCATGCGTCATTATCATAATCATTACACATAAAAGAACATACACATGTGTTATTATATATTATTTATTACCATGCCCATGAAATTGCAATGCACTTGCGTTATTCAATTATAACATGTGTTATTATTATTTATTCTCATGCACATGCACATGCAATTCACTTGCGTTATTCTATTATCAAATATGTTAATATTTATTATTTATTATCATTCACATGCAAATGCACATTCCTATGGACTTTGTTGTTATTTATTGTTTATTACCATGCACATGCACATACACATATAATTCACATGCGTTATAATTTATAATTTATTATTTATTATCATTCACATGAAAATGTGCATGCACATGCACATGCACGTGCGTTATGATTTATTATTTAGACCATGCACATGTATATGCACATGCAAGTGAGTTATTACTACTATTATTATTAGAGGTATTTTTAGTGTTTACTATCATTTTTTAGGATTTTTAGGTGTTATTAACATTTATTATTGTTTGTTAGAGTTTTAGGGTTTTTAATGGTATATTAGAATTTTTAGGGTTTGGTGGGGGTTATTAGGATTTTATTACGATTTATTATGGTGTTTAAAGGTTTATTAGGGTTTTTTAGGATTCAGTTAAGTTTATTATGGTATATTATGGTATATTTGGGTATGTTTAGGATTTATTAGGGTTTATTATTGTTCATTATGGTTAATTAATTTTTAAGATGATATATTAGGGTTTTTAGGCTTTAGTGGTGATTATTAGGGTTTATTAGTGCTTTTTAGATTTATTATGTTTTATTCGCATTTATTAGGGGTTTTATGGCTTTTTAATGGTATATTTGGGTTATTTAGGGTTTAATAGGGTTTATTATTTTTTATTAGTGTGTTAATGTTTGTTAGGGTTGAGTAGGTATTTTTAGGGATTTATTAGGGTTGAGTAGGTATCTTTAGGGTTTTATTAGGCTTTATTAGGGTTGAGTAGTGTTTATTATGGTTTGTTAGGGATTTTTATGGTTTACTAGGGTTTGTTAGTGTTTTTATTAGGGTATATGTGTGTTTTTTTGTGGTTTTTGTTAATATATATGAGGGTTTGTTAGGACTTTTTAGGTTTTATTAGCGTGTGTTTTAGTGTTTTTGAGCATTTTTTATGGTTTATTAGGTTTTATTAGAATTTTTAATGGTTTATTAGGGTTTCTGGGGCAAAGAAGGCTCGGGTCCAGGCTAAATCCTGGCACCCCCCAAAATTATTAAACAAAAAGACACAAACACTGCAGACAACGGAGGGGAGGGGTCGAACGACCCACACCCAAAAACCCTTACAACCCACGCCAAAGAAAGAAAAACAAAGAATGAAAAAGGCACAAAAACAGACACAACCGCAGCATCCTCACGTCACATCCAGCCAGTACCAGCATCCAACAGTACAACATCCAGCGTTAACCAGCATCCAGCAGCTCACAGCTAACCAACAACCAGCATTTAGACATCATCCAGCATCCCAGCATCCAGCACCTCGCATCATCTAAACTCAAAAAACCAGCATCCAGCACATCCCAGCCAAACAACAACCAGCATAGCAAATATCTATCAGCACCAACATCACCATTTCAAACCACCACAACCATTCACCACCAAAAAAATAGACCACAACACCATCCAACCAACCAGCACCAGAACAGCATCCAGCACCAACACCAAAACATCACAGCCATGCAGCATAACCATCCCATCCAATCAAGCTCTCCCCAGACAACCATTCCATCAAACCAACTTGCCATCAACCACATCAAATCAAATCCTCCATTGCATGTCAAAAACCAGTGCATAGAACCACAACCAAAGACCATAAGTAGCAGCAAGAGACAGAGAATCAGAAGAAACCAAAGTCTCCCTCCTCCAAGCAACAGGACCCGAACTTGAGCACACCAAGCCATACCTACAGCCGACATCGAACCAAGAATACATTTGAGGGTTCGGGAGCATGTCGGGGTTGACACCGCGCCCTCTAGATCTGGCGCAAGGCAAACGAAACGGAGGAGCCCTGCAGACAAGCCGACATCGGTACCACCAGATCTGCAACTGATCAGGAGCTGGAAGGGGGGGGCAGCAGCAGAAGCCAGGTCTCGAACCAAGAACGCCAGAGGCTGACTGGTGACCTTGAGCCGGGAGGGGAACCTTCGCAGCAACGAAACCGGGTCCCGAAACAAGGCACACTAGAAGTTTGAAACGAACCTGAAGAACGAGAGGGGAACCTTCGCAGAATTTCGGAACCTGAAACCAGGCACCAAGAAGCAAGATCCGGAGGTTGGACGCGCATCGAGCAAGCCGGGAAAGATCCCCCCATCCGAAGACCCAACGCATCATATCTGGAGCAATATGGGTGCGACCAAGCAACCACCGGACCGACCAGAACACGCAAATCCAACACCAGCGGTTGCCGAGCCGAAGTGGGACAGGAAGCACCGAGGTCGGACCTCGCCGGAGGAGGAAGGGGGAAGAAAGTAGAGGAAAACCTAGGCGGCGCAAGGAGGAGAGGAGAACCGCCGCTCAGAGGCCTTCTTCTTTTCCTTATGGTTTATCTTAGGGTTTCTAGGGCATTTTAATGGTTCTTTTGCATTTCATTTTTGTTTATTGGTGTTTAGTTGGGTTTTTTATGGTGTGTCAAGGTTTATTAGGGTTGAGAAGGTATTTTTAGGGTTTTATTATGGTTTTTTTAGGGTTTATTAGTTTTTATTAGGGTTTATTTGGGATTTTAGGGTTTATCAGGGTTTGTTTTTGTCAGTTTTTTTTGTTTTATTAGGTTATTTTAGTGTTTGTTAGGTATTTTTAGATAATATAGTGTATTTTAATTGTTTATGAGCTTTTGTTTTTGTTTGTGAGAGTTTTTAGGGTTTCATAAGTTATATTAGAGTTTATTATGGTTTATTAGGGTTTCTAGGGGTTTTAAAGGTATAATAGTATTTTTTGTCTTTATTAGGTTATATTGGTGTTTTTAGGTCTTTTTAGGTAATATAGCACATTTTTATTGTTTGTGATCCTTTTTTATTGTTTTTGAGCATTTTAAGGGTTTATTAGGTTATATTAGGTTTATCCGGGTTTCTAGTGATTTTTATGGTATACTAGAATTTTTTTCTTTGTTAGGGTTTTGTATGGTTTTTAGGGTTTATTATGGTGTGTTATGGTTTGTTAGGGTTGAGTAGGGTTTATTTGGCTTTATTTATGGTTTATTAGGGACTCTTAGGGTTTGTTTGGGGTTTATTAGGGTTTATTAGTGTTTATTACTGTCTATTAGGGTTAGTTAGGGTTGTCTAGTTTGTCTTAACGTGTTCTTAGGTTTTATTAGGTTTTATTATCATTTATTAGGGTTTATTAGGTATTTTTGGGGTTTTATTAGGGTTGAGTAGAGTCTCTTAGTGTTTTTAGTGTATATAATGCGTTTTTAGTGATTATTAGAGTTTATTAAGGGTCTATTAGGGTTTAATTGTTTACATTATGGTATGTTAGGGTTTAATATTTTTGAGGGTTTTGATGCGTTTTTAGGGTTTTATCGCATTTTTTAGTGTTTGTGTAGCGTTGTTTGAGTTTATGTAGCATTTTTAGTGTTTATGTAGCACTTTTTTGGTTCAGTTAGTGGTTTTAGGTTTTATGTAGAATTTTTTAGGGTTTACATAACGTTTTTAGTGTTTATGTAGTGTGTTTAAGGTTTAAGTTTAATGTATCATTTTTTAGGGTTTATGTTGCATTTTCTAGGTTTATGTACAGTTTTTAGGGGTGAGGTAGCATTTATGTAGTATTTTTTAGGGTTTATGTAATGCTTTTAGGGTTCACGTAGTTTTTTTAGGGTTTATGTTGTGTTTTTAGGTTTTATGTAGCGTTTTTTAATGTATATGTTGCATTGTTTAGGGTTTATGTTACGGTTCTAGGGTTTATGTAGTGCTTTTTGAGTTAATGTAGCGTTTTTTGGTTTTATGTTGCATTTTTTGGGTTTATGTTGGGTTTTTAGGGGTTATGTTTCATTTTTAGGGTTTAGGTAACGTATTTGGGTTTATGAACCTATTTGTTTCATTTTTTAGGGTTTTAAGGGTTGTTCATGGTTTATAGTCATTTTTGGGGGTTTTAAGGGTTGTTAACAGGTGTTTGTGGTTTTTATGGTATTTGATGGATTTTCAATTGCTTTGGGGGGGGGGTTAAGGGATTATTTGTTTTTCCGTGATTGGTAGGGGTTGTTAGGGTTTTTAGTGTGTTTTAGGGTTTGTTTGGGTATTGTAATGGGTTTTAGGGTTTATGTAATGTGTTTTGGCGTTTTTTTGGGTTCTTTAGGGTTTTTTAGTGTTCTTAAGAGTTTATTATGGTTCTTTACGGTTTATTAGGGTTCTTTTGAATTTATTAGTGTTCTTTAGGATTTGTTACGGTTTATTAGCATTTTTTATTATATATTAGGGTTTATTGGTCTTTTGTATGCATTATTAGATTTTTCTAGGGTTTATCATCCATTTTAGGGTTATTTAGGATTTATTATGGTTTCTTAAGATTTATATTATTTATTAGGGTTTATTAACAGGTATTGGGTTTTATTACGATTTATTAGGGTTTATTATGATTTTTTAGGGTTTGTTGTAGTTTAGTAGGGGTTTGTTATGTTTTGTTTGAGTTTGTTAGAATTTATTAGGCATTGTTAGGATTTTTTAGGATTTATTGGGGGTTTTTAGGGTTTGTTACGATTTATTATTGGGTTATTAGGTTTTTTAGGGTTTATTAGTGTGTTTTAGGGTTTTGTAGGATATTATTTAGTGGTTATTGTAGAGTTTTGTCAGGCTTGTTAGGGTTTTTAGTTATTATTATGATTTATTATGGTTTAATAGTGATTTTTATTTTATATTAGGGGTTTTAAGGATTTTTTAGCGTTTATTAGAGTCAAATAGGGGTTTTAGGGTTTATTACAGGTTTTTATGATTTATTAGTGTCTATTAGGGTTTTAAGGTTTAATGGTAGGTTTCAGGTGTTATTTGGGTTTATTAGTGGTTCATAGGGGTCATTAGTGGTTGTTAGGGTTTATTAGGTCTTTTTAGGGTTTGTTAGGACGTGTGTTATTCTATTATGACACAAGTTATTATTATAATTATTATTATAATTATTATAATTATCATTATTATAATTATCATTATTGTTGTTACTATTATTATTATTATTATTATCGTCACATGAAAATAGAGATGCAGATGCATCATTATTTATTATTTATTATTTATTATTTATTTCTGTGCACGTGCATATGTTGTTGTTGTTGTTGTTGTTTTTGTTGTTGTTGTTGTTGTTATTGTTCTCATCACATGCAAATGCACATGCATGTCTGTTATTATTTATTACCATGCACACGCACGCGCAATGCACCTACATTATTATATTATCACATTGATTTTTATTGTTATTGTTATTATGACTATTATTGTTATTATTGTTATTATCATCAAATGAAAATGCAAATGCACGTACGCTATTATTTATTACCATACACGTGCACATTCAATACATGTGCGTTATTCTATTATCACATGCACTATTATTATTAATATTACTATTATTTTTATTATTATCATCACGTGCGCTATGAGTTATTATTTATTATGATGCGCTGCACCTGCATTTCACATGCGTTATTCTATTATCCCCTGTGTTTTTGTTATTATTATTAGTATTATTACTACTAGTACTAATACTACTATTATTATTATTATCATCTCATGCACATGCACCTGTACATTCATGTGCATTATTATTTATCTTTTATTACCATGCACGTGCACATGCAATGTACACACGTTATTTTATTATCACATACGTTGTTATTCGTATTGTTATTATTATTATTGTGGTTGTTGTTTTTGTTGTTGTTGTTATTGTTATTATCATCACATGCAAATGCATGATCAAATTCACATACAAATACATAAACACACACATTCAATGCACGCGCGTTATTATATTATCACATGCATTGTTATTATTAATATTAATATTGATAATATTATTATTATCATCGTCATCATCATCACATGCAAATGCAATTCACGCGCATTATTAGTTATTACCATGCACGTGCACACGTAATGCACTTGCCATATTCTATTATCACATGCATTGGTACTACTACTATTATCACTACTACTACTACTGTTGTTGTTATTATTATTATCATCACATGCAAATGCAGATGCACGTGCGTTATTATTAATTATTCATTACCATGCATATGCATATGCAATGCACCTGTATTATTCTTTTGTTATTATTGTTATTATTATAATCACAGCTTTTTACTAGTATTAGTATTATTATTATCATTATCATTATTATTATCATTAGCACATGCAAATCCACATGAATATGTGCGTTGTTATTTATTATTTATTACTAGGAACGTGCATGCGTTATTATTATTATTATTATTAAAATTAGTATTTTTAATATTATTATCAAATGTAAAGGCACATGCACATGCATGTGCGTTCTTATTTACTATTATTTTTTTGTTATTTACTACTATGCATGTTCACATGCAATGCACCTGTGTTATCTTGTTATTATTATTATTATTGTTATTGTTGTTTGTATCATCAAATACAAAAGCACATGCACGTGCGTTGTTATTAATTATTTATTACCATGAACTTGCATGCATCATTATCGTTATCATTACATGTAAATGCACATACATGTGTGTTTTTATACATTATTTATTACCATGCACATGAAAATGATATACACTTGCATTATTATTTTATCACATGTGTTATTATTATTTATTCTCATGCACGTGCACATGCAATGCACTCGTGTTATTCTATTATCACATGTGTTAATATTTATTATTTATTATCATTAACATGAAAATGCACATTCATGTGGTCTTTGTAATTATTTATTTTTTATTACCATGCACATGCACATGCACATGCACTGAGATGTACGTTATTATTTATTTTTTATTATCATTCACATGAACATGCAGATACACATGCAATTCACAAGCGTTATTATTTATAATTTATAATTTATTATGATTCACATGAAAATAAGCATGCATATGCATATGCACGTGCATTATGATTTATTATTTAAATCATGTACATGCATATGCACATGCACGTGCGTTATTACGACTATTATTGTTAGACGTATTTTTAAGGTTTACTATCATTTTTTAGAATTTTTAGGTGTTATTAGAATTTATTATACTTTGTTAGGGTTTTAGGGGTTTTTAATGGTATATTCGTGTTTTTAGGGTTTGGTGGGGGTTATTAGGATTTTATTAGGGTTTATTAAGGTGTGTCAAGGATTATTAGGGTTTATTAAGTATTTTTAGTGTTTTATTAGGATTGAGTTCAGTTTATTAGGGTATATTATGGTATATTAGGGTATATTTGGGTATGTTTAGGATTTATTAGGGTTTATTATGGTTCATTATGGTTTATTAATTTTTAAGAGGGTATGTTAGGTTGTTTTAGTATTTAGTAGTGTATATTTGGGTTTATAAGCGCTTTTAAGCTTTGATAGGTTTCATTAGCATTTTTTAGGGGTTTAAGGGCTTTTTAATGGTATATTTGCGTTTTAGGGTTTAGTGGGGTTTATTATGGTTTATTATGGTGTGTTAATGTTTATTAGGGTTGAGTAGGTATTTTTAGGGTTTTTTTCCGATTGAGTTGGTATATTTAAGGTTTCATTAGGGTTTATTAGGGTTGTGTACATTTTATTAGAGTTTATTAGGGATTTTTAGGGTTTTCTAGGGTTTGTTAGTGTTTTTATTCGGGTATATGACTATTTTTTAGTTTTTATTAATATATATGAGCTGTTGTTATGAATTTTTCGCTTTTTTAAGAGTTTGTGAGCATATTATATAGATTATTAGCTTTTATTTTAATTTATTATGGGTTTTTAGGGTTTCTAGGGATTTTTAATGGTTTGTTTGCATTTTTTTGTTTATTGTTGATTAGTTGGGTTTTATTAGGTTTTGATATGGTGTGTCAAGGTTTATTAGGGTTGAGAAGGTATTTTCGGGTTTTATTAGGATTTATTAGGGTTTATTCATTTTTTTTATGGTTTAATAGGGATTTTTTTGGTTTATTAGGGTTTGATAGGGGTTTGTTAGTTTTCTTTGTTTTATTAGGTTATATTAGTGTTTGTTAGGTCTTTTTAGATAATATATCGGGTTTTTATTGTTTGTGAGCATTTTGTTTTTGTTTATGAGTGTTTTATGGTTTCTTTGGTTATATTAGAGTTTATTATGGTTTATTAGGGGTTTTAGGGATTTTTAAGTTATATTACTGTCTTTTGTCTTTATTAGGTTATATTAGTGTTTTTATGTCTTTTTAGGTAATATAGCGCGTTTTTATTGTCTGTGGCCATTTTTTTATTCTTTTTGAGCATTTTTAGGGTTTATTAAGTTATGTTAGAGTTTATCAGGGTTTCTAGGGATTTTTTAAGGTATAGTAGCATGTTTTTCTTTATTAGGGCCTTGTAGGGTTTTATTAGGGGTTATTATGGTGTGTTAAGGTTTGTTAGGGTTGAGTATGGTTTATTTGGGTTTATTTATGGTTTATTAGGGCTTTTTTGTGTTTTTTTGTGGTTTCTTAGGGTTTATTAGTGTTTAGTAATCTCTATTAGTGTTGGTTAGGGTTGTTTATGTTTTCTTAACGTGTTTTTAGTGTTTATTAGGTTTTATTATCATTTATTACGGTTTATTAGGTATTTTTGGGGTTTTATTTGGGTTGAGTAGATTTTCTTTGGATTTTAGGGATTATAAGGTGTTTTAGGGATTATTAGAGTTTATTAGGGGTTTATTAGGGTTTAGTTTTTTTTATTATGGTGTATTAGAGTTTAATATTTTTGAGGGTTTTAAAGTGTCTTTAGGATTTTTCTATCATTTTTTAGGGTTTGTGTAGTGTTGTCAGAGTTTATATAGCATTTTATGTGTTTATGTAGCGTTTTTAGGGTTTAGTTAGTGTTTTTAGATTTTATGTATCATTATTAGGGTTTATGTAATGTTTTTATTGTTTATATATCGTGTTTAGGGTATAGGTTTTATGTTGCATTTTTTAGAATTTATGTTGCGTTTTCTGGGTTTATGTAGCATTTTTAGGTGTGATGTAGTTTTATGTTGCATTTTTTAGGGTTTATGTAACTTTTTAAGGGTTCATGGAGTGTTTTTATGGTTTATATTGTGTTTTTAGGTTTTATGTAGCATTTTTTAATGTTTATGTTGCGTTTTTAGGGTTTATGTAGTGTTTATAGAGTTTATGTTACAGTTATAGGGTTTATGTGGTGCTTTTAAGGTTTATGTAGCTTTTTTGGGTTTATGTTGAATTTGTTGGTTTATGTTGCGTTTTTAGGGGTTTTGTTGCATTTTTTAGTGTTTTTGTAACGTTTTTAGTGTTTATGTATCTATTTGAAGCCTTTTTTAGGGGTTTTATGGTTGTTTATGGTTTGTAGTGTTTTTTAGGGTTTTAAGGATTTCTAATGGGTGTTTATGGGTTTTTATGGTATCTAATGGCTTTTTAATGGGTTTTGGGGGGTTTATGGTATTATTTGTTTTTTTGGGATTGATAGGGGTTGTTAGGGTTTTTTAATATGTTTTAGGGTTTGTTTGTGTATTGTAGCGGTATTTAGGGTTTATATAGTGTTTTTTAGCATTTTTTGGTTTCTTTAGTGTTTTTAAGTCTTCTTTAGAGTTTAATATTGTTATTTTGGGTTTATTAGGGTTATTTAGGGTTTATTAGTGTTCTTTAGGATTTTTTACAGTTTATTAGCGTTTTTATTTTATATTAGGGTTTTATTAGGATTTTGTAGGTATTAATATCTTTTTTCTAGGGGTTATCATCCCTTTTTTGGGTTATTTATGATTTATTAGGGTTTATTAGGGTTTATTTTATTTATTAGGGTTTAGTAACGTGTATTTGGGTTTTTTACGATTTATTATGGCTTATTGTACTTTTTTAGAGTTTATTGCGGTTTATTAGGTGTTTGTTATGGTTTCTTTCAGTTTGTTACGATGTATATGGAATTGTTTGGATTTGTTATGATTTATTTGGGGTTGTTAGGGTCTGTTAAAATTTATATTGGGGTTATTAGGGTTTGTTAGGGTTTATTAGTGGGTTGTACGGTTTTGTATGGTTTTTTGGGATATTATTTGGAGGTTTTTGTAGTGTTTTGTCAATTTTGTTAGGGTTTTTAGTAATTATTAGGGTTTATTATGGTTTAGCAGTGTTTTTTATTGTATATTAGGGGTTTTAGGTCTTTTGTAGCGTTTATTTGGGTCTAATAGAGTTTTTTAGGGTTTATTATAGGTTATTATGATTTATTAGTTTTTATTAGAGTTTTTAGTTTTTAATAGTTGGTTTTAGGGGATATTAGGGTCTATTAGTGGCTCATAGGGGTTATTAGTGGTTGTTAGGGCTTGTTTGGTATTTTTAAGGTTTTTAGGGTTTGTTACATTTTGTTTGAGTAATTTGGGGTTTTATGCGTTTTTTTGGGTTTTATGGGTGTGTTTGACTTTTTTATGCATTGTTAGGGTTATGTTAGTGTTTGTTTCGGGTTTTGTTGCGTTATGTGGGTTTTGAAGCATTATTTGGTTTTTGGTAGCAATTGTTAAGGTTTATGTAGCATTTTTAGTGACTTTAGTGGTTCTTTAGAGGTTTATTAGCGGATTATTAGGGATTAATTTTTTATATTATGGTATATTAGGGTTTAATATTTTTGAGGGTTTTGAAGTGTCTTTAGGTTTTTTGTATCATTTTAAGGGTTTGTGTTGCGTTTTTAGTGTTTACGTAGAATTTTTAGTGTTTAAGTAGCTTATTTAGGGTTTAGTTAGCGGTTTTAGGTTTTATGTATCATTTTTAGGGTTTAGGTAACGTTTTTAGGGTTGATGTAGAGTATTTAGGGTTTATGTTTTATTTAGCATTTTTTAGGGTTTATGTTGTGTTTTTTGGGTTTATGTAGCGTTTTATGGGTGATTTCGCATTTATGTTGCATTTTTAGGGTTTATGTAACGTTTTTAGGGTTCATGTAGTGTTTTCTGTGATTATATTGTGTTTTTAAGTATTATGTAGCGTTTTTTAATGTTTATGTTGTGTTAATAGGGTTTATGTTGTGTTATTTAGGGTTTATGTTATAGTTTTGGGGATTATGTAGTGATTTTAGGGTTTTTGTAGTGTTTTTTGGGTTTATGTTGCGTTTTTTGGTTTATGTTGTGTTTTTAGGGGTTTTGTTGCATTTTTTAGGGTTTGTGCAACATTTTTAGGGTTTATGTATCTATTTGAAGCCTTTTTTAGGGTTTTATTGGTTGTTTATATCTTGTGGTGTTTTCTTGGGTTTTTAGGGTTTGTCAACGGGTGTTTATGGTTTTTTATGGTATCTGATGGCTTTTTAATGGTTTTGGGGGGATTTTAGGGGCTTATTTGTTTTTTGGGAACGATAGGGGTTGATAGGGTTTTTAGTGTGTTTTAGGGTTTGTTTGGGTACTGTAGCGGTTTTTAGGGTTTATATAATGTGTTTTTGTGTTGTTTGGGTTCTTTAGGATTTTTTAGTGTTCTTTAGAGTTTAATATTGATCTTTAGGGTTAATTAGGGTTCTTCAGGGTTTATTAGCATTTTTTATTGTATATTAGGGTTTTATTGGGATTTTGTGGTCATTAATAGCTTTTTCTAGGGTTTATCAACCTTTTTAGGGTTATTTAGGGTTTATTAGGGTTTATTTTATTTATTAGGGTTTAGTAACGAGTATTTGGGTTTATTACGATTTATTTGGGTTTATTATGATTTGTTAGGGTATTGGGGTTTATTAGGGGTTTGATTCAGTTTGTTATGATTTGTTTGGTGTTTTTAAGATTTGTTACGATTTATTTGGGGTTGTTAGGGTTTTTTACGATTTATATTGGGGTTATTAGGGATATTTGGGGTTTATTAGTGGGTTGTACGGTTTTTAGGCTATTATTTAGAGATTTTTGTAGCGTTTTGTTGGGTTTGTTAGGGTTTTTAGTGATTATTAGAGTTTATTATGGTTTAATAGTGTTTTTATTGTATATTAGGGGTTTTAGGGCTTTTGTAGTATTTATTAGGGTCTAATAGAGTTTGTTAGGGTTTATTATGGGATATTATGATTTGTTTGTGTTTATTAGGGTTTTAGGGTTTAATAGTGGGTTTTATGGGTTATTAGGGTTTATTAGTCGTTCTTAGGTGTTATTAGTGGTTGTTTTGGTTTGTTAGGTTTTTTTAGGGTTTTTAGGGTTCATTACGGTTTGTTTGAGTTGTTTGGGGTTTTATTCGTTTTTTGGGTTTTATAGTTGTGTTTGGGTTTTTATGCTTTTTTAGGGTTATTTTAACGTTTTTTGGGATTTTGTTGGTTTTGTGGGGTTTGAATCATTTTTTAGGTTTTTTTAGCAATTGATAGAGTTTATGTAGCATTGTTAGTGGCTTTAGTGGTTCTTTAGGGTTCTTTAGGGTATTTAGGTTTTTAAGGGTTCTTTAGGCTGTATTAGGGTTTCTTTTGAGGTGTTTAGGGGTTGCTAGGGGTTTTTTAGGGTTTTTAAGGGTTTATAGGGTTGGATAGGGTTCTGTTAGGCATTGTTAGGCTTTTAGGGGTCTTTTAGCATTTTTGGTGGTGTTTAGGTTTTTTAGTATTTTTTGAGGTTTTTTTGAGGTTTTATTCGAGTTTTTTGTTTTGTTTTCAGGGTTTTTTTTTCCTGTTTTTTCGTGTTTTTAGGGGTTTAGAGTTTTTAGGGGTTTTAGGGTTTTTTAGGTTTTTTTAGGGTTTTTAGGGTTTTTAGGGTTTTTTAGGGTTTTGGGTTTTTTGGGTTTTTATGGTTTTTTAAGGTTTTGTCAGGTTTTTCCATGTTTGTTAGGGTTTTTTGTGAATATTAGCATTTTGAATGGTTTAATAGTTTTTTTGTTGTATATTTGGGTTTTTAGGTATTTTGTTGCCTTTATTCGGGTCTAATAGGGTTTTTAGGGTTTATTAAGATTTATTAGTGTTTATTAGGGTTTATTAGTGGGCTTTACGGTTTATTATTGTTTATTATGGTTTATTATTGTTTGGTAGGGTTTTTAAGATTTATTTGTTCTTATTAGAGTGATTTAGGGTGTCTAAGGGTTTGTTAGGGTTTCTAAGGGTGTGTTAGGGTTTCTAAGGTTGGGTTAGGGTTTTTATGGGCTGTTTAGGGTTTCTAATGGTGTGATATGGTTTCCAAGGGTTTCTAAGGTTGTGTTAGGGTTTTTATGGGTGCGTTGGGGTTTCTAAGGGTGTGCTAGGGTTTATAAGGGTGTGTTAGGTTTTCTAAGGTGTGTTAGGGTTCCTAATGGTGTGTTAGTATTTCATAGGTTTGCATAGGGTTTTGTCAGGGTTTTTAGGGTTATGTTACGGTTTATTATGGATTCTTAGGGGTTTTGTAGGGTTTCTTCGGGTTTTTTGTCTTTATTGGGGTTTCATTGTCCTTCTTGGGGTTTTGTTATGCCTTGTTGGGGGTTTTTAGGGTTTGTTATGTTTTTTAGGGTTTTTTGGGGTTTGTTATGGTCTGTTAGGGTTTTGTTAGGGTTTGTTAGTGTTTTTTAGGGTTTGAATGGTTTTATTAGGGTTTTGTGCGGGTTTTAATAGTTTTTAGTGTTTATGGGGTAATTCATGGTTTGTTAGGGTTATTTAGTTGTTCATTGTTGTCACAGATCTGTAGAGCTAGTCGCAAGCATCAATTTGATATGTGGTTGAGGTTAAACGAACACCCAGAGCAGAAGTTATAGTCATTTTGAAGACATAAGTACCTTTTGGGTCTTTATGAATGTGATAAGGCATTCCTATTGGTCACAAATGTGTAGATCTAGTCGAAAGATTCGATTTGATATATGGTAGAGGAAAAATAGACTCCCGGAGTAGAAGTTATGGTATTTTGGAGGGTTTAAGTACCGTTTCGGGCCTTCAAGGATGTGAGAATGTACCTTAGTGGTTATAAGAGTGTAGTTCTAGTCTCAAGAAATGATTTGATATGTTGTAGAGGCAAAATAGACACCCATAGAATAAGTTGTTGCAAAACGGTCACCAGAAGCCAATCTTTTGACCATCCAAAGGGATTTTGGGATATTTGGGGGTTGAAGAATGTCATAAAGGGTTCTAGAGGCTACCAAAGTTTGTATCATTTCACAATATTCTATTTAATACGTGGTAGAGCCAAAATGAACACACATAGCAGAAGTTATTATCATTTTAAATTGAGAAACCCTCATAGCGCCTAAAAATCTAGGAAACCCGCAACTCACTAAAATAGGCATAACTTCTCCTTTAGGATTCAGTTTGAGTGCTGTGACTAGTAAAATTGAAGCTCGTGAGACGAGTGAGGACCAAGTCTAATACAAACTATGAGAATATCAAAGAAACATAAGATATATTAGTTATACCACTCCAAAAAAAAGTCTAACTTCAAACGACCATAACGTTCACTCCGATTGTCAGTTTGAGCTCTACCACATATCAAATCGAAGGAAACGAAGAGATCTACGAAGAAGAATAACATGAAAATTTTAAAGTCATGTTTGAGACCCTAAAATAACAAAAAACCCCTCAAAAGGCTTCCAAAACTCCATTTCCGTGTCCGGATCCCTTTCAAATTTTTCTTAAAATGGTCATAACATCTTATCTGTGTGTCTGTTCAGCCTCCGACACCTTTTTTATCATTATTTTTCCATGAGATTTAGTTTGAATATTCACAGTGCAGAAATGGATACTTGAAGAAGATGTTAGGACTTTTTTAATGACTCTGTGATTTGTTAGGTTTTTCAAGACACGATTTCTAGCATTTTTGTCATGTCTGCTATTTTTTCAAACAACAATAAATTATTATTACTATTATTATTAATATTATCATCATCTCATGCACATGAACTTTCCCATGAACATGCGGTATTATTATATTTTTATTACCATGCACATGAACATGAAATGCACACACGTTATTTTATTATCACCTGCGTTGTTATTATTATTGTTATTATTATTATTGTGGTTGTTGTTGTTGTTGTTCTTGTTCTTGTTGTTGTTGTTGTTGTTATTGTTATTATCATCACATGAAAATGCACATCCAAATTCACATACACGCACATTCAATTAACACACTTTATTCTATTATCACATGTGTTGTTATTATTAATATTATCATCATCATCATCATCATCATCATCATCACATGAAAATGCAATGCATGAGAGTTATTATTTATTACCATACACATGCACACGTAATTCACATGCAATATTCTATTATCATATGCATTAGTACTAATACTATTATCACCACTACTACTACTATTATTATTACTGCTATTATTATTACTATCATCACATGCAAATGTAGATGCATGTGCATTATTATTTATTATTTATTACCATATACGTGCATATGAAATGCACTTTTATTACTATTTTATTATTATTATTATTATTATCACATTTATTATTATTATTATTATTATCATTATCATTATTATTATTATTATTATCACATGCAAATGCACATGCATGAGCATTGTTATTTATTATTTATTACCATACACGTGCATGCATTATTATTATTATTATTATTACAATTAGTATTATTAATCTTATCATAAAATGTAAATGCACATTCACATGCACATGAAATGCACTTGCGTTATTCTATTATTATTATTATTATTATTGGTATTTTTTTTGTATCATCAAATACAAATTCACATGCACGTGCGTTGTTATTTATTTTTTATTACCATGCACGTTCATGTGTCATTATCATTATCATTACATGTAAATTCACATGCATGTGCATTATTATATATTATTTATTATCATGCACATGCAAATGCAATGCACTTACGTTATTCTATTATCACATGTGTTATTATTATTTATTCTAATGCACGTGCACAAGCAGTGCACGTGTGTTATTCTATTGTCACATGTGTTATTATTTATTATTTATTATCATTCACATGAAAATGCACATTAATGTGTATTTTTAGGGTTTACTACAATTTATTAGTGTTTTAGGGCCTTTTAATGGTATATTTGTGTTTTTAGGGTTTAGTGGGGTTTATTATGGTTTATTATGGTGTGTTAAGGTTTATTAGTGTTGAGTAGGTATTTTTAGGGTTTTATTAGGGTTGATTCGGTATCTTTATGGTTTTATTAGGGTTTATTAGGGTTGAGTATGGTTTATTAGGGTTTGTTAGGGATTTTTAGTGTTTACTAGGGGTTGTTAGTGTTTTTATTAGGGCATATGAGCATTTTTTTAGTTTATGTTAATATATATGAGTGGTTGTTATGACTTTTTAGGTTTTATTAGTGTGTTTTTAGTTTTTGTGAACATTATTAATGGTTAATTAGCTTTTATTTGAATTTATTATGGTTTATTTAGGTTTTTAGGGATTTTTAATGGTTTGTTTGCATTGTTTTTTGTTTATTGGGGTTTAGTTGGGGTTTATTAGGTTTTGTTATGGTGTGTAAAGGTTTATTATGGTTGAGAAGGTATTTTTAGGGTTTTATTATGGTTTTATTAGGGTTTATTAGTTTTTATTAGGGTTTATTAGGGATTTTTAGGATTTATTAGGGTTTGTTAGGGGTTTATTTGTTTTTTTGTTTTATTATGTTATATTAGTGCTTGTTAGTTATTTTAAGATAATATACCTTGTTTTTATTGTTTGTGAGCATTTGTTTTTTTTTTCATGAGCTTTTTTAGGGTTTCTTAGGTTATATTAGAGTTTATTGTGGTTTCTAGGGTTTCTAGGGATTTTTAAGGTTTATTAGCATTTTTTTCTTTATTAGGTTATATTTCTGTTTTAGGTCTTTTTAGGTAATATAGCGCGTTTTTATTTTTTTTATCGTTTTTTATTGTTTGTGAGTGTTTTAGTGTTTATTAGGTTATATTTGAGTTTATCATGGTTTCTAGGGATTTTTTAAGGGATACTAGAAGTTTTTTTATTAGGGTTTTGTAGGGTTTTATTTGGGGTTATTATGGTGTGTTAAGGTTTGTTAGGGTTGAGTAGGGTTTATTTGGCTTTATTTATGGTTTATTAGGGCTTTTTAGGGTTTGTTTGGGGTTTAATTGGGTTTATTAGTGTTTATTAGTGTCTATTAGGGTTGTTTAGGTTTTCTTAACGTGTATATAGGTTTTATTAGGTTTTATTATCATCTATTATGGTTTATTAGTTTTTTAAGGTTTATGTAACGTTTTAAGGATTTATGGAGTGTTTTTAGGGTTTATATTGTGTTTTTAGGTTTTATGTAGTGTTTTTTAATGATTATGTTTCGTTTTTAGGGCATATGTTGTGTTTTTAAGGGTTTATGTTACAGTTCTACGGTTTTGGTAGTGCTTTTAGGGTTTACATAGCATTTTGGGGTTTATGTTGCGTTTTTTTGTTTATGTTGGGTTTTTAGGATTTTTTGTTGCATTTTTAAGGGGTTATGTAATGTTTTTAGGGATTATTTATCTATTTGAAGCATTTTTTAGGTTTTTTTATGGTTGTTTATGGTTTGTAGTTTTTAGGGTTTTTAAGGGTTTTTAAAGGGTGTTTACAGTTTATTATGGTGTGTGATGGCTTTTTAATGGTTTTTTAGGGAGGGTGGTTATGGCTTTATTTGTTTTTTTTCGATTGATAGGGGTTTTTAGTGTGTTTGACTATGTTTTAGGGTTTTTTTGGTTATTGTCACGGTTTTTAGGGTTTATATAATGTATTTTAGCAGTTTTTTGGTTTTTAGGGGTTTTCGGTGTTCTTTCGAGTTTATTATGGGGTTTTAGAGATTATTAGGGTTCTTCAGGGTTTATTAGTGTTCTTAAGGATTTGTATCAGTTTATTATCGTTTTTATTGTAAATTAGGGTTTTATTGGTCTTTTGTAGGCATTAATAGAAATTTTTAGGGTTAATTAGGGTTTATTAACGTTTATTTGGGTTTATTATGATTTATTAGTGTTCATTACAATTTTTTGCGGTTTATTGCGGTTTATTAGGGGTTTGTTATGGTTTGTTTTAGTTTGTTACGATTTATTTGGAATTTTTATGATGTGTTACAATTTATTTGGGGTTGTTAGGGTTTGTTATGATTTATTTTGGGATTATTAGGGTTTGTTAGGGTTTATTAGTGGGTTTTAGGGTTTTGTAGGCTATTATTTTGAGGTTTTGGTAGAATTTTGTTGGGTTTTCTAAGGTTTTTAGTGATTATTAGGGTTTATTATGGTTTAATAGTGTTTTTATTGTATATTAGGGGGTTTAGGGATTTTTTAGTGTTTATTAGAGTCTAATAGAGTCTGTTATGGTTTATTATAGGTTATTACGATTTATTAGTTTTTATTAGGGTTTTTCGGGTTTAATAGTGGGTTTTAGGGGTTATTCGGGTTTATTAGTCGTTCTTAGGGGTTATTAGTGGCTGTTAGGGTTTTTTAGGTTTTGTTAGGGTTTTTAGGGTTTGTTACGGTTTGTTTAAGTTGTTTGGGGTTTTATTCATTTTTTTGGGTTTTGTGGGTGTGTTTGTATTATTTATGCTTTGTTATGGTTATTTTAGCATTTTGTGGGTTTTGAAGCATTTTTCGGTTTTTTGTAGCAATTTTTAGGGTTTATGTAGCGTTGTTAGTGGTTTTAGTGGTTATTTAGGGTTCTTTAAGGTTCTTTATGGTGTATTGGGGTTTCTTTTGAGGTTTTTAGGGTTTGTGAGGGGGTTTTAGGGGTTTTAAGGGTTTCATAGGGTTGGTTAGGGTTTTGTTCGACATTTTTATGCATTTTAGGATTTTTTAGATTTTAGGGATTTTTTGGGTTTTTAGTGTTTTTTGATATTTTTTGAGGTTTTTTAGGGTTTTTTGGGTTTTTTAGGTTTGTTTTCATGTTTTTCAGTTTTTTCTTGTTTTTAGGGATTTTATGGTTTTTAGGGTATTTTATGGTTTTTAGGATTTTTAGGGGTTTTAGGGTCTTTAGGGTTTTTTAGGGTTTTTTGGGTTTTTAGGGTTTTTATTATTTTTTTAGGTTTTTTCGGGTTTGTTAGGGTTTTTTTGAATGCTATAATTTTGAATGGTTTAATAGCATTTTTATTGAATATTTGGGTTTTTAGGTATTTTGAAGCTTTTATTGAGGTCTAATAGGGTTTTTAGGGTTTATTATGATTTATTAGTGTTTATTAGGGTTTAGTAGTGGGATTTAGGGTTTATTAGGGATTATTATGGTTTATTATTGGTTAGTAGGGTTTGTTAGGATTTATTAGTTCTTATTAGAGTGATTTAGGGTGCTTAAGGGTTTCTTAGGGTTTCTAATGGTGGGATAGGTTTTTTTTATGAGTTTGGGTTTCTAAGTGTGTGCTATGGTTTCAAATGGTTTCTAAGGTTGTGTTAGGGTTTTTATGGGCGTATTGGGGTTTCTAAGTGTGTGCTCAGGTTTCTAAGGGTGTGTTAGGGTTTCTAAGGGTGTTGTAGGGTTTTTAAGGGTTTGTTATTGTTTCTTAGGTTTTCTTAGGGTTTTGTAATTGTTTTTAGGGTTTTGTTAGGGTTTCTTATGGATTATTAGGTGTTTTAGGGTTTCTTCAGGGTTTTTTGGGTTTATTGGTGTTTCTAAGTGCTTCTTGGGGTTTGTTAGGGCCTCTTAGTGTTTTTTAGGTTTTGTTTTATTTTTTTGGGGGTTTTGGGGTTTGTTAGGGTTTGTTAGTGTTTATTAGGGTTTGTTAGGGTCTGTTAGGGTTTTTTATGGTTTTTAATGGTTTTTTAGTTTTTATGGAGTTATTCATGGTTTTTTAGAGTTTTTTAGCTGTTCGTGGTTGTCACAAATGTGTAGAGCTAGTTGCAAACTTCAATTTGATATGAGGTAGAGGTGAAACGGACACCCAGAACAGAAGTTATGGATATTTGGAGGACTTGAGGAACTTTTGGAACTTTATGAACATGATAGGTGTTACTATTGGTCACAGATGTGTAAATCTAGTCGAAATCTTCGATTTGATATTTGGTAGAGGCAAAACGGACCCCCGGAGTAGAAGTTATGGTCTTTTGGGTAGTTTAAGTGCCTTTTGGGCATTCAAGGATTTGAGAAGGTCCTTCAGTGGTTATAGGAGTGTAGGTCTAATCATACGCTTCGATTTGATATGTGGTAGAGGTAAAACAGACACCCATAGAAGAAGTTATTGAAAACGTACACCATAAGCCAATCTTTTGACCATCCAAAGGGATTTTGGGTCTTTTGGCGGGGTTGAAGAATGTCAGAAAGGGATCCAGGGGTTACCGGAGTGTGTATATTTTCACAAAATTTGATTTCATATGTGGTAGAGCTAAAATGAACACATTTAACAGAAGTTATTGTCATTTTAAATTGAGCAACTCTCCTAGTGCCTAAAAACCTAAAAAAACCCATAACTCATTAAAATGGACATAACTTCTCCTTCAGGTGTCCGTTTGAGTGCTGTTACAAGTCAAATTGAAGCTCGTGAGATGAGTGAGGACCAAGTTTAGTAGAAACTATGATAATATCAAATAAATATAAGATATATTATTTATAACAGTAAAAAAAGTCCAAATTCAAACGACCATTACGTTCACTCTGGTTGTCCGTTTGAGCTCTACCACATATCAAATCGAATGTAGTGAAGAGATCTACGCAGATGGATGACTCGAAATCAGCTCATTTCATGTTTGACACCCTAAAATCCCATAAACCCATCAGAAGGCCTCCAAAACTCCATTTTCGTGTACGGATCCCTGTCAACTGTTTCTTTAAATGGTCATAACTTCTAACATATGTGTCTGTTCGGCCTCCGACACCTGTTATTATTACTATCATCACATGAAAATGTAGATGCACGTGTGTTATTATTTAATATTTATAACCATGAACTTGCATATGGAATTCACTTTTATTATTATTTTATTATTATTTTTACTATCACAATTATTATTATTATTGTTATTATTATCATTATCATTATTATTATCATTATCATTATTATTATCATTATCACATGCAAATGCACATGCATGTGCATTGTTATTTATTATTTTTTACCATGCACGTGGATGCATTATTATTATTATTATTATTATTACAATTAGTGGTATTAATATTATCATCAAATGTAAATGCACACGCACAAGCATGTGCGTTTTTATTTATTATTTACTACTATGCACGTGCACATGAAATGAAATTGCGTCATTCTATTATTATTATTGTTATTGTTATAATTATTGTTGTTTGTGTCATCAAATAAAAAAGCACACGCACTTGCGTTGTAATGTATTATTTATTACATTGCACGTGCATTCGCCATTATCATTATCATTACATGTAAATGCAATGCACGTTCATTATTATATATTTTTTATTATCATGCACATGCAAATACAATGCACTTGGGTTATTCTATTTTCACATTTGTTATTATTATTTATTCTCATGAACTTGCACACGCAATGCACGTGTGTTATTCTATTATCACATGTGTTATTATTTATTATTTATTATCATTCACATGAAAATTCACATTCATGTGGACTTGTTTATTATTTATCGTTTATTACCATGCACTTGCACAAGCACATGCACATGCACATGCACATGCATGTGCATTATTGTTTATTATTTATTATCATTCACATGAACATGCACATACACATGTAATTCACATGTGTTATTATTTATTATCATTCACATGAAAATGCGTAGGCATATGCACATGCACGTGCATTATGATATATTATTCAAACCATGCACATGCATATGCACATGCACGTGCATTATTATTATTATTATTATTTAAGGTGTTTTTAGGGGTTACTAGCATTTTTAGAATTTTTAGGTGTTATTAACATTTATTGTGGTTTGTTAGGGTTTTAGGGTTTTAATTGTATATTAGCATTTTTAGGGTTTGTTGGGGGTTATTATGATTTTATTATGGTTTATTATGGTGTGTTAAGGTTTTTTAGGGTTTATTAGGTATTTTTAGGATTTTATTAGGATTGAGTTGGGTTTATTAGAGTATATTATGGTATATTATGGTATATTTGGGTATGTTTAGGATTTATAATGGTTTATTATCGTTCATTGTGGTTTATTAAATTTTATGAGGGTATATTAGGGGTTTTTAGGGTTTAGTAGTTTTTATTAAGGTTTATTAGTGCTTTTATGATTTGTTAGGTTTTATTAGCATTTATTAGGGCAAAGAAGGCGGGGGGGGCAAGCAGAAGGCTTGGTCCCTCAAGTGTATAAATGAAAAATAAAGTGCAATGAATTACAAGGGGGACTTATGAAACCGGGTACGGATAGCACCCTTCATGTCCGAATCCACAAATGACGAACAAAAAGAAGGAGCAACAAAAGACCACCATGAGAAGCGTTCTTCAATAGCCTTCTTGGAAAGCACATCAGCCACCATATTGACATCCCTGTATGCATGGGTGATCTTAATAACCAGATTATTGGATAAACTAATGCAATCAATCCATTGGGGTAGAAGCCTCCAGGGAACCATCCTTGAATTTTGACGAAAGGCCTCAACCGCAAGCATGGAATCAGACTCAATCCAGAGCTGCTTCCAACCAAACTGGTTTGCAAACCGCACCGCCTTGATGATAGCCCAAATCTCTGCTTTATAAGCACAACCAATTACGATGAAGTGATAAAAAGTGCCCTTGACAAAACCTCTATAAATACGGAAGACGCCACCACAGCCCGAAGGACCTGGAGAGCCTACTGCCGCACCATCAATATTGACTTTGATCCAAGACAGGATGGGTGGAATCCATCGGATTGACTTCACCACCAATGGTTTTTTTCACCTACCAGAGACACCAAGTGTGCGGAGGGTGATGAGGTCAGTAGGTATCTATAGGGTTTTATTAGGGTTTATTAGGGCTAAGTAGTGTTTATTAGGGTTTGTTAGGGATTTTTAGGGTTTACACGGGTTTGTTAGTGTTTTTATTAGGGTATATGAGTGTTTTTTAGTTTTTGTTAATATATATGTGGGGTTGTTAGGACATTTTAGGTTTTATTAGCGTGTTTTTAGTGATTGGGAGATTTTTTTATGGTTTATTAGGTTTTATTTGAATTTATTGTGGTTTATTAGGGTTTCAAGGGCTTTTTAATGGCCTGTTTGCGTTGTTTTGTTATTTGGGGTTTAGTTGGATTTTATTAGGTTTTATTACAGTGTGTCAAGGTTTATTAGGGTTGAGAATGTATTTTCAGGGTTTTATTATAGTTTTGATAGCGTTTATTAGTTTTTTAGGGTTTAATAGGGATTTTTAGGGTTTATTAGGGTTTGTTAGTGGTTTATTAGTTTTTTTGTTTTATTAGGTTATATTAGAGTTTGGTAAGTATTTTTAGATAATATTGTGTTTTTTTATTTTTGTGAGCATTTTGGTTTTTTGTGAGAATTTTTAGGGTTTCTTTGGTTATATTAGATTTTTTTATGTTTTATTATGGTTTTTAGGTATTTTTCAGGTATATTAGCATTTTTTTGTCTTTACTAGGTTATATTAGTGTTCTTAGATCTATTTAGTGTTTATGTTACGGTTCTGGAGTTTATGTAGTGCTTTTTGGGTTTAGGTAGCGTTTTTTGTGTTTATGTTTCCTTTTTTGGGTTTATGTTGTGTTTTTAGGGTTTCTGTTATATTTTCAGGGTTTATGAAAATGTTTTGGGGTTTATGTATCTATTTTTTCCCTTTTAGGGTTTTAATGGTTGTTTATGGTTTGTATTTTTTAGGGGTTTATGGGTTTGTAACGGGTGTTTATGGTTTTTATGGTATTTTATGGGTTTTCAATGTTTTTTGTGGGGTTTTTAAGGGTTTATTTGTTTTTTCAGGATTGATAGGTGTTGTTAGGGTTTTTTAGTTTGTTTTAGGGTTTGTTTGGGAATTGTAGCGGTTTTTAGGGTTTATGTAATGTGTTTTAGCGTTTTTTGGGTTCTTTAGGGTTTTTAGTGTTCTTTAGAGTTTATTATGGTTCTTTAGGGTTTATTAGGGTTATTTAGGGTTTATTAGTTTTCTTTAGGATTTTTTATGGTTTATTAGCGTTTTTATTGTATATTAGGGTTTTGTTGGGCTTTTGTAGGCATTAATAGTTTTTTCTAGGGTTTACCAACCTTTTTTCTGGTTATTTAGGATTTATTAGGGTTTATTAGGGTTTACTTTATTTATTAGGGTTTATTAATGTGTATTTTGGTTTATTAAAATTTATTTGTGTTAATTATGATTTGTTAGGGTTTATTGCGGTTTATTAGGGGTTTGTTACGGTTTGTTTCAGTTTTTTACAATTTATTTGTCGTTTTTAGGATTTTTTATAATTTATTTGGGGTTGTTAGGGTTTGTAACAATTTATTATGGTGTTATTAGGGTTTTATAGGGTTTATTAGTGGGTTGTAGGGTTTTGTAGGCAATTATTTGGCGGGTTTTGTAGTGTTTTGTCGGGTTTGTTAGGGGTTTTAGTGATTATTAGGATTTATTATGGTTCAATTGTGTGTTTTATTGTATATTAGGGGTTTGAGGGATTTTGTAGCGTTAATTAGAGTCTAATAGGGTTTTTAGGGTCTATTACATATTATTTTGATTTATTATTGTTTATTAGGATGTTTGGGTTTAATAGTGGGTTTGATGTGTTATTTGGGTTTATTAGTGGTTCTTAGGGGTTATTAGTGGTTGATAGGGTTTGTTAGGTTTTGTTAGGGTTTGTTAGGACGTGTGTTATTCTATTATGACACATGTTATTATTATCATTTTTATCATTATCATTATCATCATCATCATTAATAGAATTATCATTATTGTTATTTCAATTATTTTTATTATTATCGTCGCATGCAAATGCAGATGCACATGCGTTATTATTTATTATTTACTATATATTATTTATTTCCATGCACATGCATATGTTGTTGTTGTTGTTGTTGTTATTATTATTATTACTATTATTATTATTATAATTATCATCATCACAAGAAAATGCACATGCACATCTGTTATTTTTTGTTACCATGCACATGCACACGCAATTTACCTACATTATTCTATTATCAGATGCATTTTTATTGTTATTGTTATTATTACTATTATTGTTATTATTGTTATTATCATCAAATGAAAATGAAAATGCACATGCGTTATTATTTATTACCATACATGCGCACATTCAATACATGTGTGTTATTCTATTATCATATGCGCTATTATTATTAATATTACTATTATTGTTATTATTATCATCACGTGCGCTATGAGTTATTATTTATTATCATGCATCATACTTGCAATGCATGTGTGTTATTCTATTATCACATTAATTGTTATTATTATTATTATTATTACTATTATTATGATTATTATTATCATCTCATGCATATGCACATGCACATGCACATGCATTATTATTTATTTTTTATTACCATGCACATGCACATGCAATGCACACACGTTATATTATTATCACATACGTTGTTATTCTTATTGTTATTATTGTTATTGTGGTTATTTTTGTTGTTGTTGTTGTTATTGTTCTTATCATCACATGGAAATGCATATGCAAATGCACATGCAAATACATAAACATGCACATTCAATGCACATGCGTTATTCTATTATCACATGCATTGTTAAAAATAATAATAATAATAATATTATTATTATTATTATCATTCTCATCATAAACACATGAAAATTCAATGCACGCGCGTTATTATTTATTACCATGCATGTGCACATGTAATGCACATGAAATATTCTTTTATCACAAGCTTTGGTACTACTACTATTATCACTACTACTACTACTGTTGTTATTATTATTATCATCACATGCAAATGCAGATGCACATACGTTATAATTTATTATTTATTACCATGCACGTGCATATGCAATGCACTTGTATTATTATTATTATTTTATTATTATTATTATTATTATTATCACAATTATTATTATTATTATTATTATCATTATCATTATTATTATCATTATCATATGAAAATCCACATGCATGTGCGTTGTTATTTATTATTTATTACCATGCACGTGTAAGCGTTATTATTATTATTATTACAATTTGTATTATTAATTTTATTATAAAATGTAAATGCACATGAAGATTCATGTGCGTTCTTATTTACTATTATTTATTCATTATTTACTATTATGAACGTTCACATGCAATGAACTTACGTTATTCTATTATTATTATTATTATTATTGTTGTTGTTTGTATCATCAAATACAAATGCACATGCATTGGTATTTATTATTTATTACCATGAACGTGTATACATCATTATCATTATAATTACATGTAAATGCTCATGCATGTGCGTTATTATATATTATATATTACCACAAACATGAAAATGCAATGTACTTGCGTTATTCTATTATCACATTTGTTTTTATTATTTATTCTCATGCACAGCACACGCAATGCACTTGAATTATTCTATTATCACATATGTTATTATTTTATATTTATTATCATTCACATGAAAATGCACATTCATGTGGACTTTGTTATTATTTATTATTTATTACCATGCACATTCACATGAACATGCACATGCACATGCACTTGGATATGCGTTATTAGTTATTATTTATTATCATTCACATGCACATACATATACACATGCAATTCACATGCATAATTATTTATAATTTATAATTTATAATCATTCAAATGAAAATGTGCATGCACGTGCGTTATGATTTATTATTTAAACCATGCACATGCATATGCACAGGCACGTGCATTATTACTACTATTATTATTAGATGTATTTTTAGGGTTTACTATCATTTTTGAGGTTTTTTAGATGTTATTAACATTTATTATGGTTTTTAGGGTTTTAGGGGTTTTAATAGTATATTAACGTTTTTAGGGTTTGGTGGGGGTTATTTGGATTTTATTATGGTTCATTATGGTGTGTCAAGGTTTATTAGTGTTTATTAGGTATTTTTAGGGTTTTATTAGGATTGAGTTGGGTTTATTAAGGTATATTAAGGTATATTATGGTATATTTGGGTATGTTTATGATTTATTAGGGTTTATTATAGTTCATTATGGTTTATTAATTTTTAAGAGGGTATATTAGGGTGTTTAGTGCTTTGTAGTTTTTATTCGGGTTTATTAGAGCTTTTAAGCATTGTTAGGTTTTATTAGCATTTATTAGGGGTTTTAGGGTTTTTAATGGCATATTTACGTTTTTTAGGATTTAGTGGGGTTTATTATGGTTTATTATTGTGTGTTAATGTTTATTAGGATTGAGTAGGTATTTTTAGGGTTTTATTAGGGTTGAGTCAGTGTCTTTAAGGTTTTATTAGGGTTTATTAGGGTTTAGTAAGGTTTATTAGGCTTTGTTAGGTATTTTTAGGGTTTACTAGGGTTTGTTAGTGTTTTTAATACTGTATATGAGTGTTTTTTAGGTTTTGTTAATATATATGAGGGGTTGTTCTAACGTTTTAGGTTTTATTAGCGTGTTTTTAGTGTTTTTTAGCATTTTTAATGGTTTATTAGCTTTTATTTGAATTTATTATAGTTTATTAGGGTTTAGGGCCTTTTAATGGTTTGTTTGTGTTTTTTTGTTTATTGGGATTTAGTTGGGTTTTATTCGGTTTTGATATAGTGTGTCAAGGTTTATTAGGTCCGAGAAGGTAATTTTAGGGTTTTATTTGGGTTTATTAGGTTTTATTAGTTTTTATTAGGGGTTTTTAGGGTTTATTAGTGTTTTTAGTGGTTTTCTAGTTTGTTTTTTTTTTGTTTTTTAGGTTATATTAGTGTTTGTTAAGTCTTTTTTGAAAATAGATCGTGTTTTTATTATTTGTGAGAATTTTGTTTTTGTTTGTGAGTGTTTTTAGGGTTTCTTAGGTTATATTAGTGTTTATTATGGTTTATATCGGTTTCTAGGGATTTTTAAGGTATATAAGTTTTTTTGTCTTTATTAGGTTATATTAGTGTTTTTGGTCTTTTTAGGTAATATAATGCGGTTTTATTGATTGTGAGCATTTTAGGGTTTATTAGGTTATATTAGAGTTTATCAGGGTTTCTAGGGAATTTTATAAGGTATACTGGTGTTTTTTTCTTTGTTAGGGTTTTGTAGGGTTTTATTAGGGGTTATTATGGTGTGTTAAGGTATTTTAGGGTTGAGTAGGGTTTATTTGGATTTATTTATGGTTTATTGAGGCCATTTAGGGTTTGTTTGGTGTTTATTAGGGTTTATTAGTGTCTATTAGGGCTGATTAGGGTTTTTTAGGTTTTCATAATGCGTTTTAAGGGTTTATTAGGTTTTATTATCATTTATTAAGTTTTCTTAGGTATTTTTTGGGTTTTATTAGCGTAGAGTAGAGTTTATTATGGTTTTCAGGGATTATAAGTTATTTTTAGGGATTATTAGAGTTTATTAGGGGTTTATTAGGGTTTAATGTTTTATATTATGGTATATTAAGGTTTAATATTTTTGAGGGTTTTGAAGCGTCTTTAGAGTTTTTGTAGGATTATTTAGGGTTTGTGTAGAATTGTTAGAGTTAATGTATAATTTTAGAGTTTAGTTAGTGGTTTTAGGTTTTATGTATCATTTTTAGGGTTTATGTAACATTTTTAGGGTTTATGTAGCGTGTTTAGGGTTTAGGTTTTATGTAGCATTTTTTATAGTTTATGTTGCGTTTTCTGGGTTTATGTAGTGTTTTTAGGGGTGATGTAGCGTTTATGTTAAATTTTTTAGGGTTTATGTAACATTTTTAGGGTTCATGTAGTTTTTTAGGGTTTATATTGTGTTTTTAGGTTTTATGTAGCATTTTTTAATGTTTATGTTGCGTTTTAGGGTTTATGTTGTGTTTTTTTCGGTTTATGTTAATGTTCTGGGGTTTATGTAGTGATTTTAGGGTTTGTGTACCATTTTTTGGGGTTTATGTTTCGTTTTTTGGTTTATGTTGCGTTTTTAGGGTTTTGTTGCATTTTTTAGGGTTTATGTAACATTTTTAGGGTTTATGTATCTATTTGAAGCCTTTTTTATGGTTTTAATGGTTGTATATGGTTTGTAGTGTGTTTAGGGGTTTTAAGGGTTGTAAACAGGTTTTTATGGTTTTTTATGGTATGAGATGGCTTTTTAATGGTTTGGGGGTGTTTTATGGGTTTATTTGTTTTTTGGGGGTTGATAGGGGCCGTTAGGTTTTTATAGTGTTTTAGTGTTTTTTGGGTATTGTAGCGAATTTTAGGGTTTATATATTGTGTTTTAGCATTTTTAGGTTCTTTAGGGTTTTTAGTGTTCTTTAGAGTTTAATATGGATCTTTAGGGTTTATTAGGGTTCTTTAGGGTTTATTAGAGTTCTATAGGATTTGTTATGGTTTATTAGATTTTTTATTGTATGTTAGGGTTTTATTGGGATTTTGTAGGCATTAATAGTTTTTTCTAGAATTTATCAACCTTTTTAGGGTTACTTAGGATTTATTAGGGTTTATTATGGTTTTTTTTATTTATTAGGGTTTAGTAACGTGTATTTGGGTTTATTAAAATTTATTAGGATTTATTATGATTTGTTAGTGTTTATTGGTGTTTATTAGGGGTTTGTTATTGTTTGTGTCAGTTTGTTACGATTTATTTGGTGTTGTAAAGATTTGTTACGATTTATTTGGGGTTTTAATGGTTTGGTACAATTTATTTTGTGGTTATTAAGGTTTTTTAGGCTTTATTAGTGGGTTGTAGGGTTTGGTAGGCTATTATTTGGAGATTTTTGGAGTGTTTTGTCGGGTTTGATAGGATTTTTAGTGATTATTAGGAGGTTTTGTGTAGTGTTGTTAGAGTTTATGTAGAATTTTTAGTGTTTATGTAGTGTTTTTAGGGATTAGTTACCGGTTTTAGATTTTATGTATCATTTTTCGGGTTTTTGTAATGTTTTTAGGGTTTATGTAACATGTTTAAGGTTTATGTTCTATGTAGCATTCTTTAGGGTGTATGTTTCATTTCCAAGGATTATGTTGCATTTTTAGGGGTGATGTAGCGTTTATTTTTCATTTTTTAGGGTTTATGTAACGTTTTTTGGGTTCATGGAGTGTTTTTACGGTTTATATTGTGTTTTTATGTTTTATGTAGCATTTGTTAATGTTTATGTTGCGTTTTTTAGGATTTATGTTGTGTTTTTAGGGTTTATGTATCGGTTCTAGGGTTTATGTATTACTTTTAGGGTTTATGTAGTGTTTTTTGTGTTTATGTTGCGTTTCTTGGTTTATGTTGCGGTTTTAGGGTTTTTGTTGCATTTTTAAGGGTTTATGTAACGTTTTTAGGGTTTATGTATCTATTTGATGCCTTTTGGGGGATTTAATGGTTGTTTATGGTTTGTAGTTTTTTTAGGGTTTCTATGGGTTGTTAATGGGTGTTTATGGGTTTTTATGGTATATGATGGCTTTTTAATGGTTGGGGGGGGGGGGGGGTTATGGGTTTATTTGTTTTTTTGGGATTGATAGGGGTTGTTAGGGTTTTTAGTGTGTTTTAGGGTTTGTTTGGGTATTATAGCAGTTTTTTTGGGATTATATAATATGTTTTAGTGTTTTTGGGATCTTTAGGGTTTTTAGTGTTCTTTAATGTTTAATATTGTTCTTTAGGGTTTATTAGGTTTCATTAGGGTTAATTTGTGTTCTTTAGAATTTATTATAGTTCATTAGCATTTTTATTGTATATTAGGGTTTTATTGGGATTTTGTAGGCATTAATAGCTTTTTATAGGGTTGTTTCGGATTTATTAGGATTTATTAGGGTTTATTTTATTTATTAGGGTTTAGTAATGTGTATTTGGGTTTATTACAATTTATTACGGTTTATTAAGATTTGTTAGGGTTTGTTGCGGTTTATTAGGGGTTTGTTATGGTTTGTTTCTGTTTGTTACGATTTATTTGGTGTTGTTAGGATTTTTTACGATCTATTTGGGGTTGTTATGGTTTGTTACGATTTATTTTTGGGTTATTAGGGGTTTTAGGGTTTATTAGTGGGTTGTAGGGTTTTGTAGGCAATTATTTGGAGGTTTTTATAGCGTTTTGTCGGGTTTTTTAGGGTTTTTAGTGATTATTAGAATTTATTATGGTTTAATAGTGTTTTTTATTATATATTAGGGTTTTGGGGCTTTTTTAGTATTTACTATGGTCTAATAGTGTTTTTTAGGTTTTATTACAGGTTATTACGATTTATTAGTGTTTATTATGGTTTTTAGGGGTTAATAGTGGGTTTTAGGGGTTTTTAGGGTTTATTAGTGGTTCTTAGGGGTTATTAGTGGTTGTTAGGGCTTGTTAGATTTTGTTAGGGTTTTTAGGGTTTATTACCATTTGTTTGAGTTGTTTGGGGTTTTAGGCATTTTTTTGGGTTTTATGGGTGTGTTTGTTTTTTATGCTTTGTTAGGGTTATTTTAGAGCTTTTAGGGTTTTGTTGCATTTTGTGGGTTTTAAAGAATTTTTCGGGTTTTTTGTAGCAATATTTAGGGTTTATGTTGCGTTGTTAGTGGTTTTAGTGGGTTTTTAGTGTTTTTTAGGGTTTTTAGGGTCCTTTATGGTTTATTAGGGTTTCTTTTGAGGTTTTTAGGGTTCTCTCTGGGGTTTTTAGGGCTTTTAAGGGTTTCATAGTCTTGTTTAGGGTTTTGATAGGCATTATTCTGCTTTTTGAGGGGGTTTTAGTGTTTTAGGGGTTTTTAGGGTTTTTACTATTTTTAGGGGTTTTTGAGGTTTTTTGATGTTTTTAGGGTTTTTAGGTTTGTTTTTGGGTTATTTGGGTAATTTCTTTTTTAGGGGTTTTAGGTTATTTATGGTTTTTAGGATTTTTAGGGTTTTTATGGTTTTTAGGTGTTTATAGGGTATTTTTGGGTTTTTTTGGTTTTTAGGGGTTTCATAGGGTTTTGTGAGGTTTTCCCTGGTTTGTTAGGGTTTTTTTGTGAATATTATCATTTTGAATGGTTTAATAGCATTTTTGTTGTATATTTTTGTTTTTAGGAATTTTGTATCTTTTATTAGGGTCTAATAGGGTTTTTTGTGTTTATTACCATTTATTAGTGTTTATTAGGGTTTACTAGTGGGATTTAGGGTTTATAAGGGTTTATTATGGTTTATTATTGGTTGGTAGGGTTTGTTAGAATTTATTAGTGCTTATTAGGGTGATTTAGTGTGTTTAAGGGTTTGTTAGGGTTTCTAAGGGTGTGTTATTGTTTCTAAGGGTGTGTTAGGGTTTTTATGGGCGGGTTAGGTTTTTAAAGGGTGTGTTATGGTTTCTAAGGGTTTCTAAGGTTGTGTTAGAGTTTCTACGGGTTTTTTGAGGTTTTTAGGGGTGTGATAGGGTTTCTAAGTGTATGTTAGTGTGTCTAAGGGTGTTCTAGGGTTTCTAAGTGTGTGTTAGGATTTATAAGGGTGTGTTAGTGTTTCTTAGGTTTTATTAGGGTTTTGTTAGGGGTTTTAGGGATTGTTTAGGGTCTCTTAGGGTTTCATAGGTGTTTTAAGGGTTTCTTAAGGGTTATTGGGTTTATTGGGGTTTGTTAGTGCTTCTTGGGGTTTTTTAGGGCTTGTTAGGGTTTTTTTGAGTTTGTTAGGGTTTGTTATGTTTTTTTGGGTTTTTTGGGGTTTGTTAGAGTTTGTTAGTGTTTGTTAGGGTTTTTTAGGGTTTGTTAGGGTTTGTTAGTGTTTGTTAGGGATTGTTAGGGTTTGCATGGTTTTTAATAGTTTTTATTGTTTATGGGGTTATTCATGGTTTTTTAGGGTTATTTAGTTGTTTTTGGTTGTCAATGATGTATATCGCTTGTCGCAAGCTTCAATTTTATTTGTAGTAGAGGTGAAACGGACACCCAGAGCATAAGTTATAGACATTTAGAGGACTTAATAACATTTTGGTACTTTAATAATGTGAGAAGATGTTCATATTGGTCACAGATGTGTATATCTAGTCGAATGCTTTGATTTGATATATGGAAGAGGCAAAACAGATTCCTAGAGTAGAAGTTATGGTCTTTTCGAGGGTTTAAATACCTTTTTAGGCTTTCAAGGGTGTGAGAAGATGATTTGGTGGTTATAAGAGTTTACATATAGTCGCAAGCTTCGATTTTATGTGTGTAGATGAAAAACGGACACCCATAGAAGAATTTATTGCAAAACAGACACCAGAAGCCAATCTTTTGACAATCCAAAGGGATTTTGGGTCTTTTGGGGGGGTTGAAGAATGTCAGAAAGGGTTCCAGTGGTTACCAAAGTGTGTATATTTTCACAATCATTGATTTGAGATGTGGTAGATCCAAGATGAACACTCGTAGAATATGTTATTGTCGTTTTTAAATTGAGCAACTCTCCTAGCGCCTAAAAACCTAAGAAACCCGCAACTCACTAAAATAGGCATAACTTCTCCTTCGGGTGTCTGTTTGAGAATTGTGTCTAGTCAAATTGAATCTCGTGAGATGAGTGAGGACCATGTTTAGTAGAAACTATGAGAATATCAAAGAAATATAAGATATATTAATTATACCATTCCAAAAAAAGTCCAACTTCAAATGGGAATAACTTTCGCTCTGATTGTCTGTTTGAGCTCTACCACATATCAAATCGAAATCAGTGAAGAGATCTACGCAAAAGGATGTCTTAAAAAATGTTCAAGTCATTTTTGAGACCCTAAAATCCCAAAAACTAATCAGAAGGCCTCCAAAACTCCATTTCCATATACGGATGCATGGAAAATATTTCTTAAAATGGTCATAACTCTTGATCAGTGTGTCTGTTTGACCTCCAACACCTGTTTTTATCATACTTCAATCCATGAGATTCAGTTTGACTATTCACGGAGTGGAAATTAACATCTGAAGAAGATGGTATGCCTTTTTCAATGACTATGTGATTTGTTTGGATTTTTGTGACCCCATTTCAAGCATTTTTTTCTTGCCTACAGTTTTTTAAAACAACTATAAATTATTATTACTGTTATTATTATTATTTTTATCATCATCTCATCCACATGCACATGAAAATGAACATGCACGTGCGTAATTATTATATTTTTATTACCATGCATGTGCACATGAAATGCACACACATTATTTCATTATCACATGCATTGTTATTATTATAGTTATTATTATTATTGTGGTTGCTTTTGTTGTTGTTATTGTTATTATCATCACATGAAAATGCACATGCAAATGAACATACATGCACATCCAATGCACATACATTATTCTATTATCTCATGCATTGTTATAAAATTACCCTAACACTTGTATTAATATAACTAGATGATTATATTTTTCCTTAAATCATACTTGGGTCGAAATGGAATCTAATGGAACCCAATTCTATTTGATTAAGTCCTTTTATTAATTTTATTTAATGGAAAGTGAAATATGTCTCACTCAAACATTAATTATTAGATTATTTTTAATATAAGTTTATACAAAATATAAATTCTATTATAAATACTCATTAGAAAGATAAAATGTTTTTTATCATGGTAATTTATTTGTAATTTTTATGAAATATTTAATTACCTTAATATATTATACATTAATGATGTAGAAATTATTTATTTAGTAAAAAATCAATAATATAGTTTTTATTAAAATAACAATACCTATCAAAAAGAACTATAAACTTGACCAAACATTATTGGTCGAGTATATCTATACCCTAATCATCCAAGGGTCGATTTGTCGACCATTTGGAGCCTTATAAAACCGATTAGGACATTTGTAATATTTTATTTTAAATGATGTCATAGATGCCCCCTTCATAATTTAATAAATATAACAATTTAAATGTTGTGATTTTAATATGATAAATTATACTAAAAATATTATTATGATTTTTATTATATTTATCTTAATTATAGGGGTTTTTTTTAATTTTTATGCCACAAATAAGTATATTAAATAATTATAAAAAAATGTTGTATTAATTATATTATTAAGAGATATACCAAATAAATGGTTTTAAAAATATTAAAATAAATAATATATGAAAAAATTAATGTTTCCCATGAATTTTTATGATTGATATGAAATTTTAGGAATCTATTATATATTTTTGTTCGAACCTATCTTCTCTATGGTTTTTATTTAAATTCAAATAATAAATTTTGTCAAAATTGACACTATTGATATTTTATAGAAATAACATATTATGAAATTATTAAAAAATAAAAAATATATATAAAACCTACAAACTTAAAAATACATGGTCTAAATGGTTATAAAGTATCAAATTATGGGAAATTGACAACATTTAAGTATGTATTTATAACAATTTCAAATTTAGAATTTTATTACAACAAATAAAATTAAATAGATTAAATAATGATAAATCAAGTTGATAAGGTTTAAAATAAACATAAAACACGTCTAAATTTTATTTTATGATGAGATTAAAACACTATCTCATCTCATATTCTAATTGAGTCATTTTTGGAGGATTTTAAGTGGGGTTTCATTTTATTATTAATTAATAATTTTAAGGCTTCCAAAAGTGCTCCTCTCCTCTCCTATATAAAGGCACCTTCTTACCTCCCCTCTTCACAAAACATTGAGCCTTCAAGCTCGGCCAACACCTGCCCATTTCTCTTCTAAGCTTCCTTAGTAACATTATGGAGGTTCTGGGATTCTAAAAAGACCAACTCTAGTCCCTTAAGAGAAAGTTGAAAGGAAGAACGTCGAAGAAGAGGTAATATCTTCTACCGATTCTTTCACGTTTCTTCCTTCTTCTACTTCCTCTTATCTAGTTGTTTCATTATAAAGTAATAACATAAGTATCACTCATATAATTATATGTTATTATAAATATTAAAAAACCCTATTTCATCTTCTATCCATCCTACGGAAAATGAAATCACTGCGCGTGCGTACATATGGAATACCGTCTCCACGTCGTGGTGTAATATCTTTTTCCACCACCATGTTACTTGGATGTGTATAATGGTGTAAATAATAACTATATATGGTTATTAAAACATCATACTGATTCTAAGATACTATATCATCCATTCCAGTTCGATTCAATAATTATGGGAATGATATCATCGCTCGTGCTTACGTACGGATTTCCGTCTCCACGCTGCGATGAGATTCATTCTCCATGTTAACCATTCAAGAATGATTATAAAGTATATATAATGAATAATAATGGTATATATAACATAATAATTCTAATGGATTAATTTATATATATATATTTCATCTACTTACTTCTATTCAAGTCAATAAGGAAAGGAAAACAGTGTTCATGCGTACGTACGACCTACCGTCTCCATGAACGGTGTGTTTCATTTCATTTATCTGTCTATTATATATATATATACTGAATATATACGATATATAAATCATGATTTAAATTATTTAAGCAAGTAAATCATGATATAATTAATAATAATATCAAGAACAACAAGTTCAAACACGTAATATAAATAAAACAAATTTACCAACAACACCACTTTAATATGGAATTTACAAAAGAACGGTAATATAAAGTCATAAGTGAACCATATATGATATCATAACAATGAATATGATTCTATAATAAGTCAATGACATTATTTAAATCAAAATATAAGAGGTTCAGATACATATGAAGCATATCGGAGAAAAGGTAAGGGATAACTTTTCCAATCTCGTTTTTATCTGAGATTGTTTATTCATAAGCATTTACTGGGGTTATATTTATCATCCATGTCCTTGTTTTCTAAAAATTTCTTCATGTATGTTTAATTTCCCTTTTACCCATTTTTTATTTCTACTACATGGTATGTAAGAAACCATTCTTTTTTTTATGATACGAGGTACTTTTTTGACTTTTCTGAAAAAAGTACGAGAAGATTGTTTTTTTAACTTATACAGCATGAATAGATTTTTACGGTTTCATAACGCCTTATTTTCATGAATCATACTATACAAGATTTAATTACTATTTAAAAAAAATCCTTTTCTTTTAAAATTACATGGAATTTTGTGAAAAGAAAATAATTTTGAAGAAGAAAGGATATGTTCCTCAAGAATTCATTTCAAGTGTTTTATCAAAACCATTTTCCATATAAGATGGAATTATTTCATATGTGTATTTTTAAAGTATAATGGCTCTATGATTTACATGGTTTCACTTTTCTTATGATGAAATGATATCCAATTTTTTATATGGATTATGTTATGATGGGTTTATGTTTATGAAACCCATTTTATTCTTTGGGTAATGATGAATGATTTATGTTCATGTTGTGGCACACGTAAGAATGATTTCATTATGAGATGGGTGGGACCTATATCTCCCTCTAATGCATTGCGTAAAGATTTATATCTCATGATATAGACATGGATAGAAAGGCATGTTAATCCGGTTTAGTGATACATGACTGAAGCAAGGAGTGAACTCGATTCAGTAAGGGACTTTGTCCACTAAGATGGTTTTGGAAGCAATGCCTTGGATACTATGGAAATCATATCATGTGCTTAATGGTTTTCCACAATCACATGTTTTATTACCATGCTATTTTTTCCTGATTGATGTTCCATTTTGATCTTTTCCTTATGTACTACAATGCTTTATGTCATTGCTCAATATTTTGATGTTTAAACATTATGTTCATGTTTTATGTTCAAAAGTATATGGTTTGTTTTATTTTCACCATGCTTACCCTTACTTAGAATTTGAGCTCACCCTTTATATGTTTTCTTTTCCCCAGGATATAAAGAAATGTTTTAGGTAAGAAAACAAAAGTGGAAGATCTTTATGGGAGATGTTGAAGATCATTCACCATGATTAGAAGATTATGTTCCGAGTTTCCAAAGACACTAAACTATTACGATCCATAAGTGTTGGTTTTTGTTATGTATTGTGTATTCCTAAAAATTAATGTAATGTCCATGTACATCATGTTTGGTGATTCTACAGTTGGTATCATAGGAATGGTTTAGTTAACCTTTGAAAACTAGGATTCGAAAACTTTAGTGAGATCCCTAGAGATATTTCTAAGGTATGTCTAGGGATGTCACTAAGGTTAAGTATAAGTATATTTCATAGTACTAGAATTATGGTAATGATCTTAGAATTAATACTAAGATGTTATATATTGAAGACACTCCTCCTTTATTATGTTATTTTCCAAGTATGATTTTTTCCTCTCAAACTATTCTTTTTGGGTTTTAGAAAATTGATGGAAACAGGAAGATTCATGATAATGGTGGATATGATGGACAATGGAATGATAATCTTCATGAGAAACCAAATGAAATGGGATTTGGATTTCTAAACATCATTATTATTCCTAATCAGCAATGTCATTATATGACAACCCTGATTTTATTATAAACATAAACATGATTTATTACATAAAACATCACTTGATACAACAAAGAAGATTGAGAGGTTTAGTGTATTTGGGGCTTATGATAATTACATAGAAACTCAAAACATGAAATACAACATCTTTATTGAAAACTTCCTTTACATGACCACTACATTCCCTTGTACTTAACATTACATGGAAGAATCTGAGGACATGCATAAGAAAAGGGTGAGCTATAAGGCCCAGTAAGGAAGTACACATGGAATAACATGAAGAGTAAAATACATGTTAGAAAATAGGCATATCAATAGAGCATAAGAGAAACATGAACATAAAGGCATGATAAAGCATGATAATCATAACATGGAAATGTGGCAACAACACTTAACATGAAATTAGCATGTGCCAAGGCTCATTGCACATAGAGCATGAGCAAATCATCATTGCACATAAAGCCAGAGTAAAACCTCATTGCATTTGAATTAGCATGAGTCAACACTCATTGCACATGACGTATCATGATACTATACTTTACCCAATGCATTGGAGCACTATAAGGGCACACCCTTCTTAAACATTTCATTTCATGCAGCATAAAGGTGAATACCCTTGATGGAGAAATGGGCATGGTATCCACTACACAATGACATTGGCGTATAAAATCGGTGCGATTTCGACAGCGTAACGACGTGACACAAGAATTCATAAAAATGGTTGATGAGAGAGAAAGGGGTTCCTCATCATATTTAAATGTAATGGAAAGTAAGGAGGTCATATAGATACATGTCGCAACAATTGTAATGGAATTTAGATTCAGGATACAAAACTATTGCTTGAATGTAAATGAGGAGAAAGAAGTTCCTTTCGGAATTTCGGCATAGTAACAGGTGTACATGGGAGGAATTTAATGATAGAGAAAGGGTTATACCATAATTAAAACATAAAGAGGGATGTATTAGGGAGGTGATAAACCATACCCCAACATTAATAATTGAAATTAAAAGGGAAAAAAACTTAAAGAAAATTGACAAAAATGACAAAGGGAGAAAAAACCCTTACTTGGAAGTGTGCTTCCAAAGGCTAGAAGGAGGCTTGAGAGAGGCTTATTGGGAGATTGGGGCACCTTGGTATGATTCTAGAGAGAGTATGAAAGATTTTGGACGAACTAAAAAGGATTTGAGTGAGGAGGAAGTGGGAGAATGGGTGGTTTTATATAGGAAATGTGAGGGAATTATTTATTATTTAGGTTTGGGACCTCTTACATTAAATTAATCCAAACCACAAACCAGCCCATGGTTTTTGCCCATGGTTTTTGGAAAAGGGAAGAGGAAAAAAATATTTTATAAGGCTATAGTCCGAAATTCTTAAAATAATGGGGTTTCTTATGTGGAGTTGAGTCACACTCCCATGGAAAACAATTTAAAAACACAAGGTATTTAATAAGTCTTGAAGGGTCCATTAATTCTTTGAAAATTAAGTTAAACAAACAAAAAATCAGATTATTTTAATGGTAAAACATATATTGGACGAAAATAAAGCTTATTTTATTTTATTAAATCACTATTGGGTCATTATGATGTCATAAAACACATTATATATTTAAACGATATTTAATTTTTACCCAAAAATTTGATTGTCTCAGAAAATTATGAAAAATTCACCGTTGGATAATTTCTACATTCTGATTCCAAAAATAACATTTATTTTAACTAAATAATTTTTTAAATATGTTAATTTCCACTTTTAAAATAAAAACCAACATTTATAGAAAATTCACGGGTTTTGACAAAAATGGATTTCAAACCTTAATAATAATTATAATTGCATTCATAAATTTATATGATAATTTATATATAATAAAATAAATTTAATAATAATAATAATATTTTATTAAAATAATATATAATTAAAAAATCCCTTAATTTAATAAAATAGATTTCTTAATTAAATAATAACTAAAAACACCATTTGTACTTTAAAAACTATTTATAATGTATCAATAATGACAAGAAAGTATATACATTATTATATACAAAAAAATAATGTACATGAACATAGTAATATCGATTTGTTACATAACCCCTTAAAACAGCCGCATAAGACCTAAGGGTATGGTGTGCGATGGTGACAGACTCTTGGGGGGGCTCGGATAACATCGCTCGTGTGGTAATCTTTATCAACTTACACTTTTCCCGTAGATGGTCCCATTCAAGCTTGACATGATGAAGCTCTCGCTTGGGATTGGTCAAGAGCGAAGCCCAAAGACACCACCACTTTTCCATTCTCCGAAAAATGGGCTTCATTTGGAGCAATTCTACTGGATGAGGCCATCTCTTCTTTTGTCTGAGTAAATTGGATCTGTTAAAGCCCAATATTTATACTAATCATGTGATCACTGTTCAACAACTATATTAGCAATGGTAAAAATTCTTAGCATAAAACCAAAGAAGTTGACATCTAAAAAAACATTTTTCATAAAGAGACATTTAACTAGATCAAGAGGGATTTTCCATTAATGAGACTTTGGGTCATTACAATATTCCCCCCTTATGAAATTTCACCCTTGAAATTTTCCTTTTCCCACACTAAAACAGATGTGGGTAACTCAGCTTCATCATTTCCTCTGATTCCCAAGTCGCTTCTTCAAACTTGTGGTTTCGCCACAACACCTTGACGAGGGGCATTGTCTTATATCGTAGAATTTTTTCTCTACGATCTAAGATCTTCACTGGTTGCTCCTCGTAAGAAAGATCATCCTTCAACTGTACCACCTCAGAAGAAAGTACATGTGAAGGGTCCGGTATGTACTTCCTTAAGAGGGATACATTAAAGACATCATGTACCTTGTCCATGGAAGGTGGAAGCGCTAGTCGATAGGCCACCGTCCCTACACGATCAAGAATCTCGAAAGGGCCGATGTACCTTGGACATAACTTCCATTTATTTCCAAACCTCATGACCTTCTTCCATGGAGATATGCGTTAAAAAATCATGTCTCCAATTTTAAACTCAAGGTCTCGTCGACGATTATCTTTATAACTCTTCTGTTGACTCTGGGCTGCCTTGATATGCTACTGAATGGTTTTCACCTTCTCCACCATTTCCTTGACCATTTCTGGTCCAAGCAGCTTACGTTCATGGACCTCATCCCAAAATGTTGGTGTTCTGCACCTTTTCCCATATAGGGCATCATATGGTTACATTTGGATGCTCGAGTGGAAACTGTTATTATAAGAGAACTCAACCAGAGGAAGATGTTGATCCCACCCTCCTTTAAAGTCCATTGATCATGATCTCAACATGTCCTCATGTGTTTGGATAGTCCGCTTGTATTGGCCATCAGTTTGAGGATGATAGGCCGTACTGAAGTTCAGTTCAGTATTCAGAGCATGTTGAAGACTCTTCCAAAACATAGAGGTGAATCATGGATCTCAGTCAGACACAATAGATAGTGGTACTCCATGCTACCTTACCACTTCCCTGATATATATTTGTGCTAGTTGATCCAATGATAAATCCTCCCGAATAGCAATGAAGTGTGCAGTCTTTGTAAGATGATCCACAACAACCCATATTTCATTGTTTCCTTTGGATATCCTCGGATGTCTGGTGACAAAGTCCATAGTGATGTTCTCCCATTTCCATTTTGGTATGGGAAATGGTTACATCATCCCCTTAGACTTCTGCCTCTTTTCCTTCACTTGCTGTCACACCAGGCACTTTGATGTATATTCAGCGATCTCCTTTTTCATATTATCCCACCAAAAGTTTTCTCGGATATCTCGATACATCTTTGTGCTCCTTGGGTGAGTAGAGAAATTTGAACTATGTGCATCATCCAAAAGTTCCTTCTTGAGCTCCGGACATGATGGAACACATAGCCTTTTCCCAAATCGAACAATTCCTTTTCATTAACATTAAACTCTGAGGGTTTCCCTTTTTTGATAGCTACAACTTTTTACTGAATTCCCACATCATCCATTTGATCATCCTTTGACCTTCCCAGAAGAGACGGTTGAGCAGTCATTTGTGAAAGGATTGATTATTTTCCCCTCTTTATCATTCCCATGTCCATCTTCATCAAGTCTAAGAAGATTGGATCCTTCTCAATTCTCATCACTGATAGAATCGCTGGGTCCTTTCTACTTAGGGCCTCTTCCACCTTGTTTGCTTTCCCAGGGTGGTAATGGATAGAACAGTCATAATTCTTGATGAGCTCTATCCATCTTCTCTGGTGCATATTAAGCTCTTTCTGTGTGAATATATATTTAATACACTTGTGGTCAGTATATATCTCACATTTCTCTCCATAGAGATAATGCCGCCATATTTTCAAGGCAAAGATCACAGCCACCAACACCAGATCATGTGTTGGATAGTTTCACTCATGGATTTTCAACTGCCTTGAGGCATAGGATATCAATTTATCATTCTACATCAGCACACAGCCTAAGCCCTTCTTTGAAGCATCACTGAATACCACAAAAACTTCCCCACTTGTGGGTAAAGTGAGCATGGGCGTAGTGATAAGCCTCCTTTTCAACTCTATGAATCTTTTTTTGCATTCATCACTCCAAGGAAACTTTACTCCCTTTCAAGTTACCTTGGTAAGAGGGTTGGAAAACCGTGAGAAATTTCTCACAAATCGTCGATAATATCCAGCTAACCCCAAGAAGCTATGGATATCCATTACCGATGTTGGCCTCGGTCATCCCTAAATTGCATCTATTTTAGAGGGGTCCACAGTTATCCCATTGCTTGTAATGATATGGCCCAAGAACGAGACTTCCTTCAACCAGAAATCACACTTGATGTACTTTTCATAGAGCTTATCCTTGTGCAAAGCCTCCAGTATAGTTCTTAAATACTCCTCATGATCCCCCTTGGTTTTGGAGTATATTAGAATATCATCTATAAAGACTACCAATAATTTGTCTAGGTAATCTCTAAAGACTCTATTCATCAAGTCCATGAAGATTTATGAAGCATTGGTGAGTCCGAAAGGCATTACTATGAATTCATAGTGCCTGTATCTTGTACGAAAAGCAGTCTTGGGGACATCTTCCTTCTTCACCCTTACTTTATAATATCCCGACCGCAGATCTACCCTGGAGAAGTATTGTGCTTCGCGCAGCTAATCGAACAAGTCATAGATCCGTGGCAGAGGATACTTGTTCTTTATCGTGATTTTGTTAAGTTCACGATAATCGATGCAAATCCCCATTGACCCATCCTTATTCTTGACGAAGAGGACTTGTGCAACCCAAGGTGAAGCACTTGGGTGTATAAACCCTTTATCCATATTCTCCTGTAGTTGTTTCTTCAGCTCTTCAAGTTCCACGAAAGCCATTCTATATGGAGTCTTTGATATTGGTAGCGCCCCTGGTATAAGTTCAATTGTGAATTAAACATCTCTTCTAGGAGGAAGACCAGGAAGTTCCTCGGGAAACACTTCAGCGAATTTCCTCACAATAGGCATTTCTTCAAGGATGGTTTCTTCCTTGGACTCAATCATCTGAGCCAGATACGCATGCTCATAGGGCAGTAATATCCATGCTTGAGATGATAGAGATAAAGGAGATTCATCTTCCTCTTTAAACTTGTAAAGAATCATGGGTCGATTCTCCATATAGAGTGTGATTTCCCTCTCCCGACAATTTATGTTGGCTCTATATAAGGAAAGTCAATCCATGCCCAGAATTGCATCAAATATTACCCGAGGGAGTATGACGAGGTTCGTCGGGAAATTCAATCTGTAGATTATAATAGGGGAGGACTTATATTCATGGGATGCAATGATTTCCCCATTTTCCGTACTCATCGACATCTTCACTTCCATGATTTGTGGTGGTGCTGGGATTGTTCTACTACACTTTTGAGATATAAAAGAATGCGTAGAACTTGAATCAAACAGTACATTGGCTATTATTAAAGGAATAACTAGAGTACCTATCACCACGTCATTGTCGGGGTTCATTTCAGCAGAAGTGATGGAAAATGATCTTCCTTGCTACCTTGGAGGTTGTTGGTTGCCTCCGAAAAACCTCGGATTAGGGAACTGATTTGCAAGATTCCCCAGTTCTTTTCATTTGTAGAAATGAACAATGCATTGAGGTTTGAACGGAGCGTTCCTCTCCTCTGTCGCAGCCACAGGTCTTTCTTGCACACAGTTAACAGCTAGGTGCCCTTCTCTTTTATACCTAAAGCATTTCCTCATCCCCTTGAGGATATTTATAGGGTACTTCTTTCCGCACTTTTGGAAAGTGGGGTGATGGATCTTCTTAGCACCGTTGGATTTATCCATCAGACCGCCAGCATTGAAGTCCACCTTACACTTCTTGTCCCCATGATACCCCTGTGATTCCCCGATCTCCATTTTGTCCTTGAGGGAACATAGGACAATTTCCTCATAGTTGTCGAAGTCACGGATCGCTAATGCCTTCCGCGGGCTAGGCTTCGCCCACCAAAGAAGAGGTCAACCTTACATTCGTGGGTAACAACAAAGTCGGAAGCGTATCGTGCAAGACTTTTGAAGAATTCCTCGTACGCTTCAAATTATGTTTTTCCTTTTTTGCTTGAGGGAAAGTAAGTCCCTTTCCATCTTAAGTTAGAGGGTGCATGGAAAATATTTATCAAAAACATCTTCTAGAAATCCATCCATTCCAACTCCTTGATCTCCTCCATAGGCTTCTTATTTTTGATCAACATCCACTATTGATCAGCTTCACCCTCCATACGATAAGCATCCATGAGAACCTTCTCTTGTTCAGAACATTGAAGGATGGATAAGATCTTTTCAATGGAGTTGATCCATTGTTCAATAATCGTGGGATCGGATGATCGACTAAAAGTAGGAGGCCTTTGTCTCATGATGCTCTCAATAGTGAATTGTTATTTCTTAGGGGGGGTTTGGATGTTCCACTTGACCCGTGTTTCTATTCAAATCTTGAGTTAGCTGAGAGAGAAGAGTTACAACGTTTGCGATTCCCGCTCCCATTGGACTGGGCATCTCATTAGTATAATCATCACACTAATCTTCACATCAGTTGTTAGCCCGAATCCTCCTATTACCGGCCATTGGATGGAATAAAAGGAAAGGTAGTGGTAACACATAAAGGGTAATCCAAATAAAAAATTTAAGGACTCATAAATTAAATTTTATTTCCTTAACTTATGAATCTATAGGATTCAGTCTAGGCTTTTCATTATCTACATTCTAACATATAATCTTAGGGGAATTTTTTTTATTCCCTTAATAAGGCTTCATACTAAGATTGTGAATTTATCAAAACATATCCCCCGGGAGTTTCGTAACTAAGAGTGCATCAAGGCCCGTTTTTGTGCACCAGTTCCCATTCGAGTCTTGCTCAAAGCGGTGTTTTCAGGTTTTACCCCTAGGATACATCAGTGCCAGAGCCGCCTCTACCTGCTCGTATCCAAACAGGGATGTATTTTTTTGATAAACCAATTACTCAGTACTTACCAAAACTTAGGGATGTTTTTATTATACTTAGTCTTGTCTCTAAGGCTTTACTATGGTTTTCTAATCCTAATCCCAAAAATAACTAAACCTATCATCTGATACGAACTATGACAACCCTGATTTTATTATAAACTTCAACATAATTTATTACATAAAACATCACTTGAAACAACAAAGAAGATCGAGAGGTTTAGTGTCTTTGGGGATAAGGATCATTACATAGAAACTTAAAACATGAAATAAAACATCTTTATTGAAAATTTCCTTTACATGACCACTACATTCCCTCGTACTTAGAATTGCATGGGATAACCTGAGGACATGCATAAGAAAAGGGTGAGCTATAAGGCCCAGTAAGGGAGTACACATGGAATAACATGAGGAGTAAATAAATGATAGAAAATACGCATATCAATAGATAATAAGTGAAACATGAACATATATTCATGATAAAGCATGACAATAATAACATGGAAATGTGGCAACAACACTTAACATGGAATTAGCATGAGCCAAGGCTCCTAGCACATGGAGAATGTGTAAATCCTCATTACACATAAATCATGAGTAAAACCTCATTTCACTTGAATTATCATGATTAAACACTCATTGCACATGATGTATCATGATACTATACTTTACCCAATGCATTGGAGCGCTATAAGGGCCCACCCTTCTTAAACATTTCATTTCATGCATAAGTGTGCCACATGGATCAAAAATATGGATTCATTAAACATAATCATTTATTCCATGATAAAGAAATGTGGAATTAATACATGAAACTTGGTAATAAATAAGTAAATGTGCATAAAGGTTAATACCATTGATGGAGAAATGGGCATGGTATCCACTACACAATGGCATTGGCTTAGAAAATCGGTGCGATTTTGGCAGCGTAACGACGTGACACAAGAATTCATAAAAATGGTTGATGAGAGAGAAAAAGGTTCCTCATCATATTTAAATTTAATGGACAGTAAGGATCTCATATAGATACATGTTCCAACAATTGTAATGGAATTTAGATTCGTGATACAAAAGGATTGCTTGAATGTAAATGAGGAGAGAGAAGTTCTTTTCGGAATTTCGGCATAGTAACGGATGTACATGAGAGAAATTTAATGAGAGAGAAAGGAATATCCAATCATTCAAACAATAAGAGGGAAGTATGAGGGAGGTGATAGACCATACCCCCACATTCAAAATTGAAATTAAAAGGGAAAACAACTTAAAGAAAGTTGACAAAAATGAGAAAGGATGAAAAAAACTCTTACTTGGAAGTGTGCTTCCAAAGGCTAGAGAGAGGTTTGAGAGAGGCTTCTTGGGAGCTTGGGGAACCTTGGGAAGATTATAGAGAGAGTGGGAAGAGGTTGGATGATCTACAAAGGCTTTGAGTGAAGAGGAATTGGGAGATTTGGTGGGTTTATATAGGAAATGTGAGGGAATTCTTTATTATTTAGGTTTGGGACCCCTTACATTAAATTAATCCAAACCACAAACCAGACCATGGTTTTTGCCCATGGTTTTTGGTAAAGGGAAGAGTAAAACAATATTTTATAATCCTATAGTCCTAAATTCTTAAAATAATGGGGTTGCTTATGTGGAGGTGAGTCACACTCCCATGGAAAACAATTTAAAAAGACAATGTGTTTAATAAGTCTTGAAGGGTCCATTAATGCTTTGAAAAGTAAGTCAAACAAACCCAAAATCACATTATTTTAATGGTAAAACATATATTGGCCGAACATAATGCTTATAGTATTTTATTAAATCACTATTGGGTCATTATGATGTCATAAAACACATTATATATATAAACAGTATTTAATTTTTACCCAAAAATTTGACTGTCTCAGAAAATTATGAAAAATTCACCGTTGGATAATTTCGATGTCCTGATTCCAAAAAAACATTTATTTTATCTAAATAATTTTCTAAATATTTTAATTTTCACTTTTAAATTAAAAACCGACATTTATCGAAAATTCACGGGTTTTGACAAAAATGGCTTTCAAACCTTAATAAAAATTATAATTGCATTCATACAATTATATGATATTTTATATATAATAAAATTAATTTAATAATAATAATAATATTTTATTAATATATTATTTAATTCAAAAATCACTTAATTTAATAAAATATATTTCCTAATTAAATAATAACTAAAATCACCATTTGTACTTTAAAAACTATTTACAATGTATCAATAATGACATGAAAGTATATACATTATTATATAAAAAAAAATAATGTACATGAACATAGTACTATTGGTTTTTTACATAAACCCTTAAACCAGCCGCATAAGACCTAAGTGTAAGGTGTGCGATGGTGACAGACTCTGGGGGGGGCTCGGATAACATCGCTCGTTTGGTAATCTCTATCAACTTCTACTTTTCCCGTAGACGGTCCCGTTCAAGATTGACTTGATGAATCTCAACTTGGGCTTGGTCAAGAGAGAGCCCAAAGATGCCACCTCTTTTCCATGCTCCAACAAATGGGCTTCGTATGGAGCAATTCTATTGGATGAGGCCATCGCTTCTTTTGTCTGAGTAAATTGGATTTTTTATAGCCCTATATTTATACTAATCATGTGATCACTATTCAATGACTATACTAGCAACAATCAAAATTATTAACCTAAAACCAAAGAATTTGACATCTAAAAAAACATTTTGCATAAAAATACTTTAACTAGATCAAGTGGGATTTTCCATTAATGAGACTTTGGGTCATTACACATTATATGATCAATATTCTCAACTTTGGTAAGTTTCCTGACTCAGCTAATAAGAGAAAGATGGAGTTTCATGATGATCATAGAGGAAAGAATGTTCAATTTCCCCCATGTAAATCATGTGGGAAGAGGCATCAAGGAGAATGTTTCAAAGGAACTGGAAGATGCTTTGGGTGTGGAAAAGAAGGACACAAAGCTAGTAATTGCAATGGAAAAGTTTTAGCTAACACAATGGACAAGGATAATGGTATTTATAAGACATCAACAACGGTTAAATGTTTTAAATGGGGAATTTACGGTCATTATGCAAACCAATGCCCTATGGGAAAATCTCATGAAGAGAGTTAGGATGGTCGTATGGGTAGTATTTATGTAGATGATGATGAAGAGACTATAAATGATATATGAGATGAAAGAAGTGTTGAGGAATAAAATGATGAAGCTCAGTTAGTGGTTTAAGAGGGTAGTGGATTGATTTATGTTTATCCAGAGTTATGTTGTATAGATAAGGGTACTATGGAATAAAGACACATCTAAGGATTGTTGCACTATTGTTTTTACAAAAGTATTTGAAAGTATATGTTGAATGGTACCGGTAACCATGAAAGGTTATTCAGATATTTTTGGCAAGTAGATGATATGCGCATAATGAAGGGATAAAGAGATAATGAGAAGGTTGATAGTATTAAGGAGATCATGAATGATATAAGAAAAAAGTGGGATCATGGTTTGAGTATATAAAAATTATGGAATTTTGGTTAAATTTTGACAACATTCATGTTTTCACTAAGGTTCTATGGTAATTCATGTTTCAAGAGAATACATGATTAAGGTATTCACATGTTTAGAATGTGACCAACAAGATATACCGTATGATATATGGGGGATAAATGATGGTATTCACATGCTTGGTTGATGACATTTCTAGTAATTGTTTTCTTCATACTATAAGATTGGATAGAAGTATTTTCGATAAGCCTAAAGGTTGGAATGGATTATGTTGGACATCAGATAGAATTGTTTAAGGCTAGAAATTTTTTTGTTATTATTTATGTAATGTTATAATAGTGTAAAAGGACATCCCGTAGGACGGGTGACAACCCGTCGCATCGGACAAGGCTGCAGGAATCGAACCCACAATCGAAGTGCGACAGGCCTTTATCACCTACCACTGGCCTATAGGAAGTCCCTGATTAGTAGAAACTAGTTTTATTTTATTAAGCGGTATGATAGATGAAGTATGAGTTCATTTTTGGAATCATATACGATTAACCGCACCATAGATGGACTTAAGTATATTTGATAATTTTTGCTAACCTTTTGCTTGAAACTGATGTAATGACCCATCATTCTATCACATGATCTGCTAACACTTCACGAATAACAAATTAAACTTTATTTCTTTAAGAGATGAAGTAAAAATGTTTCAAGGAACTAACAACAGTGAGATTGTACCAAAATCATGTAAGTATTTCGTTTAATTCATCAACATTAGGGAAATAATCTTGAAAACCAAACATGTTTTCCTAGTACCCTCATATCCGATGAATCAGATGGTACCTTAGATCGTCACAAATTTATGTCTTTGTTATTGTTGGAATTTTCATAGCCATGCCCTCTACCTCTCTTTATCAGAACATGATGGTTAAATTTTTCTTCCATATCCATATTTTCACCTATGTTCTCTTATGTGTAAACCCACTGATGAGTTAAATTGGGTGACTGTTATGTTTCTTACTTTACTTTTTAAAATTAAGTTTTAGTATTCCTTTTTATGATGTGAGTTTCTATGAAAGAAACTTTCAAGTAGTAAACCAATAATAACCCTGATGAATTTCGAGGGTGAAATTCAATTTAAGGGGGGTAGAATATAACACCACGAGATTTTATGAAAAATATTCTTTTGATTTCATTGATGTCTTGTGTTTTATGCTACCCCAAAATTAGCTTGTGCTACACACAACACCATATTAGCTTATATTATATGCAAACACTATTCTTGGCTTGTGTTTCATGCAAGAGAAACCTTCCTCCATAGCGTGTGTTGTACGCAGTACTGAGTTTCACTAAACAATGATATATTGTTATAATATTTTTATGAACTAGCTGTAATGAATAGTTGTAACTACATTTTGAATTTTATGACATTCTAATTCATCTTACACATTTTATAGAACATGGTATGAGAACAAAATAAATTTTTCAGGTAAAATAAGTATTTTTCAAAAAATGCAGTTTTCCACCTTTTGATGGCACACCCACATTAAATTTAGTTTTTGACATGTGTATAAGTTCATTTTGAAAAAAATAAAATTCTTCATATGAATCAGGATATAAAAATTTACTTTGGATAAAATTTTGATATTTTTCTGACAACGTTCTTATTTTGATGAATAGTAAAAAACACGCTAAATTTTACTTAAAAACAACTTTTTTCAACGAGATAATTTATATGGTTAAATTATAATAGTAATTTTTTTAATATATAAATATAATATATTTTTACCATTTAATATAATGTAAGTCATTAGCATTAATTTTACACTGAATTCATAAGTAAAAACATTTCAATCTTTTGCAACGTTTTGGCTCTTAAAACCCGTTTTTTCAACAGCGAGATTAATTTTAAATTAAATACTGCAACTTTTCTGTTTTGAATTTTTGAAAAATGGATTCCATATTGGGAATCAGTAGTTCCAAATTATGTTAATAAAAAACTTTTAATTTTAAGGCATTGTGAATAGTAACTACTGTAAATTTTATTTCCCATAGTTAAATGTAAATCGGGTAATTAAGGGTAAATATAATATTATAAAATTAACCTAACACTTTTCTTAATATAATTGGATGATTATATTTTTCCAAAAATCATACTTGGGTCGAAATGGAATCTAATGGAACCCAATTTTATTTGATTAAGACATTTTATTAATTTTATTTAAAGGAATGTGAAATATGTCTCACTCAAACATTAATAATTAGATTATTTTTAATATACGATTCTACAGAATATAAATTAGATTATAAATACTCATTTCAAAGCTAAAATGTTTTTATTTATCATGGTAATTTATTGGTAATTTTTAAGAAATATTTAATTTCTTTAATAGCTTATACATTAATGATGTAGAAATTATTCATTTAGTAAAAAATCAATAATATAGTTTTTATTAAAATAAAAATACCTATCAAAAGGACCAGAAACATGACCAAACAATACTGGTCGAGTATATATATACCCTAAACATCCAAGGGTATATTTTTGGACCATTTGGAGCCTTATAAAACCGATTACGACATTTGTAATATTTTATTTTAAATGATGTCAAAGATGCCCCCTTCATAATTTAATAAATATAACAATTTAAATGTTGTTATTTTAATATGATAAATTCTAGTAAAAATATAATTATGAAATGAATTATATTTATCTTCATGATAATATTTTATTTTTAATTTTTATGCAACAAATAAGTATATTAAATAATTATACAAAAATGTTGTATTAATTATTTTGTTAAGAGATATACCAAATAAATTGTTTTAAAAATATTAAAATAAATAATATATGAAACAATTAATGTTCCCCATGAATTTTTATGATTAATATGACATGTTATTAATATATTATATATTTTTGTTTGAACATATCTTCTCTGTGGTTTTTATTTAAATTCAAATAATGAATAGTGTCAAAATTGACACTATTGATATTTTATAAAAATAACATTTTATGAAATTATTAAAAAATAACAAAAATATTCAAAAACAACAAAATTAAAAATAAATGGTCTAAAAGTTTATAAAGTATCCAATTATGGGATATTTACAACATTTAAGTATGTATTTATAAAAATTTAAAATTTAGAATTTTATTACTACAAATAAAATTAAATAGATTAAATAATGATAAATCAAGTTGATAAGGTTTAAATTAAACATAAAACATGTCTAAATTTTATTTTATGATGTTATTACAACACTATCTCATCTAATATTCTAATTGAGTCATTTTTGGAAGTTTTTAAGTGGGGTTTCATTTTATTATTCATTAATATTTTTAAGGCTTCCAAAAGTGCTCCTCTCCTCTTCTATATAAAGGCACCTCCTTCCCTCTTCTCTTCACAAAACATTGAGCCTTAAAGCTCAGCCAAAACCTGACCATTTTTCTTCTAAACTTCCCTAGTAACATTCTGGAGGTTCTGGGATTCTAAAAACACCAACTCTAGTCTCTTAAGAGGAAGTTTAAAGGAGGAACATCGAAGAGGAGGTAATCTCTTCTACCGATTCTTTCAAGTTTCTTCCTTCTTCTACTTAAAATTATTTAGTTGTTTCATTATAAAGTAATGAAATCATTATCACTCATATACATATATTTTTTTATAATATGAAACAACCCTATTTCATCTTCTATCCATCCTACGGAAAACAAAATCACCGCGCGTGCGTACGTATGGAATACCGTCTCCACGCCGTGGTGTAATCTATTTTTCCACCACCATGTTACTTGGATGTGTATAAAGGTGTAAATAATACCTATATATTTGTATTAAAACATCATACTGATTCTAGATATTAGATCATCCACTCCAATTCCACTCATTATTTATGGGAAAGATATCATCGCTCGTGTTTACGTACGGATTACCGTCTCCACACTGCGATGAGATTCATTCTCCATGTTAACCATTCAAGAATGATTATAAATTATATATAATGAATAATAATGGTATATATAACATAATAATTCTAATTTATTACTTTATATATATATATGTGTCATCTACTTACTTAAATTCAAGTCAATAAAGAAAGGAAAACATCTGTCATGCGTATGTACGGCCTACCATCTCCATGAACGGTGTGTTTCATTTCATTTATTTATCTATTATATATATATATAAAGAATATATATGATATATAAATCATGATTTAAATTCTGGAAGTAATTAAATCATTATATAATTAATAATAATATCAAGAACAACAATTTCAAACACGTAAGATAAATAAAAAGATTTTACTAAAAACGCTGCTTTAACATGGAATTTACAAAAGATTGGGTAATATAAAGTCATAAGGGAACCATATAAGATATCATAACAATGAATATTATTCTTTAATAATTCAATGACATTATTTAAATCATTATACAGGAGGTTTGGATACATAAGAATCATATCAGACATAATGCAAGGGATAACTTTTCCAATCTCGTTTTTATCCTAGATTGTTTATTCATTAGTATTTACTAGGGTTATATTTATCTTGCATTTTCCTGTTTTATAAAAATGTTTTAATGTATGTTTAAAGTCCTTTTTACCCATTTTTGACTTTTACTACATGTTATGTAAGGAATCTTTCTTTTTTTTACGTTACGAGGTACTTTTTTCACTTTTCCAGCAAAAGTATGAGAAGAATGTTTTCCTAACTTATATGGAATGAGTGGATTTTTATGGTTTCATAACACCTTATTTTAATGAAGCTTACTCTAGAATATTTAATATATATTTTCAAAAAAATCCTTTTCTTTTAAAATTTCCTGGCATTTTGTGAAAATAAAATGATTTTGAATAAGAAAGGATATTTTCTTCAAGAATTCATTTCAAGTGTTTTATAAAAACCATTTTGCATATAAGATGGAATTATTTAATATGTGTATGATTCAAGTATAATGTCTCTATGATTTAAATGGTTTTAATTTTCTTATGATGAAATGATATCCGTTTTATTATATGGATTATGTTATGATGGGATGAGGTTTATGAAACCCATTTTATTCTTTGGGTAATGATGAATGATTTATGTTCATGTTGTGGCACATGTAAGAATGATTTCATTATGATATGGGTGGACTTATATATCCCTCCAATGCATTGGGTAAAGATTTATATCTCATGAGAGAGACATGGCTGGAACGTCAAGTTAATCTTGTTCAGCGATACAGTACTAAAATGAGGAGTGAACCCGATTCAGTAAGGGACTTTGTCCACTAAGATGGTCTTGGCTGCAATGACTTGGCTGCTATGGAAATCATACCATGTGATTAATGGTTTTCCACAATTACATGTTTTATTCGCATGCTATTTTATCATGATTGATGTTTGATTTTGTTCTATGCCATATGTACTGCCATGCTTTATGTCATTGCTCAAGATTTTGATGTTTAATCATTATGTTCATGTTTTAAGTTCACATGTATATAGTTTGTTTTATTTTCTCCATGCTTACCCTTACTGAGAATTTGATCTCACCCTTCACATGTTTTCTTTTCCCCAGGATATAAAGAAAGGTTTTAGTTATGAAAAAAAAGGGGAAGATATTTATGGGAAATGTTGAAGATCTTTCACCATGATTAGAAGATTATGTTCCGAGTTTCCAAAGACACTAAACAATTACGATCCTTGAGTGTTCATTTTAGTTATGTATTAAGTATTCTGAAAAATTAATGTAATGTCCATCTACATCATGTTTGGGGTCTCTACATTAATAACCCCATAATAAATTGTAACAAACCCTAACAACCCCAAATAAATAGTTACAAATCGTATCAATGCCAAATAAATCATATCAAACTGAAACAAACCATAACAAACCCCTAATAACCTACAATAAACCCTAAAAAATCATAATAAACCCTAATAAATTGTAATAAACCCAAATACACGTTAATAAACCCTAATAAATAGAATAAACCCTAAGAAACCCTAATAATTCCTAAATAACCCTAAAAGGGTGATAAACCCTAGAAAAAGCTATTAATGCCTACAAAATCCCAATAAAACAGTGATATACAATAAAAAATGCTAATAAACCGTAACAAATCCAAAAGAACACTAATAAACCCTAATGAACCCTAATAAACCATAAAGAACAATATTAAACTCTAAAGAACACTAAAAACCCTAAAGAACCTAAAAAATGCTAAAACACATTACATAATCCCTAAAAACCACTACAATACCCAAACAAACCCTAAAACACACTAAAAACCCTAACAACCCCTATCAATCCCAAAAAGACAAATAAACCCTTAAAAACCACCAAAAAATCATTGAAAACCCATCAAATACCATAAACACCATAAACACCCGTTAACAACACTTAAAACCCATAAAAACCACTACAAACCATAAACAACCCTTAAAACCCTAAAAAGGCAACAAATAGATACATAAACCCAAAAATCATTACAAAAAACCTAAAAATGAAACATAAACACTAAAAACGCAACATAAACCCAAAAAACGCAACATAAACCCAAAAAACGCAACATAAACCCAAAAAGCACAACATAAACCCTAGAACTGTAACATAAACCCTAAACAACACAACTTAAACATTAAAAATTCTACATAAAACCTAAAAACACAACATAAACCCTAAAAACACTACATGAACCCTAAAAACATTACATAAAACCTAAAAAATGAAACATAAACGCTACATCCCCCCTAAAAATGCTACATAAACCCAGAAAAAGCAACATAAACCCTAAAAAATTCTACATAAAACCTAAACCCTAAACATGCTACATAAACCCTAAAAACGTTACATAAACCCTAAAAAATGCTACATAAAACATAAAACCGCTAACTAAAACCAAATAGTGCAACATAAACACTAAAAATGCTACATAAACTCAAACAATGCTACCCAAACACTAAAAAATGATACAAAAATGCCAATGACTCTTCAAAACCTTCAAAAATATTAATCCCTAATATACCATAATATAAAAAATTAAACCCTAATAAACCCCTAATAAACTCTAATAATCTCTAAAACGCCTTATAATCCCTAAAAAACCTAAGATACTCTACTCAACCCTAATAAAACGCCAAAAAAACTTAATAAACCCTAATAAATGATAATAAAACCTAATAAACACTAAAAACACGTTAAGAAAACCTAAACAACCCTAACCAACCAAAATAGACACTAATAAACACTAATAAACCGCAATAAACCCCCAAAACCCACAAAAATCCCTAATAAACCATAAATAAATTCAAATAAACCCTACTCGATCCTAACAATCCTTAACACACCAAAATGACCCCTAATAAAACCCTACAAAACCCAAATAATGAAAACAAATGCTAGTATACCATAAAAATCCCTAGAAACCCTGATAAACTCAAATATAACCTAATAAACCCTAAAAATGCACAAAAATAATAAAAAAATGATCACAAAAAATAAAACACGTTATATTACCTGAAGGAACCTAAAAACACTAATATAACCTAATAATGAAAAAAAACTAATATACCATAAAAAATCCCTAGCAACCATAACAAACCATAATAATCTATAATATAACCTAAGAAACCCTAAAAATGTACACAAACAAAAAAAAATTCTCACGAACATTATAAAATTCTATATTATCTAAAAATACTTAACAAACATTAATATAACCTAATAAAAAAACTAATAAACCCCTAACAAACCCTAATAAACCCTAAAAATCAGTAATAAACCCTAATAAAAACTAACAAACCCTAATAAAACCATAATAAAACCCTAATATTGCCTTATCAACCCTAATAAACCATTACACACCATAATAAAACCTAATAAAACCCAACCAAACCCCAATAAACAAAAAAACACAAACAAACCAGTAAAAGGCCCTAGAAACCCTAATAAACCATAATAAGTTCTAATAAAACCCACTAAACCCTAAAAAATGATCACAAACACTAACAACACACTAATAAAACCTAAAAATTCCTAACAACCCCTCATATATATTAACAAAAACAAAAGAACACTCATATACCCAAAACAAAACACTAACAAACCCTAAAAATCACTAACTAACCCTAATAAACACTACTCAACCCTAATAAACCCTAATAAAACCTTAAAGATACCTACTCAACCCTAATAAAACCCTAAAAGTACCTACTGAACTCTAATAAACCTTAAAACACTATAATAAACCATAATAAAACCCACTAAACCCTAAAAAATGCAAATATACCATTAAAAATCCCTAAACCCCTAATAAATGCTAATAAAACCTAACAAATCTTAAAAGCACTAATAAACCCTAATAAACACTACTAAAACCTAAAAGACCCTAATATACCCACTTAAAAATTATTAAACCATAATGAATGATAATGAACACTAATAAATCCTAAACATACCCAAATATACCATAATATACCATAATATATGCTAATAAACCCAAATCAATCCTAATAAAACCCTAAAAAACCTAATAAACCCTAATAAACCTTAACACACCATAATAAACCCTAATAAAATCCTAATAACCCCCACCAAACCCTAAAAACACTAATATACCATTAAAAACCCTAAAACCTTAACAAACCATAATAAATGTTAATTACACCTAAAAATTCTAAAAAAATTCTACTGAACCCTAAAAATACCTCTAATAATAATATTAGTAATAACGCAAATGCATGTGCATGGTTTAAATAATAAATCATAACATGCGTGCATGTGCATATGCCAGCGCATTTGCATGTGAATGATAATAAATAATAAAATATAAATAATAACGCATGTGAATTACATGTGCATGTGCATGTGCATGTTAATGATAATAAATAATAAATAATAATGCACATCCAAGTGCATGTGCATGTGCATGTGCATGTGCATGGTAAAAAATAATAAATAATAACCAAGTCCATAAGAATGGTCATTTCCATGTGAATGATAGTAAATAATAAATAATAACACATGTGATAATAGAATAATTCACGTTCATTGCATGTTCACGTGTATGAGAATAAATAATACTAACACACGTGATAATAGAATTACACTAGTGAATTTCATTTTCATGTGCATGATAATAAATGATATATAACAACACACGTGCATGTGCATTTACATGTAATGATAATGATAATTACACATCACCAGTAGAAATAAGGGATTTAACTTCAACGTTATAACGTCTTTTTTTATAAACCGACGCCAATAGTATGTGCGGGAACTTATTGGCATCAATTTTCATTAAAAATGATGCCAAAAACCATTATTCGATTATATTTCGCGTCAGTTTTGTGATAACTAATGCATAAAATCAAAAAAAAATTGGCATCAGTTTTTAAGAAAACTGATGCCCTAAGTACAATTTCCGGCATCAGGTTTCTCCAAAACTGACGCCAAAATTAATAAACCCAGATAGTTTCGGCGTCGGTTTTTGTAAAAACGGATGCCGAAAATTGAAAACAAGGATTATGGGTGTCGATTTTTAGAAAAATGGATGCCGAAATATTTTTTTTTGATTTTCAGGGTCGGTTTTTCTAAAAACCGATGTCAAAAGTCTTTTAAAATTTTTCGGGGTCACAAAACCCTCATTTTGTTGGATCTTCGAAATCGAAACCTGCGGTGGCGCCTTCGACTCGGGATGACATTAGAAGCACTATTTGTGATCTTGGATGGGCATCTTTGATAGTTTTATTCCATTTTCACGATTTGTGTTTTGTGTTCATCATTATCCTCTCTTGATTTATCTTCCATTGTTTATTTCTTCTTCCATAACCCAATTTTGCGCGAATTTTAATGGTGGTTTGAATTTAGTTGTTTTTTATCATTATTTTTCGTTAGTATTATCATTGTTGGTATAGATTTTTTTAGAGTTTGTTTATCTAAGTCATTATAAGGAACGCAGTTTGGATTGAGGATCTCCATTTGGGTTAAACTTCAAATTATTTAAGTTTTTTTTTATTTTTTTAGATATATATTTTATGAATTAAATTTTTTATTGATTTTCTTAAATTATTAGTTTATATTTTATTTTAAATGTGTTAGGAGATGGTAAAATATTCATTCAACAAACATTCTTAAATATCCTGTCAGTAAATTTTATCTTTTTTACATTGAATCCAATCAAATTTCACCCAATTCACTTACAACATCATTTAAATTAATGAAATCTTCAATACTTTTGACACATGCAACATCGAAATAATGAAAAAACTATGTAAAATGAACTAAAAAATTTTATAAGAATGATATTATAATTAAATTATAATATCAATATAACACACATGTATATAATTTGAAAAAAAATGTTTTTTATTTGTAAATTTCTTTCATATCTGATGTTTTCTATCTGATTATCAATAGTTTCTATTAAATGTGTTTTTGTTTACAATTTATCTGATAGATCTTTAAATGTTTATATGTTTTAATATATTCACTAAATATATTGTGATATCAGTTATTTAATGGATTGTAATTGGATTCATTTATGAAGAACCACTAATGAATATGAAAAAGGAGTTGATAATTTTTTTGAATTCGCTAAACGACATCTTCAAAAACATTGATTTGATTTTCTGTCCATGTGTGAAGTGTGTAAATATGATAAATTTAAACTCCATAGAAATCAAGGATCATCTTATTTGTTATGGTTTTAGCCTTAATTATACACATTGGATCTGGCATGGTGAAAGAACTAAAAATTCAACATCCAATGTTGATGAAGATATTCATAATGAGGCAGATGATCGTATTGAAGAATAAATTCATGATTTAGGTGTAAAAACCATCGAGAAAACACCAACTTTTGAATGATTGTATGGAGATTCTGAGAAACCATTATTACCAGGTTGCAGTAAATATACAGTGTTATCAGCAGTTTTGAGATTAGTTAACTTAAAAGCAAATAGTGGGTGGAGTGATAAAAGTTTCTCCAGTTTACATGAGATTTTAAAATAGCTACCTTCTGAAACCAACGAGTTTCTAGATTCTAATTATGAGGTGAAGAAATTATTATTCCCAATGGAATTGGGGTATAAAAATATACATGCATTCGCTGATTATTGTGTAATGTATAGGAAAGAAAATGAATTTTTATCAATTTTTCCTACATGTGTGACATCACGCTATAAGATAGATGGAAAAGTCAACTCAGATTTATTCTCAGGTGATGTCATCTAACATCATGAAAAATCAATTTTGTACTTTACAATGATATCATCCAATATTTTTTTCATAAAATTCTGATAATTCAATTCTGATTCATTTTTAGGTACCAGAATCAAAAATCCTACAAAAGCAATTTGGTACATTCCAATAATTCCTCATTTAAAGCATCTATTTCCAAATTCAATTGATGAAAAAAAGTTAATATGGCATTCAGATGAGTGCATCTCTAATGGTAACTTATTCCACCCTGCCGATTCACCACAGTGGAAGAGTTTTGATAAAAAAATTCATGATTTTATAAGTGAAGTTAGAAATCTCAGAATGGGATTGTGTAATGATGGAATGAATCAATATCGGAGCCTCAGTAGCCAACATAGTTCATGGAATGTTTTGCTGGTAGTTTGCAAATTGTCCCCACATCTATGTATGAAGAAAAAATATGTTATGATGAGATTCATGATCTCTGGACCAAAACAACCAGGAAATGATATCGATGTGTATCTTTCACCATTTATTTATGATTTAAAACTGATATGGGAGGAATGTGTTAATGTTTTCAAAGCATACAAGAAAGAGTATTTCTATTTGCGTGCTATGATAATGTTCACTATAAATGAATTTCTTGCATATGGAAACTTATATGGATATAGTGTTAAGGGACATAAATCATGTCCAATTTGTGAAGAAAAAACTTCATATTATCAACTAAAGAAGATAAGGAAGACAATGTACATGGGACATAGATGATTTTTGCGAACTGATCATCCTTATCATAGATTGAAAAAATAATTTAACAGTTTACAAGAATACAAACTTCCCCCTCGACCATTTTCAGTTGAAGAATACTATGATAGGGTGTAATATATTGATTTGAAATTTCGAAAGAGAAGAAGTTCTGGTTTTCAATAACATATCTAGAAGAAGAAATCTATTTTTTTCAAACTAACTTATTGGAGATTTTTAGAGATAAAATATAACATTGATTTTATGCATGTTGAGAAAAACATATGTGACAGTTTGATTGGAACATTGTTAGACATAAAAGGAAATACAAAAGATGGATTGCATGATAGATTGGACTTGATATTAATTAGAATACGTTTGGAGTTAGCTTCCACTGTGAAAGGAAACAGAACATATTTACCTTCAGCTTGTCACACATTAAGCAAGATTGAAAAGATGATTTTTGTTCAGTGTATTCATGTTATTAAAGTATCCAGTGGTTTTTCTTCAAATGTTAATAATTTGGTGTCATTAAAGGACTATAAATTAATAGGTATGAAATCTCATAATAGCCATGTGTTGACGCAACAACTTCTACCAGTAGCAGTGCATGGTATATTGCCGACAGATGTCAGAAAGACTATCATCAAGTTATGCAATTTTTTCAAATCCATTTTTAGAAAATTCATTGATCCAAAGTTGTTAGATAGTTAGAGAATGAAGCAACTCTTTTTCTTTTTCAACTAGAAATGTATTTCCCACCCACATTTTTTGATATAATGGTTCATCTACTGATTCATTTGGTGCGTCAGATAAGAATATGCGGGCCTGTTTATTTAAGATGGATGTATCCTTTTGAAAGAAAAATGAAAATTTTGAAAGGATATGTTAAAAATCCTTATCGACCAGAGGCCACTATTATTCAAAATTATGTATCAGATGAGTTGATTGAGTTCGGTACAGATTATTTATATGAGGTGGAGAATATTGGTCTCCCTGTATCTCGACATATGACAGTTGATAGTGAAGGTAGAGGGGTTCAAGGATTAAAGGTAAAGTTCATTCCATGTGATGAAGTGATGCAGGCACATTTACACATTTTGAAAAACATAGATGAGGTTAAATCATATATATCCTCACATATTGATGAATTAAAGTTACGATATCAGAAAAGAAATGAAAAGTGGGTGATGATTGAGCCTAAGAATACATTTGTTTCATGGTTTAAAGAGAAAGTCACCCCAAATATATCTGCATCAGAAACATTGAAGTGGTTAGCAGGGGGACCATCTCTTAATGTGATCACATGGTCTAGTTTTGATATCAATGGACTCAAAATTTTCACAAAAAACATGGATGACAAGAGTACCGTTCAGAAGAGTGGTGTGATGGTTTTTGTTGAAGCCGTGCATTTTACGAGTGCCAAAGATAAAAACCCAATTTCTGCATCAACGTCATGTTTTGGAGTTCTTGAAGACATATGGAAAATTGATTATATTAAATATCGAGTACCCATTTTTATGTGTAATTGGGTTGATAGTAATAGTGGTGTGAAACATGATGAATATGGGTTTAAACTTGTTGATTTGAAAAGATTTAATTACAATTATGAACCATTTATCCTGGAGACACATGAAAAACAAGTATTTTATGTCACTGAACTATCGAATTATCAGTGGTCAGTTGTTTTAGAAGGAAAAAGATACCATTTGGGTGATTAGGATGATGCTGATGATGTTAGTGATTTACATGAGCCTTATTCATCTATTACGCAATTTCCAGATGATTACAATTAGTATAAGACAGACATAGTGCATACAGTACATAATTATCAGGATGAAGGAATGTGGGAAAACAATAAATTAGTCTCCTAATTTATCTGGTAAATATTAATATTTTGTTTCCTTTTTTAAAACTTAAAAATGTATGCCTCTTTTTTTACTTACTTATTTTTTTCTTCCTTGTTTCTAATTATTCAGCTTTCTAATGATATGAAGGTACACAAAATTTCATTACAATTTTTAGTAGCAATGTCAGATACAGATATAGAGGAGCAGTTACCGAGGTATATCTATTTTGACATATTATTAAATATTTAGTTATATACATATTTAATGAAATAAAACTGTCATCTTTTAAAAAACAATTGCATGGCTGCTGATGCGTCCTCGATGGGGGAGACTTCTCCTGTTACTACTAAAAAATCATGTTCTCAAGTTGATAAATGTGGTATTACACGTTTACAAAAACTATCACTTGATCATGATGATGACAAAGTACACAACCGTTTTGATGATAGTAATAATTCATTTGGCCCAAATTCAGTTTACTTTGTCAGTTATATAGCAATGTAGAGCCGTTGTTGGATAAATATTTTATATCCTGATTGGAAGTCATTGGACAGGATGGCGAAGCAACAACTTTGGGAGGCCATGATGGTAAAATATCTTAATTGATTTATTTTATATCGTTTTTTGAATATTATATATTTTAAATGACATAATAAATTTATTCAATTACTGATGACAAACAATTTTGAGGAAACCAAAGAAATTAATAAAAGACATCTCTCTTTAGCGGCGGTTGGATGGAGAGATTTTAAAACCAAACTGACAAAAAATTATGTTTTTCAAAAGAGAAGGTTTGAAATCCCATGTCTTAAGTATCCGTTTATAGATGAAGATACATGGAAGTGATTTGTTGACAGTTGTTAGGAAGAGAAATTCCATGTATAGTAATTATTTTAAAATTTAAAATTTATGATATATTTTTATTATTACTTATAGTTTATTTTTATATAACAGTCCTCAAGGAGATCTCATCAGAAGATCCAGTTGATAAATGTATACCCTCAAACTTTATCATGTGGAGGGTATTCATATTTGGAGCAGAAAATGATTGAAGAAAAATTTGAAGAATTAAGAGCGCAATCAAGTAGTGGTTCGGAAGAGGTCCAGTTTGGTCCTCTATATCCACCCACTCGCCATAAGAAATAGAAACGGGCAAGAAGAAAGAAAAGTGAAATGTATCTTACAGAGGAATCTCACCAGGTGGCTGATAGATTTGTAAGCAAATATTATTTATTTTTTAACAATTTTTCTATTTCATAAATTATAAACACTAATATAACTTTTTTATTTATCATTTCATGATAAACATCAGGAGTAAGAGACAGAGGGCTCTTTTATCCCCGAGGGCAGGATAGAAATCGTATCCACTACTTATAGAAAGGCAGAACACCCTAGCTGTGTTAGAGGATAGCAGACAGGTGTTAGTATTTAGAAGGTTTTTGGTAGGAGTAAGCAACCAAGAGACCCAGAAATAGAATCCTTAAAAGAAGAGCAGAAAGATATCAAACAGTCTATGGGTGATCAAATTCAAGCAGTAGTGCAGAAGGATTTATTAGAACACTTGGAAAGACACTCACAATCTGCACTGCCTTCTGAAGTATATTATTTATTTTTCATCAAATTTTCTATTTTATAAATTATAAACACTAATATAACTTTTTCATTTTTCAGCCTTCTCATCCTACTCACCTGGACTACCCTGCTCCATCTGCTTACCATGCCCCGTCTGCGCAACCATTCAAGGTATATTATTTTATTTTCATCAATTTTTCTATTTTATAAATTATAAACACTAATATAACTTTTTCATTTTTCTTCCTTCTCAGCATGCTCATCCAGACTACTCTACCCCACCTGCTTACCATGCCCCGTCTGGACAGCCTTTCGAGGAATATTAATTTATTTTCATCAATTATTCTATTTTATAGTTTATAAACACTAATATACCTTTTTCATTTTTCAGCCTTCTAAGCCTCCACACATGGACTACCCTACACCATCTACTTATCATGCCCGGTCTATGCAGCCTTTCGAGGTATATTAATTTATTTTCATCAATTATTCTATTTTATAATTTATAAACACTAATATACCTTTTTCATTTTCCATCCTTCTCAGCTTCCTCTCTCGGACTACCCAACCCTATCTGCTTATCCTGCCCTGTCTTCGCATCCTTTTAAGGTATATTATTTTATTTTCATCAATTTTTCTATTTTATAAATTATAAACACTAATATACCTTTTTTAATTTTTCTTCCTTCTCAACCTGCTCACCCGGACTACCCTTCCCCATCTGCTTACTTTGATCCTCAACCTCCTCCCTCGGATCAAGCCTTATATTGTGAGTTATTTTTTGGAGATCCTCATGTACATATTGTTGTGTTGGGACAAGTGCATTTTTTGGGGGACTCAGTACATCATCAGCCTATGCAGATGGGTGGGGTTAGAGTATCGATACTTGATATTATAGATCCTACTACTCTACTACCATTTCCTACTGAGGAGATCACCTGTGTTGGACAATGTCTGAGCCATTTTTTACTTTGGCCAAATAGTCTTCTACGTTATATTTCATATGAGGTATGCATTTTTTTAAAATATGAATTACAAATGATTCAAAATTACTTGTAATGTTTTCTGACATTTACCTTATATAGGAATATTTGAAAGCAAAAGAAACTACCCAAATGAAACAAAATGTTCAGGAATAGTCATCTTTAGAAACTTCTAATATTTCTTCTGGGTTACAAAGATTATCTCAGGCTGCTTTTTCCTTGTATTATATCTATGAGTTTTGGATGAAGCCTGATATATGTGGAATAAGTTATCAGTTGAAAATAATGAAAGAAGATATCATGAATTTAGTTGATTTTTAAGAGCTCGGGATGAGTGTGGTGCAGTTGTTTTCCATGTAAGTAAATTGATATTTGAATTTCCATTTCTTTAATAAAAGATGTTTTTAAATTTAATAACTATATTTTCTTTTTAATTTAGGTATCTACACAAGCTTATTTTACAAAATTAATGAACTACCATTTATAGTTTTATAGATACAGAGTATATTTCCTTGGAAGTCGTAAATGTGAAGAATGTTGATAGAGTTCAATATATATCTGAGATATTATCACAGACAGGGAATAAATACTGGTTTTTTCAATTTCTTGATAAATAATAACATAAACTTAATTATGAACTAATAATCGTTATAATTTCATTAATTCTTATCTTTTTGTATTGTAGGGGACATTGGATGTTAGGTGTATTTTTCCCAAGTGAATGCACCTTATATTGGTTTTTCTCTTCATTAGGAACAGTTCGTAAACCATTTTCCACCTTATTAAACAAGTGAGTTTTTATTTTTATTTTTTATAAGGTCATTATGTTTAATTTTCATTGTTTAGACATTTATTATTAGTTTATATATATGAAAATGCAGTTCATGGATACATTTTAACAAGGAATACATGTCAGTAAAGAAACTAAATAAAATCAAATATGTGGAAGTACAAGTAATTAGTTTTTATATTATTTTTTTCTGAATTTATTATTATATACTATATTTATTATCAATTTACTATTTTACTCAATGTCAAAATGGAAATGTTGATGTGATTATTATATTTTACAATTCATGTACGAGATAATCACATCTGGGGAAACTACTGATTTTCATAAGGTTAGTTGTATTAATTTTTTTATATTTTCTTCCATATTATTTTATTTTCTACCCTCGTATCATTCAATATTGTTGTAGGTATTCAATGATTCACAGTCATATTCCCAATCTGAAATGACCCATATTCGATCTACTTTTGTGAAATATTTGTTAAGTCTGATTAGGATTTGAGGTATGTATATTCTAATATTTATAAATAATAATTCCCATGGGTTAAAAAAAATTAACTCCTTTGATATATTAAGTGTTTCAACCTACCAATAATCAAAGGAATGATTCAAAAATAACCAACAATGATCCTGCAGTAAATTTTAGGTACGTCTATTCTAAATTTTTTTAACTTTCAACTTCATCTTTTTTTGTTTATTCTTGGTATATGTAAGTTATAGGTTTTTATTGAATGAAAAATACTATTTTACTATTGCTGTAAATTTTGTTTTTTTGTACAGGGGTTTCGATATTTTTAGAAGTGTAATTTTTTTATTTTTCTAATTTTTTTTTTATTTTACGACATCAGTTATTTTAAAAACTGACACTGTAATTTTTTTAAAAAAAATAAACGGGGGTTTCTACGTCGGTTTTCTGTAAAACTGATGCAGAAACCTCATTTTTGACCGGGTTTCAGCATCGGTTTTATGAAAACCGATGCCGAAAACCACGTTTAGGCGTTCGTTTTATTGAAAACCGATGCAGAAACCCCATCAAAATTGACCTTCGGCGTCATTTTATTGTAAAACCGGCACACAAAACTCAATTTCGACTATGTTTTGACGTCGGTTTTATAGAAAACTAATGCTAAAACCCTTAATGAAATTAATTTTCATCATTCTTTTTATAATAACCGACGTCTAAAATCATATTTTTTACGTCGCCTTCATAGACGTCAATTAAAAGCCGACGTCACAAATAAAAAAATCAACGTTAAATTTTGTTTTTGCACTAGTTCATGCATGTGCATGGTAATAAATAATAAATAACAACACACGTGCATGAGCATTTATATTTTATGATAAAAATAAAAATGAAAAAAAAATAAAAATAAAAATTATTATTATAGAATAACTCATCTGCATTTTATGTGCACGTTCATAGTAGTTAATAATAAATAAATAATAATAAATAAGAACTCACATGCATGTGAATGTGCATTTAAATTTTATGATAATATTAAAAATACTAATTGTAAAAATAATAATAATAACGCATGCATGTGCATGGTAATAAATAATAAATAACAACGAACAGGCATGTGCATTTTCATGTGATAATGATAGTAATAATGATAATGATAAGAACAACAACAACAACAATAATAACAATAATAATAATAATTGTGATGATGATAATAAAAATAAAGAATAATACAAGTGCATTGCATATGCACGTGCATTGTAATAAATAATAAATAACAACGCACGTGCATCTATATCTTCATGTGATGATGGTAATAATAATAGAAGTAGTAATAATAGTAGTAGTAGTGGTGATAATAGTAGTAGTACCAATGCATGTGATAATAGAATATTGCATGTGTATTACATGATCTTGCGCATGGTAATAAATAATAACGCCCATGCATTGCATTTGCTTATGATGATGATGATAATAATAATAATAATTAATATTATTATTATAACAATGCATGTGGTAATAGAATAATGCACGTGTATTGAATGTGAATGTACGTGCATTTTCATGTGCATTTCATGTGATGATAATAACAACAACAACAACAAAAACAACCACAATAATAATAATAACAATAATAATAACAACACATGTGACAATAAAATAATGTGTATGCATTCCATGTGCACGTGCATGGTAATAAAAATATAATAATAACTCACGAGCATGTACATGTGCATGTGGATGAGATGATAATAATAATAATAATAATAACAGTAATAATAACTTACAGTTGTTTGAAAAAATAGCAGACATGACAAAAATGATAGAAATGGGTCTCAAAAAACCTAACAAACCACAGAGTCATTGAAAAAGGCATAATATCTTCTTCAGGTGTCCCTTTCCGCTCTGTGAATAGTCAAACTGAATCTCATGGAATGAGCTACGATTAAAATAGGTTTCGAAGGCCAAACAGACATACAGATAAGAAGTTTTGACCATTTTAAGAAACAATTGACAGGTATCCGTACATGGAAATAGAGTTTTGGAGTCCATCTGATAGGTTTCTAGGATTTTAGGGTCTCAAACATGACTTGAACTATGTTCAAGTCATCCTTCTGTGTATATCTCTTCACTACTTTCGATTTGATATGTGGTAGAGCTCAAACGGATAACCGGAGCAAAAGTTATGGCCGTTTGAAGTTGGACTTTTTTGTGAGGTATAACAAATATATCTTATATTTCATTGATCATATCATAGTATCTACATAAATTAGTCCTTACGCATCTCATTTGCTTCGATTTGACTAGTCACAATGCTCAAACGGACACCTGAAGTAGAAGTTATGCCTATTTTAGGTAGTTTCGGGTTTCTTATGTATTTAGGATCCAGGAGAGTTTCTCAATTTAAAACGAAAATAACTTCTGATACATGTGTTTATTTTAGCTCTACCACATTTCAAATCAAATATTGTGAAAATATAGACACTCTGGTAACCACTGGAACCCTTTCTGACATTCTTCAACCCTCAAAAAGACCCAAAATCCCTTTGGATGGTCAAAAGATTGGCTTCTGGTGTCCGTTTCGCAATAACTTCTTCTAGGGATGTCTTTTTTGCCTCTAACACCTATCAAATCGACCCTTGTGACTAGATATATAGTCATATAACCACTGAAGCATCTTCTAACATCCTTGAAGGCCCAAAAAGGTACTTAAACCCTCTAAAAGACCATAACATCTACTCTGGGAGTCTGTTTTGCCTCTACCATATATCAAATCAAAGCTTTCGACTTGATATACACATATGGGACCAATAGGAACACCTTATCACGTTCTAAAAGTACCAAAAGGTCTTTAATTCCTCCAAATTCCCATAACTTCTACTCTACGTGTCTGTTTCACCTCTACCAGACATCAAATTGAGGTTTGCGACTAGTTCTACACATCTGTGACAACCATGAACAACTAAATAACCCAAAAAAACCATGAATAACCCCATAAACAAAAAAACCATTAAAAACCATGAAAAATCCTAACAAACCCTAAAAACCCTAAACAAACACTAACAAACCCTATCAAACCCTAACAAACCATAACAAACCCAAAAAAACTCTAAAAACATAAAAAACACTAACAATCGTTAAAAATCCCCAAAAATCCCTAAAAACCCCAAAAGAAACTAAGAAACACCAATAAACCCAAAAAACCCCTGAAAATACCCTAAAAACCCCTAAGAAACCATAAGAAACCCTAACAAAACCCTAAAAACCCTAACAAAATCCTATGCAAACCTAAGAAACACTAACACACCCTTAGTAACCCTAACACACCCTTAGAAACCCTAACACACCCTTAGAAACCCTAGCACACCCTTAGAAATCCCAACACACCCATAGAAACCCTAACACAGCCTTATAAACCCTTAGAAACCGTAACACACCCTTAGAAACCCTAACCCACCCATAAAAACCCTAACCCACCCTTAGAAACCCTGGATTTGCACGTGATAATGATAATAATAATATTAATTATAATATTTGTGATAATAATAATAATAATAATAAAAGAATAATACAATTTCATTGCATATGCCCATGCATGGTAATAAATAAAAAAATAATGCATGTGCATCTTCATTTTCATGTGATGATAATAATAATAATAGCAGTAGTAATAGTAGTGATAATAGTAGTAGTACCAATGCATGTAATAATAGAATATTGCATGTGCATTACATGTGCACATTCATAGTAATAAATAATAACGTGTGTGCATTGAATTTTCATGTGATAATGATGATGATGATAATAATAATAATATTATTATTATTATTATTAATAATAACGATGCATGTGATAAAATAATAACACACGTTCATTGAATCTGCGTGTTTATGTATTTGCATGTGCATTTTCATGTGATGAAAACAACAACAACCACCACCACAATAATAATAATAAAAATAAGAATAACAATGTATGTTATAATAAAATAACATCTATGCATTGCATGTTCACGTGCATGGTAATAAAAAATAAATAATAATGCACGTTCATGTGCATGTGCATGTTCATGAGATGATAATAATAACAACAACAATAATAATAATAATAATAATAATAATAATAATAACAACAACAATGCATGTGATAATAGCATAATGCACAAGCATTGCATGTGTCGTGCATGATAATAAATAGTAACTCATAGTGCACGTGAGGATAATAATAACAATAATAGTAATAATAATAATAATAGCGCATGTGGTAATAGAATAACACACATGTGTTGAATGTGCGCGTGTATGGTAATAAATAATAACACACGTGCATTTGCATTTGAATTTGATGATAATAACAACAATAATAATAATAGTAATAATAACAATAACAATAAAAATGCATCTGATAATAGAATAATGTAAGTACATTCCATTGCGCGTGCATGGTAATAAATAATAACAGACGTGCATGTGCATTTGCAAGTGATGGGGATGATAATAATAATAATAGTAATAAAAATAATAACAACAACAACAACAACATATGCATGTGCATGGAAATAAATAATATTTAATAAATAATAAATAATAACGCATGTGCATCTGCATTTTCCTGTGACGATAATAATAATAATAATAGTAGTAACAATAATGATAATTATAATAATGATAATTATAAAAATGATAATGATAATAATGATAATAATAACATGTGTGATAATAGAATAACAAACGTCCTAACAAACCCTAACAAAACCTAATAAACCCAAACAACCACTAACAACCCCTAAGAACTACTAATAAAACCAAATAACACCTGAAACACACTGTTAAACCCTAAAACCCTAATAAACACTAATAAATCATAATAACCTGTAATAAACTATAAAAACACTATTAGACTCTATAAAACTCTACCAAATCCCTAAAACCCCTAATATACAATAAAAACACTATTTAACCATAATAAATCCTAATAATCACTAAAAACCCTAACAAACCCAACGAAACACAACAAAACCCGCCAAATAATAGCCTAAAAAACCCTACATCCCACTAATAAACCCTAACAACCCCTAATAACCCCATAATAAATTGTAACAAACCCTAAAAACCCCAAATAAATCATAACAAATCCTAACAATGCCAAATAAAGCGTAACAAACTGAAACAGACCATAACAAACCCCTAATAAACCGTAATAAACCCTAACAAATCATAATAAACCCTAATAAATCATAATAAACCCAAATACATGTTAATAAACCCTAATAAATAATATAAACCCTATGAAACCCTAATAAATCCTAAATAACCATAAAAAGGTTGATAAACCATAGAAAAAGCTATTAATGCTAACAAAAGCCCAATAAAACCCTAATAAACAATAAAAAATGCTAATAAACCATAAAAAATCCTAAAGAACACCAATAAACCCTAAATAACCCTAATAAACCCTAAAGAACTGTAATAAACTCTAAATAACACTAAAAAATCCTTAAGAACCCAAAAAATGAAAAAAACATATTACATAAACCCTACAAACCGCTACAATACCCAAAAACCCCTAAAACACACTAAAAACCCTAACAATCCCTATTAATCCCAAAAAAACAAATAAACCCTTAAAACCCCCCAAAATCCATTGAAAACCCATCAAATACCATAAAACCATAAACACCAGTAAACAAACCTTAAAACCCCTAAAAACCACTACCAACCACAAACAACCATTAAAACCCTAAAAAAGGAAACAAATAGACGCATAAACCCAAAAAACATTACATAAACCCTAAAAATGCAACATAAACCATAAAAATACAACATAAATCCAAAAAACACAACATAAACCCTAAAAGCGTTACCCAAACCCCAAAAGCACTACATAAACCCTAGAATCATAACATAAACCATAAACAACACAACAAAAACATTAAAAAACGCTACATAAAACCTAAAAGCACAACATAAACCCTAAAAACACTACATGAACACACAAAAACATTACATAAACCCTAAAAAAATCAACACAAATTCCACATCACCCACAAAAATGCTACAAAAACCCATAAAATGAAACATAAACCTTAAAAAAATACTACACAAAACATAAACCCTAAACACGCTACATAAACCCTAAAAACATTACATAACCCCTAAAAAATACTACATAAAACCTAAAACTGCTAACTAAACCCTAAAAGCGCTACATAAATACTAAAAATGCTACATAAACTCAAACAACGCTACACAAACACTAAAAAATGCTACAAAAACCCTAACGACGCCTCAAACCACTCAAAAATATTAAACCCTAATATACCATAATATAAAAAATTAAACCCTAATAAACTCTAATATTCCCTAGAAACGCCGTATAATACCTAAAAACCCTAAGAGACTCTACTCAACCATAATAAATCCCCAAAATACCTAATAAACCCTAATAAATGATAATAAAACCAAATAAACCCTAAAAATACGTTAAGAAAACCTAAACAACCCAAACCAACCCTAATATACACTAATAAACACTAATAAACCATAATAAACCCCAAACAAACCCTATATATCCCTAATAAACCATAAATAAATCCAAAATAAACCCTACTCAACCCCAACAAACCTTAACACACCATAATGACCCATAATAAAACCCTACAAAACCCTAATAATGAAAACAAACGCTAGTATATCTTCAAAAATCTATAAAAACCACGATAAACTCTAATATAACCTAATAAACCCTAAAAATGATCACAAACAATAAAAAATGATCAAAAATAATAAAAACATGGTATATTACCTAAAAAGACCAAAAAACACTAATATAACCATATTAAGACAAAAAACTCAAATATACCATAAAAATCCCTAGAAATCATAATAAACCATAATAAACTCTAATATAACCCAAGAAACCCTAAAAACTCTCACAAACAAAAAAAATGCTCACAAATAATAAAAAAACGCTATATTATCTACAAAGACTTAACAAACACTAATATAACCTAATAAAACAAAAAAAACTAATAAACCCCTACCATAACCTAATAAACCCTAAATATCCCCACTAAACCATAATAAAAACTAATAAACCCTAATAAAACCATAATAAACCCTAAAAATACCTTCTCAACCCTAACAAACATTGACACACCATAATAAAACCTAATAAAACCCATCTAAACCCCATTAAACAAAAAACGTAAACAAACCATTAAAAAGACCTATAAACCCTAATAAACCATAATAAAATCTAATAAAACCTGATAAACCCTAAAAAATGATCACAAACACTAAAAAACGCTAATAAAACCTAAAAAAGTCCAAACAACCCCTCATATATATTAACAAAAACTAAAAACACTCATATACCAAAACAAACAAACTAACAAACCCTAGTAAACCCTAAAAATCCATAACAAACCCTAATAAACCCTACTCAACCCTAAAAACCCTAATAAAACCCTAAAGATACCTACTCAACCCTAATTAAACCCCAAAAAAACCTACTCAACCCTAATAAACCTTTACACACTATAATAAACCATAAAGAACCCCACTAAAACATAAAAAACTCAAATATACCATTCAAAAGCCCTAAAACCCCTAATAAATGCTAATAAAACCTAACAAAACATAAAAGCACAAATAAACCCTAATAAACACTAGTAAACCCTAAAAACCCTAATATACCCTCTTAAAAATTAATAAAACATAATGAACGATAAAAAACCCTAAAAAATCATAAACATACCCAAATATACCATAATATACCCTAATAAACCCAACTCAATCCTAATAAAACCCAAACAATACCTAATAAACCCTAATAAACCTTAACACACCATAATAAACCCTAATGAAATTCTAATAACCCCCATAAAACCCTAAAAACTCTAATATACCATTAAAAAACACTAAATCCCTAACAAACCATAATAAATGTTAATAACACCTAAAAATTCTAAAAATTGCTAGTAAACCCTAAAAATACCTCTAATAATAATAATAGTAATAACGCATGTGCATGTGCATATGCATGTGCATTGATTAAATAATAAATCATAACACACGTGCATGTGCATATGCCTGCGCATTTTCATGTGAATGATAATAAATAATAAATTATAAATAGTAACGCATGTGAATTACATGTGTATGTGCATGTGCATCTAAATGATAATAAATAATAAATAATAATGCACAACCAAGTGCATGTGCATGTGCATGTTCATGTGCATGGTAATAAACAATAAATAATATCCAAGTCCAGATGAATGTGCATTTGCATGTAAATGATTATAAATAATAAATAATAACACATGTGATAATAGAATAACGCACGTGACTTGCGTGTTCACGTGCATTAGAAAAAATAATAATAACACATGTGATAATAGAATAACGCAATTTCATTGCATTTGTATGTGCATGATAAAAAATAATACATAATAACGAACTTGCATGTGCATTTACATGTAATGATAATGATAATGATGCATTCACTTGCATGGTAATAAATAATAAATAGCAAGGAAAATGCATGTGCATTTGTATTTGATGATACAAAAATAATAATAACCATAATAATAATAATAATAATAACAGAATAACGCAAGTGCATTTCATGTGCATGTGCATAGTAGTAAATAATAAATAAATAATAATTAATAAGAACTCACATTCATGTGCATGTGCATTTACATTTGATGATAATATTAATAATACAAATTTTAATAATAATAATAACGCATGCACGCGCATGGTAAGAAATATTAAATAACTACGCACAAGCATATTCATTTTCATGTGATAATGATAATAATAATGATAAGGATAATAATAATAATAATAATAATAATAATAATTGTGATATTATTAATAATAATAATAAAAGAACAATACACGTGCCTTGCATTTCCACATTCATGGTAATAAATAATAAATAATAACGCACGTGCATATACATTTTCATGCGATGATAGTAATAATAACAGCAGGAGTAATAATAGTAGTAGTAGTGGTGATAATAGTAGTAGTACCAATGCATGTGATATTAGAATATGGCATTGCATTATCTGTGCACATTCATGGTAATAAATAATAATGCATGTGCATAAAATTTTAATGTGATGATGATGATAATAATAATAATAACAAAAATAATAACAATGCATGTGATAATAGAATAACACACATGCATTGAATATGCGTGTATGTACATTCGCATGTGCATTTTCATGTGATGACAACAACAACAACAACAACAACAACAACAACAACAACAACCACAATAATAATATTAACAATAAAATAACAACGCATGTGATAATAATATAATGTGTGTGCATTGCATGTGCACGTGTATGGTAATATAAATATAATAACAATGCACATGCATGTGCATGTGCATTTGGATGAGATGATGATAAAAATAATAATAATAACAGTAATAATAAGTAATAGTTGTTTGAAAAAACATCAGACATGACAAAAATGCTAGAAATGGGGTCTCGAAAACCCTTACATATCAAAGTCATTGAAAAAGGAATAATTTCTTCTTCGGCTGTCCATTTATGCTCTATGAATCTTCAAAATGAATATCATTGAATGAACTACTATAAAAATAGGTCCTAGAGGCCGAACGAACACACAGATCAGATGTTATGAAAATTTTAAGAAAAATTTGACAAGGATTCGTACACAGAAATGGAGTTTTGGAGGCCTTCTGATGGGTTTCTGGAATTTTAGTCTCTCCAAAATGACTTGAACTATGTTCAAGTCATCCTTATGTGTATATATCTTCACTAATTTCGATTTGATATGTGGTAGATCTCAAACAGACAACCGGAGCGAATGTTATGGTCATTTGATGATGGAATTTTTTGGAGTGGTATAACTAATTTATCTTATATTTCTTTGATCTTTTCATAGTTTCTACTAAACATGGTCCGCACTCATCTCACGAGCTTTGATTTGACTGGTTATAGCACTCAAACAGATACTCTATGGAGAAGATATGGATATTTTAGTGAGTTGCGGGTTTCTTAGGTTTTTAGGCGCTAAGAGAGTTGCTCAATTTAAAACGACAATAACTTCTGCTACATGTGTTCATTTTTCTCTAACACATATCAAATCAAATATTGTGAAAAGATATACACTCTGGTAAACACTGGAACCCTTTCTCACATTCTTTAACCCCCAAAAGACCCAAAATCCCTTTGGTTGGTCAATAGATTGGCTCCTGGGGTCCGTTTTGCAATAACCTCTTCTATGGGTGTCAATTTTCCCTCTACCACATATCAAATCAAATCTTGGGACTAGACCTACACTCCTATAACAGCTTAAGCACCTTGTCACATCCTTGAAGGCCAAAAAAGGTACATAATCCCTCCAAAAGACCATAAATTCTACTCTGGGAGTCAGTTTGGCCTCTACCATATATCAAATCAATGCTTTCAACTAGATCTACACAACTGTGACAAACAAGAACACCTTATCATGTTCTTAAATTTCTAAAAGTTCCTTAAGTCCTCCATATGACCATAACTTCTGCTATGGGTGACCGTTTCACCTCTACCACATATCAAATTGAAACTTGCGACTAGCTCAACACATCTATTACAACCATGAACAACTAAATACCCCTAAAAACCCATGAATAAACCAACAAACACTAAAAACCATTAAAAACCATTAAAAACCCTAACAAAGCCTAAAAAACCCTAAAAAATCCTAAAAAACCCTAACAAACCCTAATAAATCCTAACAAATCCCAAAAAACCTTAAAAGAAATAAAAAACTCTAACAAACACTAAAAAACCCATAATATGACCTAACAAACCCCATAAATCACTAAGAAACCCGAATAAACCCAAAAAAAACCCAAAAAACCCTAGAAAACCCCTAAGAAACCATAAAACCCCAACAAAACCCTAAGCAAACCTAAGAAACACTAACACACCCTTAGAAACCCCAACTCACCCTTAGAAACCCTAACACACCCTTAGAAACCCAAGCACACCCTTAAAAACCCCAACACACCCATAGAAACCCTAACACAACCATAGAACACCTTAAAAAGTGTAGAACACCCTTAGAAAACCTAAACCACCCATAAAAACCCTAACCCACCCTTAGAAACCCAAACACACCCTTCGAAATCCTAACAAACCCTTATGCACACTAAATCACTCTAATAAGCACCAATAAATCCTAAAAAACCCTGCCAACCAATAATAAACCATAATAAACCCTAATAAACCCTAAATCCCACTACCAAACCCTAAACAACACTAATAAACCGTAATAAACCCTAAAACCCCAATTAGACCCCAATAAAATCTATAAAATACCAAAAAACCCAAATATATGAAAAAAAATCTATTAAACCATTCAAAATGCTAATATTCAAAATAAACCCTAACAAACCCAGCAAAACCTGACAAAACCCTAAAAAACCCTAAAAACCATAAAAACCCAAAAAAACCCTAAAACCCAAAAAACCCCCAACAAATCCTAAAAACAATAAAAAAACCCCTAAAAACCTAAAAACATGAAAAAACCAAAAAACCCTGAAAAATAACATAAAACCCCTTTAAAAACCTCAAAATAACCTCAAAAAACCTCAAAATGCTAAAAACCCTAAAAAACCCCTAAAAAGCTAAAAACCCCTAAAAGCCTAAAAATGACTAATAAATCCCTAACCAACCCTATGAAACCATTAAAAACTATAAAACCCCCTAGAGAACCCTAAAAACCTCAAAACAAACATTAATACACTATAAAGAACCCTAAAAACCCTAAAAAACACTAAAGCCACTAACAATACTACATAAACCCTAACAATTGCTACAAATGACTGAAAAATGCTTCAAAACCCACATAATGCAACAAAACCCCCAAAAACACTAAAATAACCCAAACAAAGCATAAAAAATCAAACACACACATAAAACCCAAAAAAAACGCATAAAACACTAAACAACTCAAACAAACTGTAAAAAACCATGAAAACCCTAACAAAACCTAAAAAACCCTAACAACCACTAATAACCCCTAAGAATCACTAATAAACCCTAATAAGACCTAAAACCCCCTATTAAAACCTAAAAACCCTAATAAACACTAATAAATTGTAATAACTTGTAATAACCCCTAACAAACTCTATTAGACCCTAATAAATGCTACAAAATCCCTAAAATCCCTAAAATCCCTAATATACAAATAAACACTATTAAACCATAATAAACCCTAATAATCACTAAAAACCCAAACAAACCCGACAAAACGCTACAAAACCTCCAAATAATAGCCTACAAAACCCTATAACCCACTAATAAACCCTAACAAACCCTAACATCCCTAAAATAAATCGTAACAAACCCTAACAACCCCAAATAAATTGTAAAAAATCCTAAAAACGCCAAATAAATCGTAACAAACTGAAACAAACCAATACAAACCCCTAATAAACGACGATAAATCCTAACAAATCATAATAAACCCTAATAAATCGTAATAAACCCAAATACACGTTACTATACCCTAATAAATAAAATAAACCCTAATAAATCCTAAATAAATCTAAAAATGTTGATAAACCCTATAAAAAGCTATTTATGCCTACAAAAGCCCAATAAAACCCTAATATACAATAAAAAACCCTAATAAATTGTTACAAATCGTAAATAATGCTAATAAACCCCAAAGAACCCTAATAAACCCTAATGATCCATATTAAACCCTAAAGAACCCAAAAAACACTGAAACACATTATATAAACCCTAAAAACTGCTACAATACCCAAACAAACCCCAAACACACTAAAAAACCCTAACAACCCCTATCAATCCTGAAAAAACAAATAAACCCATAAACACCCCCAAAAAACCATTAAAAAGCCATCTGATTCTATAAAAACCATAAACACCCGTTAACAACCTTTAAAAACCCTAATAAAACTATAAACCATAAAATACCATTAAAACCCTAAAAGGCTTCAAATAGATACATAAACCCTAAAAACGTTACATAAATCCTTAAAAATGCAACAAAAACCCTAAAAACGTAAAAAAACCAAAAAACAAAACATAAAAACAAAAAACTTTACATAAACCATAAAAGCACTACATAAACCCTTGAACTGTAATATAAACTCTAAAAAACACAACATAAACCCTGAAAAATGCAACAAAAACATTAAAAAATGATACATAAAAACTAAAAACACAATATAAACCCTAAAAACACTACATGAACCCTAAAAACGTTACATAAACCCAAAAGATGCAAAATAAATGCTACATCACCCCTAAGAACGCTACATAAACCCAGAAAATGCAACAAAAAACCCTAAAAATGCTACATAAATCCTAAATCCTAAACATGCTACATAAACCATAAAAACGTGACATAAACCCTAATAATGATACATAAAATCTAAAACGGCTTACTAAACCCTAAAAATGATACATAAACACTAAAAATGATACATAAACTCTAACAACGCTACACAAACCCTAAAAAATGTTACAAAAACCCAAAAGACGCTTTAAAACCCTAAAAAATATTAAACGCTAATATACCATAATATAAAACAATAAACACTAATAAACCCCTAATAAACTCTAATAATCCCTAAAAACACCTAATAATCCCTAAAACCCCGAAGAAACTCTACTCAACCATAATAAAACCCCAAAAATACATAATAAACACTAATAAATGATAATAAAACCTAATAAACCCTAAAAACATATTAAGAAAACCTAAACAACCATAACCAACCCTAATAGACACTAATAAACACAAATAAACCCTAATAAACCCCTAATAAACCCTAAAATCCTTAATAAACAATAAATAAATCCAAATAAACACTACGCAACCCTGACAAACCTTAACACACCATAATAATCCCTAATAAAACCTTAGAAAACCCTAACAAATAAAAAAATGCTAGTATACCTTAAAAAACCCTAGAAACCAAGATAAACTCCAATATAACCTAATAAACCCTAAAAACGCTCACAAACAATAAAAAAATGACCACAAACAATAAAAACACGCATTATTACCCAAATATATCTAAAAACATAATATAACCTAATGAAGACAAAAAACGCTAATATACTTTAAAAATCCCTAGAAACCATAATAAACCATAATAAACTCTAATATAACCTAAGATACCCTAAAAACAATCACAAAAAAACCTTGACACACCATAACAAAACCTAATAAAACCCAACTAAACCCCAATAAACAAAAAAACACAAACAAACCATTAAAAAGCCCAAGAAACCCTTATAAACCATAATAAATTCAAATAAAAGCTAATAAACCATTAAAAATGCTCACAAACACTAAAAACACGCTAATAAAACCTAAAAGGTCATAACAACCCCTCATATATATTAACAAAAACTAAAAAACACTCATATAACCTAATAAAAACACTAACAAACCCTAGTAAACCCTAAAAACCCTAACAAACCCTAATAAATCGTACTCAAACCTAATTAACCCTAATAAAACTATAAAGATACCGAATCAACCCTAAGAAACCCAAAAAATATCTACTCAACCCTAATAACCATTAACACTCCATAATAAACCATAATAAACCCCACCAAACCCTAAAAAACACAAATGTACCATTAAAAATCCCTAAACCCCTCATAAATGTCAATAAATCCTAACAAAGCTTATAGTGCTAAATAATAACCAATAAAAAATAACCATGTCCACCTGAATGTTCATTTTCATGTGAATGATAATAAATAATAAATAATTACACATCCGATAATAGAATAACACACGTGCATTGCATGTGCAAGTGCATTAGAATAAATAATAATAACACATGTGATAATAGAATAACGCCAGTGCATTGCATTTGTGTGTGTATGATAATAAATAATATATAATAATTCAAGTGCATGTGAATTTACATGTAATGATAATGATAATGAGGCATGCATGTGCATGGTAATACATAATAAAAAACAATGCACATGCATGTGCATTTTTATTTGATGATACAAACAACAACAACCACAACAACAACAACAACAATAATTATAATAATAATAATAATAATAGAATAAATGAAGTGAATTTCATGTGCATGTCAATAGTAGTAAATAATAAATAAATAATAATAAATAAGAATGCACATGAATGTGCATGTGGATTTACATTTGATGATAATATTAATAATACTAATTTTAATAATAATAATAATAACAACGCATGCACGTGCATGGTAATAAATAATAAATATCAACGCACATGCAAGTGCATTTTCACGTGATAATGATTAAAATAATGATAATGATAATAATAATAATAATAATAATAATAATAATAATAACTTCGACAATAATAATAATAATTATTATTATAAAAGAATAATACAAGTGAATTGCATATGCACGTACATGGTAATAAATAATAAATAATAATGCACGTGCATCTAAATTTTCATGTGATGATAGAAATAATAACAGAGGTAGTACTAATAGTAGTAGTGGTGGTGATAATAGCAGTAGTACTAATGCATATGATAATAGAATATTGCATGTGGATTACATGTGCATGTGTATGGTAATAAATAATAACTCTCGTGCATTGCATCTGCATGTGATGATGATGATGATAATAATAATAATAATAATAGAAGTAGTAAAAACAACACATGTGATAATAGAATAATGCACATTCATTGAATGTGCATGTATGTGCATTTGGATTTGAATTTTCATGGGATGATAACAATAACAACAACAACAACAACAACCACAATAATAATAATAACAATAATAATAACAATGAATGTGATAATAAAATAACGTGTGTGCATTGCAAGTGCACGTGCATGGTAATAAAAATATATTAATAATGCATGTGTATGTGCATGTTCATTTGAATGAGATGATGATAATAATAATAATAACAGTTATAATAAGTTATAGTTGTTTGAAAAAACAGCAGACATGACAAAAGTGCTAGATATAGTGTCTCGAAGAACCTAACAAATCACTGAGTCTTTAAAAAGGGCATAACTTCTTCTTCAGGTGTCCATTTTCACTCCGTGAATAGTCAAACTAAATCTCATGGAACGAACTATGATCAAAACAGGTGCCGGAGGCCGAAAAGACACACAGATCAGAAGTTATGACCATTTTAAGAAAAATTTAACAGGGTTCCGGACACGAAAATGGAGTTTTGGAGGCCTTCTGATGGGATTTTGGGATTTTAGTGTCCCAAAAATGACTTGAACTGTGTTCAAGTAATTCTTCTGTGTAGATCTATTCACTGCCTTTAATTTGATATGTGCTAGAGCTCAAACGGACAACCAGTGTGAATGTTATGGTCATTTGAAGTTGGACAATTTTTTTAGAGTGGTATAACTAATATATCTTCTGTTTATTTGATCTTCTCAAAGTTTTGATTAGACTTGGTCCTCACTCATCTCACGATATTTTATTCTAATCATCTCATTGCTCAAACAGACACCTGAAAGAGAAGTTATGCCTATTTTAGTGAGTGGTGGGTTTCTTAGGTTTTTTTTTTGGCTCTAAGAGTGTTGCTCAATTTAAAACTAAAATAATGTATGTTACATGTACTCATTTTGGCTGTACCACAAATCAAATCTATGATTGTGAAAAGATACACACTCTGGTAACCATTTGAACCCTTTCTGACATTCTTCAACCCCCGAAAAGACCCAAAATCCCTTTGGATGGTCAAAATATTGGATTCTGGTGTCCATTTTGCAATAACTTCTTCTATGGGGTCCATTTTCCATCTACCACATATCAAATCAAAAGATTGAGACTAGACCTACACTCCTATAACCAATGAATTACCTTCTCACATCCTTGAAGGCCCAAAAATGTACTTAAACCATCCAAAAGACCATAACTTCTACTCTGGGAGTCCGTTTTGACTCTGCCATATATCAAATTGAAGATTTCGACAAGATCTACACATATGTGACCAATAAGAACACCTTATCACGTTCATAGAGACCCAAAAGGTCCTTAAGTCCTCCAAATTACCATAACCTATGCTCTGGGTGTCCGTTTAACCTCTACCACAAATGAAATTCATGCTTCTGACTAGCTCTACACATCTGTGACAACCATGAACAACAAAATAGCCCTAAAAATCAGGAATAACCCCATAAACACTAAAACCCATTAAAAACCATGCAAAACTCTAACAAACCCTAACAAACCCTAACAATCCCAAACAAACGCTAACGAACCAGAACAAACCCCCCAAAACCTAAAAACACAACAAACCCTAAAAAACCCTAACAAACCCTAACAATCCCTAACAAACCCCAAGAAGCACTAAGAAACCCCAATAAACACAAAAAATCGAAGAAACCCTAAAAACCACCTAAGAAACCATAAGAAACCCTACCATAACCCTAAAACCCCTAAAAACCCTAACAAAGTCCTATGAAAACCTAAGAAACACTGAAACACCCTTAGAAACCCAAACACACCATTTGAAACCCTATCACACACTTAGAAACCATAGCACACCCTTATCAACCCCAATGCACCCATAAAAACCCTAAAACAACCTTAGAAACCCTTAGAAACCATAGCACACCGTTAGAAACCCTAACCCGCCCATAAAAACACTATCTCAACCATAAAAACCCTAACACACCCTTAGAAACCCTAACAAACCCTTAGACACCCTAAATCCCTCTAATAAAAACTAATAAATCCTAACAAACCCTACCAACCAAGAATAAACCATAAGAATCACTAATAAACCCTAACACCCACTACTAAACCCTAATAAACACTAATAAATCGTAATAAACCCTAAAAACCATATTAGACCCCAATAAAAGCTACAAAATACCAAAAAATCCAAATATACAACAAAAACGTAATTAAACCATTCAAAATTCTAATATTCACAAAAAAACACCAACAAACCCCAGAAAACCTGACCAAACCCTAAAAACCCATAAAAACCCAACGAAACCCCTAAAAACCCTAAAACTGCTAAAAACCAAAAAAACCGAAAAAACATGATAGCAATCCTAAAAAACCCTAAAAACCTCAAAAAATCTCAAAAAACCCTAAAAAACCTAAAAACCAACAAATATGCTAAAACCCCTAAAAAGCCAAAAAAATTCCTAACCAAACCTTAACCAACCCTATGAAACCCTTAAAACCCTAAAACCCCCTAGAAAACCCAAAAAAACCTCAAAAGAAACCCTAATACACCCTTAAGATCCATAAAAACACTAAAAAACCCTAAAACCATAAGAACCCTAAAGAACCACTAAAGCCACTAACAACGCTACATAAACCCAATCAATTGCTACAAAACCCCGAAAAATCCTTCAAAACCTACAAAACGCAACAAAACACCAAAAAATGCTAAAATAACCCTAACAATGCATAAAAAATCCAAATGCACCCATAAAACCAAAAAAAATCACATAAAACCCCCAACAGCTCAAACAAACCGTAACAAACCCTAAAAACTATAACAAAACCTAACAACCGCTAATAACCCCTAAGAGCCACTAATAAACCCTAATAACCCACTATTAAACCCTAAAAAACCTAATAAACACTAATAAATCGTAATAACCTGTAATAAACCCTAACAAACTCTATTAGACCCTAATAAATGGTAAAAAACCCCAAAACCCCTAATATACAATAAAAACACAATTAAACCATAATAAACTCTAATAATCACTAAAAACCCCAATAAACTTGAGAAAACGCTATAAAAATATCCAAATAATAGCCAACAAAACCCTACAACACACTAATAAACCCTAAAAACCCTAATAACCCCAAAATAAATAGTAACAAACCCTAAAACCCCAAATAAATTGTAACAAATCCTAAAAATGCCAAATAAATCGTAACAAACTGAAACAAACCATAAAAAATCCCTAATAACCCCCAATAAACCCTAACAAATCATAATAAACCCTAATAAATCGTAATAAACCCAAATACATGTTACTAAACCCTAATAAATAAAATAAACCCTAATAAATCCTAAATAACCCTAAAAAAGGTTGATAAACCCTAGAAAAGGCTATTAATGCCTACAAACACCCTATAAAATCCTAATATACAATAAAAAAGCACTAATAAACAGTAACAAATCCTAAAGAACACTAATAAACCCTAAATAACCCTAATAAATCCTAATGAACCATATTAAACTGTAAAGAACACTAAAAACCCTAAAGAACCCAAAAATGCTAAAACTCACTATATAAACCCTAAAAACCGCTATGATACCCAAACAAACCCTAAAACACACTAAAAACCCTAAAAACCCCTATCAATCCCAAAATAAATAAACCCAAGAACCCCCCCCCCCCCCCCAACCATTAAAAATCCATCAGATACCATAAAAAACCATAAACACCCATTAACAACACATAAAAACCCTAAAAACACTACAAACCATAAAAAACCATTAAAACCCTAAAAAGGATTCAAATAGATACATAAACCCTAACAACGTTACATAAACCCTAAAAAATGAAACAAAAACCCTAAAAATTAAATATAAACCAAAATACGCAACATAAACAAAAAAAACGCTATATAAACCCTAAAAGAACTACATAAACCCTAGAACTGTAACATAAACAATAAAAAACACAACATAAACCCTAGAAATCACAACATAAACAATTAAAAACGCTACATAATACATAAAAACACAATATACACACTAAAAACATTATATTAACCCTAAAAACGTTCCATAAACCCTATAAAATGCAACATAAACGCTACATCACCCCTAAAAATGCTACATAAACCCAGAAAACACAACATAAACCCTAAAAAATGCTACATAAATCATAAACCCAAAACACGCTACATAAACCCTATAAACATTACATAAACCCTAAAAACGGACATAAAACCTAAAACCACTAACTAAACCCTAAAAATGATACATAAACACTAAAAATGCTACATAAACTCTAACAATGCTACACAAACCCTAAAAAATGCTACAAAACCCCTAAAGATGCTTCAAAACCATCAAAAATATTAAACCCTAGTATAACATAATACAAAAAATTAAACCCTAGTAAACCCTTAATAAACCCCTAATAAACTCTAATAATCCCTAAAAACACCTTATAATCCCAAAAAAACACTAAGAAACTCTACTCAACCCTAATAAAACCCCAAAACATCCAAACAAACCCTAACAAATGATAATAAAACTTAATAACCCCTAAAAACATGTTAAGAAAACCTAAACAACCCTAACCTACCCTAATAGACATCAATAAATATTAATAAACCCTAATAAACCCCAAAAACCCCTAAAGAACACTAATAAACCATAAATAAAGCCAAATAAACCCTACTCAACCCTAACAAACCTTATCACACCATAATAACCTCTAATAAAACCCTACAAAACCCTAATAAGGAAGTAAAATTCCAGGTTACCTTAAAAAATCTCTAGAAAACTTGATAAACTCTAATATAAACTAATAAACCCTAAAAATTCTCACAAACAATAAAAAATGACAACAAACAATAAAAACTTGCTATATGACCTAAAAAGAACTAAAACACTAAAATAACCTAATAAAGACAAAAAAATGCTATTATAACTTAAAAATCCCTAGAAACACTAATAAACCAAAATAAACATAATATAACCTAAGAAACCCAAATAATGCTAACAAACAATAACAAAATGCTCACAAACAATAAAAATGTGCTATATTATTTAAAAAGACCTAACAGACACTAATATAACCTAATAAAACAAAAAAAAAACTAATACCCCCTAAAAAATCCTAATAAACCAAAAAAATCCCTAATAAACCCTAATAAAAACTAATAAACCCTAAAAAACCATAATAAAACCCTAAAAATACCTTCTCAAACCTAATAAACCTTGACACACCATAATAAAACCAAACAAAACTCATTTAAACCTCAATAAACAAAAAAACGCAAACAAACCATTAAAAATCCCTAGAAAACCTAATAAACCATAATAAATTCAAATGAAACCCAATAAACCATAAAAATTTCTCACAAACACTAAAAACATGCTAATAAAACATAAAAAGTCCTAACAACCGCTCATATATATTAACAAATACTAAAAACACTCATATACCATAATATAAACATTAACAAACCCTAGTAATCCCAAAAAATCCCTAACAAACCCTAATAACCCTACCCAACCCTAATAAAACCCTAAAGATTCCTACTCAGCCTCAATAAAACCCTAAAAATACGTTGTCAGCCTTAATAAACCTTAACACACCATAATATACCATAATAAACCCCACTAAACCCTAAAAATGCATATATACCATTAAAAAGCCCTAAAACACCTAATAAATGCTAATAAAACCTAACAAAGCTTAAAATCACTAATAAAACCAAATAAACCCTACTAAACCCTAAAAACCCCTAATATACCCTATTAAATATTAATAAACAATAATAAACCATAATAAACCCTAATAAATCCTAAACATACCCAAATATACCCTAATATACCATAATATACCCTAATAAACCCAACTCAATCCTGATAAAACCCTAAAAATATCTAATAAACCCTAAAAAACCTTGACACACCATAATAAACCCTAATAAAATCCTAATAACCCCCAACAAACCCTAAACACGCTAATATACCATTAAAAACCCTAAAACCCTAACAAACCAAAATAAATGTTAATATCACCTAAAAATCCTAAAAAATGCTAGTAAGAATGAGAAAGAGAGAGGATGTCACCGCTCTCGCCAGCTTCTCTCCCGATTTCGCTTTTCCCAGGAGCTCCACCTAGAACCCTTCCCGGTGGCTTCGCTGCTCCTTTCAAGACCTTGAGGTGTGATGCAGATGCGGTTTTTGGCGGTGGGGCTTCTTGCTGGCTTGGATCTATGCTCTTGAACTTCTTCAAGCGGCTCGTGGATCGCGCGTTCAAGACCTTCAGAGGAGTGGATGGCACGGTTTTCGTGTGGCTGGAGGCGTATCTGCGTGCGTCAGGGTTTATCCTTGACAGATCTGGGCTCCGGTGGTGTTTCTCAGTCCTTATTGGCTTCACTCTGGACGGATTTCTGCAGTGGTGTGGTGTGGGCTCGACAGATCTGGAATCTGTTTCTAGGGTTCAAGACCTGCGGATCTAACAGTGGTGATCCTCGATCAGGGAGGCGAGGTTGCTGCGGACTCAGATTGTTCTGATCTGGCTTGTGGCGATGAAGGCTCATTGGCAGTTGGTTTCTTTCATGGATTTCTATCATGGATCGGGGTTGACCTCGCAGATCTGGGACCTCAGGCAGGTCAACGGAGTTTGTGGTCTCAACGATGGAGCATGGTGCACCGGCAATGCGGATTCTGGCAACAACGACAAGCGATCTTTCCTGTTTTGCTGCTTCTTTCTTCTACATGTTTTGGTAAGGTGGTGATGGGGGCTCTTAGATCTGCTCAAGGGTTTCAAGGGGCACAAATGATAGCGGCTTGGCATCGGTCTGTGCGGAAATTTCATTTTCAGGTGCGTATGATTCTGCCCTTGCTGCTCTCTGTTGATGCTTATTCTGTTTGGAAGTCTTTGAGTCTTAAGACCCATGGTTCTTTGGTTTCGGTGATGGTCATGAGCCATTGCGGGTTCTGGTTACTATATTTTCTGGGGAATTTTAGGCGTGGTCTAGTGATGCTATGCGATTCTGCTGGGGTGATTTCTTGGAGCTGGTTTCTGTCTTTTGGGTGCTGGGTTCTGCTGCCTGGTCCTGGGTTTGGGTGCTGGTGGTGTGTTATTAGCTCTGTGGTGGGGTGCGGAGCGTCGAGAGTTGTTGGCTGTTGTATTATTTGGTGCTGGTTGATGTACTTTGCTGGTGAATGCTGGATGATGGTGCTTCGTATGGTGGATCTCCTTGGTGAGGAGGTGTTGGATGCTGGATCATGTGATGTTGGATGCTGGTGGTTATGTGATGTTGGATGCTCGCGGCTCTGGATGTTGGTTGCTGCTTGGATGGGAGGTACTGAAGCTATGGTTTATGGTTGTGCTGCTGCCGGATGTGGATTGCTGTTTGAGTTTGGATACTGGTTGTTGGTTAGCTGTGAGCTACTAGATGCTGTGGGATGTTGGATGATGGTGGTGGCTGCTTTGTTTTGTGTGTTTTTTCTTTTTTCATTCTTGATTTTTCTTTTTTTGGGTCTTTTGTCTTGGGTCGTTAAGGGTTTTTGGGTGTGGGTCGATTGACCCCTCCCCTCCCTTGTCTGCTGTGTCTCTTTTTTTCTTTTAATAAATTTGGGGGGGGGGCGAGAATAGCCCGACCCTAGCATCTTCCTTGCCCTAAAAAAATGCTAGTAAACCCTAAAAATACCTCTAATAATAATAATAGTAATAAGGCACGTGCATTTGCATATGCATGTGCCTGGTTTAAATAATAAATAATAACACACGTGCATGTGCATATTCCTGCGCATTTGCATCTGAAAGATAATAAATATTAAATATTAAATAATAACGCATGTGAATTGCATGTGTATGTTCTTGTTCTTTTGAATGATAATAAATAATAACGCACATACAAGTGCATGTGCATGTGCATGGTAATAAACAATAAATAAAAACCAAGGCCACATGAATGGGAATTTGAATATGAATGATAATAAATAAAAAATAATAACACATGTGATAATAGAATAGCACATGTGCAATGCGTGTGCGCACTACTACAAAAATGGCCTTTATCAGCACTAGAAAAGTGCATTAACAACACTAAAAAAGATCTTTTAATCGAGGCGAGGATATTGAGGGTTCCCTTTTATCAGTGCTTAGAAAATTGCTGGTAAGGGAACCTTTTATCAGCGCTAAAAATAGCACTGATAAAATCCCCATTATCAGTGCTTTTTTTTAGCCCTGATAAAAGTCAAAATAAATAAAAATATAAAAAATAAAAAATATTTATATAATGCGGGGGGGGGAGCTTTAACAGCACTTGACCCCCTATCAGCACTATGCGGACAACCCTCAATCTCTCCCACGCGCTGCCCTTCCTATGCATCCCCCACACACGCGTACCTCCTCCCTTCCACCTGAACTCAAACCTGTGACCTCCCCCCTTCCGTGTCTGCACCTTTATAACTAAGCCATTTCATTTTTTCTCTATTTAATGATATATCTATTTATTTATATATATATATAGTTATATATATTCATATATTAATATAGATTCATATTAATATAACTATATTTAGTTATATTAATACATACATATTTATTCATATATTAGTATATATATATTCATTCTTATATTAATATATATTTATATTAATATATTTTTTATCCGTATATTTATTTCTATATTAATATATATTTATAATATTAGTTTTAAATACATTTATAAAATATGTTTTATATGTGTGTTTATAAATAAATAAATACATTCATATATACAACACACACACACAGACAAACACACACACCCACACACACACACACACACACACGCACGCGTGCGCGCACGCACGCACGCGCGTAGACACACCCACCCATACACACACACACAAATATATACGAATAAATACATATATATGTGTATTTGAAAAGACATAGAATGTTAAAACGACCATAACTTCTAATATAGAAGCCTGTTTCAACTCAACAACCAGTCCAATCAAAGAAAATGAAACAATCTTCGATATGATAAGTGTTACAGGCCTAACAGAAATCTGGATCAAAATTTATACATGTTTGAATGTTAACAAATTGGGGTATCCCGACTAAAGCTACTAACAAAACAACATAAACCATATCAATTGCTTCAAAAACCCAAAAAATGCTTTAAAACCCACAAAACACAACAAAACCCCAAAAAACGCTAAAATAACCCTAACAAAGCATAAAAAATCCAAACACACCCATAAAACCCAAAAAATGTATAAAACCCCAAACAACTAAAACAAACCATAACAAACCCTAAAAATCCGAACAAAACCTAACAAATCCTAACAACCACTAATAACCACTGTGAACCACTAGTAAACCCTAATGACCTATAAAACCCATTATTAAACCCCAAAAACCCTAATAAACACTAATACATCATAATAACCTGTAATAAACCCTAAAAAAATAAATTAGACCCTAATAATTGCTAAAAAAACCCTAAAACCACTAATATATAATAAAAACACTATTAAACCATAATAAACCCAAATAATCACTAAAAACCCTAACAAACCCGTCAAAACGCTACAAAAACCTCCAAATAATAGCCAATTAAACACTACAACCAACTAATAAACCCTAAAAAACCCTAATTACCCCAAAATAAATCATAACAAACCCTAAAACCCCCAAATAAATCGTAACAAATCCAAAAAACTCCAAATAATCTGTAAAAAACTGAAACAAACCATAACAAAACCCTAATAAATCCACAATAAACCCTAACAAAGCATAATAAACCCTAATAAATCGTATTAAACCCAAATACACGTGACTAAACCCTAATAAATAAAATAAAACTTAATAAATCCTAAATAAACCTAAAAAATGTTGATAAACCCTGTAAAAAGCTATTAATGCCTACAATAGCCCAATAAAATCCTAATATGCAATAAAAACGCTAATAAACTGTAACAAATCATAAATAACACTATTAAACCCTAAAAAACCCTAATAAACTCTAAAGAACCATATTAAACTCTAAAGAACACTAAAACCCGTATAGAACCCAAAAAATGCTAAAACACATTATATAAACCCTAAAAACCTCTACAATACCCAAACAAACCCTAAAACACACTAAAAACCCTAAAAACCTCTATCAAACCCAAAACAACAAATAAACCGATAAAACCCCCAAAAACCATTAAAAATCCATCAGATACCATAAAAATCATAAACACCTGTTAACAACCCTTAAAACCCCTAAAAACACTACAAACCATAAACAACCATTAAAACCCTAAAAATGCTTCAAATAGATACATAAAATCTAAAAACATTACATAAACCCATAAAAATGCAACAAAAACCCTAAAAATGAAACATAAACCAAAAAATGAAACACAAACTCAAAAAAATCTACATAAACCCTAAGAGCACTACATAAACCCTCAAACTGTAACATAAGCCCAAAAAAACACAACATAAACCCTAAAACAATGCAACATAAACAATAAAAAACGCTACATAAAACCTAAAAACACAATATAAACCCTATAAAAACTCCATGAACCCTAAAAACGTTACATAAACCCTAAAAAATGAAACGTAAATGCTACATCACCCCCAAAAATGCTAAATAAACCCAGAAAATGCAACATAAACCCTAAAAAATGTTACATAAATCCTAAACCTTAAACATGCTACATAATCTCTAAAAACGTTACATAAACCCTAAAAATGATACATAAAATCTAAAACTGCTAACTAAACCCTAAAAACGCTACATAAACACTAAAAATGTGACATAAACTCTAACAACGCTACAAAAACCCTAAAAAATGATACAAAAACCCTAAGGACGCATTAAAACCCTAAAAAATATTAAATCCTAATATACCATAATATACAAAATTAAACCCTAATAATCGCCTAATAAAGTTTAATAGACCCTAAAAACACCTTATAATCCTAAAATCCTAAGAAACTTAACTCAACCCTAATAAAACCACAAAAATACATAATAAACCCTAATAAATGATAATATAACCTAATAAACTCTAAAAACGCGTTAAGAAAACCTAAACAACCCTAAAACCCTAATAGACAATAATAAACACTAATCAACCCAAATAAACCCTAATAAACCCCTAAAAAGCACTAATAAACCATAAATAAAGCCAAATAAACCCTACCCAACCCTAGAAAACCTTAACACACTGTAATAACCCCTAATAAAAACCTACAAAACGCTAATAAAGAAAAAAAATGCACGTATACATTAAAAAATCCTAGAAACCCTAATAAACTCTAATATAACCTTATAAACCCTAAAAACACTCACAAAAAATAAAAAAACGATCAGAAACAATAAAAACGTGTTATATTACCAACAAAGACCTAAAAACACTTATATAACCTAGTAATGAAAAAAAATGATAATATACCTTAAAAATCCCTAGAAACCCTAATAAACCATAATAAACTCTAATACACCCATAGAAAAACTAAAACACTCACAAAAAAAACAAAATGCTCATAAACAATAAAAACATGCTATATTATCTATAAAGACCTAACAAACACTAATATAACCTAATAAAACAAAAAAAACTAATATACCCCTAACAAACCCTAATAAAACCTAAAAACCCTAAAAACCCCTAATAAAAAAAATAAACCCAAAAAATACCTTCTCAACCCTAATAAACCTTGACACACCATAACAAAACCTAATAAAACCCAACTAAACCCCAATAAACAAAAAAATGCAAACAAACCATTAAAAAGCACTAGAAACCCTAATAAACCATAATAAATTCAAATAAAATCTAATAATCCATTAAAAATTCTCACAAAAACTGAAAACACACTAATAAAACCTAAAAAGTCATAACAACCCCTCATATATGAACAAAAACTAAAAAACAGTCATATACCCTAATAAAAACTCAAACAAACACCAGTAAACAGTAAAAATCCCTAACAAACCCAAATAAATCGTACTCAACCATAAAAAACCTTAATAAAAGCTTAAATATACCGACTCAATCCTAATAAACCCTTAAAAATACCTACTCAACCCGAATAAACCTTAACACACCATAATAAACCCCACTAAATCCTAAAAAATTAAAATATACCATTAAAAGCCCTAAAACCCCTAATAAATGCTAATAATACCTAACAAAGCATAAAAGCACTAATAAACCCTAATAAACACTACTAAACACTAAAAAATCCTAATATACCCTCTTAAAATTTAATAAACCCTAATAAACCAGAATAAACTCTAATAAATCCTAAACATACAAAAATATAACACAATATACAATAATATACCCTAATAAACCCAACTCAGTCCTAATAAAACCCTCAAAATACCTAATAAACCCTAATAAACCTTGAGACACCATAATAAACCATAATAAAATCATAATAACCCCCACCAAACCCTAAAAATGCTAATATACCATTAAAAACCCTAAAACCCTAACGAACCATAATAAATTTTAATAACACCTAAAAATCCTAAAAATGATAGTAAACCCTAAAAATACCTCTAATAATAATTGTAGTAATAACGCACGTGCATTTGCATATGCATGTGGATGGTTTAAATAAAAAATCATAAAGCACGTCTATGTGCATATGCATGCACATTTGCATGTGAATGATAATAAATAATAAATTATAAATAATAATGCATGTGAATTGCATGTGTATGTGCATGTGCATGTGAATGATAATAAATATTAAATAATAATGCACAACCAAGTGCATGTGCATGTGCATGGTAATAAATAGTAAATAATAACAAAGTCCAAATGAATGTGCATTTGCATGTGAATGATAATAAATAATAAATAATATCACATGTGATAATAGAATAATGCAAGTGCATTTCATTTTCAAGTGCATGCTAATAAATAATATATAATAACACACGCATATGTTCATTTACAAGTAATGATAATGATAATGATGCATGCATGTGCAAGGTAATAAATAATAAATAGCAATGCACGTGCATGTGCATTTGTATTTGATGATACCAAAAACAACACCAACCACAACAACAACAACAACAACAACAACAATAATAATAGAATAATGCAAGTGCATTGCATGTGCATGTGCATAGTAGTAAATAATAAAATAATAATAATTAATAAGAACGCACATGCATGTGCATGTGCATTTACATTTGATAATAATATTAATAATACTAATTGTAATAATAATAATAATAATGCATGCACGTACATGATAATAAATAATAAATAACAACGCAAATGCATGTGGATTTTCATGTGATAATGATAATTATAATAACAATAATAATAATAATAAACTTTTATAATAATAATAATAAAATAATAATACAAGTTCATTACATATGCACGTGCATGGTAATAAATAATAAATAATAACGCACGTGCATCTGCATTTACATGTGATGATAATAATAATAACAAAAGTAATAGTAGTAGAGATAATAATAATAGTACCAATTATTGTGATAATATAATATTGCATGTCCATTACGTGTGCACATGCATGGTAATAAATAATAACGCACACGCATTTCATTTTCATGTGATGATGATGACGATGAAAATAATAATAACAATAATAATAACAATAATAATAATAATAACAACGCATGTGATAATAGAATAACTCAGGTGCATTGAATGTGCGTGTTTATGTATTTTCATGTGGATTTGTATGTGATAACAACAACAACAACAACAACAACAACAATAACAAAAACAATAAAAATAACAATAATAATAAGAATAACAACATATGTGATAATAAAATAGTGTGTGAGCATTGCATGTGCGCGTGCATGGTAATAAAAAATAAATAATAATGCATGTGCATGTGCATGTGCATGTGCATGTGCATGTGCATGAGATGATTATAATAATAGTAATAATAATAGTAATAATAATAACAACAACAACAACAACAACACATGTGATAATATAATAACATACTTGCATTGCTTGTGCAGTGCATGATAATAAATAATAACTCATAGCGCACGTGATGATAATAAGAACAACAACAATAATATTAAAAATAATAGCTCATGTGATAATAGAATAACACACATGTATTAAATGTGCACGTGTATGGTAATAAATAAAAACACATGTGAATTTTCATTTTCATTTGATGATAATAACAATAATAACAATAATAGTAATAATAACAATAACAATAAAAATGCATGTGATAATAGAATAATGTAGGTGCATTGCCTGTGTGTGTGCATGGTAATAAATAATAATGGACGTGCATAGGCATTTGCATGTGATGATAATAATAATAATAATAATAGTAACAACAACAACAACAACAACAACAACAAAAACAAAAAACAACATATGCACGAGCATGGAAATAAATAATAAATAATAAATAATAACGCATGTGCATCTGCATTTTCATGTGACGATAATAATAATAATAATAATAATAATAGTAATAACAATAATGATAATTATAATAATGATAATGATAATAATGATAATGATAATAATGATAATAATAACGTGTGTGATAATAGAATAACACACGTCCTAAAAAACCCTAAAAAACCTAAAAAACCTTAACAATCTCTAATAACCCCTAAGAACCACTAATAAACCCAAATAACACATGAAACCCCCTATTAAACCCTAAAACCCTAACATACACTAATAAATCCTAATAACCAGTAATAAACCCCCAAAAACCTATTAGACTCTAATAAATGCTACAAAAGCCATGAAACCCTTAATATACAATAAAAACACTATTGAACCATAATAAATCCTAATAATCACTAAAACCCTAACAAAACTGACAAAACATTACAAATGCTTCCAAATAATAGCCTACAAAACCCTAAAACCCACTAATAAACCCTAACAAACCCTAATAGCCCCATAATAAATCGTAACAAACCCTAACAACCCCAAATAAACCGAAACAAATCCTAACAACGTCAAATAAATCGTAACAAACTAAAAATACCATAACAAAATCCTAATAAACGGCAATAAACCCTAACAAATCATAATAATCCCTAATAAATCGTAATAAACCCAAATACACATTAATAAACCCTAATAAATAAATTAAACCTTAAGAAACCCTATTAAATCCTAAATAACCTTAAAAAAGTTTGATAAACCCTAGAAAAAGCTTTTCATTCGTAAAAAATTCCAATAAAACCCTAATATATAATAAAAAATGGTAATAAACTATAACAAATCCTAAAGAACACTAATAAACCATAAATAACCCTAATAAACCCTAAAGAGCCATAATAAACTCTAAAGAACACTAAAAACCCTAAAGAACCCAAAAAATGCCAAAACACATTACATAAACCCTAAAAACCGCTACAACACCCAAAAAACCATAAAACACTCTTAAAAACCCTAACAACCCCAATCAATCCCAAAAAAACAAATAAACCCTTAATAACCCCCAAAAAACCATTGAAAACCCGTCCAATACCATAAAAACCATAAACACCCGTTAACAACCCTTAAAAACATTAAAAACCACCACATACCATAAACAACCATTGAAACCCTAAAAATGGCAACAAATAGATACATAAACCCAAAAAACGTTACATAAACCCAAAAAAAGCAACATAAACCCTAAAAATGCAAAATAATCCCAAAAATGCTACATAAACCCTAAAAGCACTACATAAACCCTAGAACCGCAACATAAACCCTAAACAATGCAATATAAACATTAATAAATTTTAAATAAAAATTTTAAAAAAACATAAACACTAAAAACACTACATGAACCCTAAAAACATTACATAAACCCTAAAAAATGCAACATAAATGCTACATCACCCATAAAACGCTACATAAACCCAGAAAAATCCATAAAAACACCATATAATCCCTATAAACCCTAAGTGACTCTACTCAATGCTAATAAAACCCCAAATATACTTAATAAACCCTAATAAATGATAATAAAACCTAATAAACCCTAAAAACACATTAAGAAAACATAAACAACCCTAACCAAACTTAATAGAAACTAATAAACACTAATAAACTCTAATAAACCCCAAATAACCCTAAAAATCCCTAATAAACCATAAATAAATCCAAATAAACCCTAACAAACCGTAACAAACCATAATGACCCCTAATAATCCCTACAAAACCCTAATAATGAAAAAAAATGTCAGTATACCTTAAAAAATCCCTAGAAACCCTGATAAACCCTAATATAACCTAATAAACCCTAAAAATCTCACAAAAAATAAAAAAATGATCACAAACAAAAAAAACATCCTATATTACCTAAAAAGACTGAAAAACACTAATATAACCTAATGAAGACAAAAAACGATAATATATCGTAAAAAAACCTAGAAACCATAATAAACTCTAATATAACCTAAAAACCCCTAAAAACACTCACAAACAAAAAAAATTCTCACAAACAATAAAAAATTATATATTGTCTAAAAAGACTTAGCAAACACTAATATAACATAATAAAACAAAAAAACTAATAAACCCCTAACAAACCCTAAAAAACCCTAAAAATCTCCAGTAAACCCTAATAAAAACTAATAAACCCAAATAAAACCATAATAAACACTAAAACTACCTTCTCAACCCTACTAAACCCTGACACACCATAATAAAACCTAATAAAACCCAACTAAACCCCAATCAACAAAAAATGAAAACAAACCATTACAAGGCCCTATAACCCCTAATAAACCATAATAAATTCTAATAAAACCTCATAAACCATAAAAAATGATCACAAACACTAAAAACACACTAATAAAACCTAAAAAATTCTAAAAACACCTCATATATGTTAACAAAAACTAAAAAACACTCATATACCCTAATAAAAACACTAACAAACCCTAGTAAACCCTAAAAATCCCTAACAAACACTAATAAACACTACTCAATCCTAACAATCCCTAATAAAACCTTAAAGATACCAACTCAACACTAATAAAACACTAAAAATACCTACTCAACCCTAATAAACCTTAACACGCAATAATAAACAATAATAAACCCAACTAAACCCTAAAAATGAAAATATACCATTAAAAAGCCCTAAAACCCCTAATAAATGCTAATAAAACCTAACAAATCTTAAAAGCACTAATAAAACCTAATAAACACTAGAGAACCAAAAAAACCCTAATATACCGTCTTAAAAATTAATAAAACATAATGAACGATAATAAACCCAAAAAATCTAAACATACCCAAATATACCATAATATACCATAATATACCCTAATAAATCCAACTCAATCCTAATAAAACCCAAAAAATACCTAATAAACCTTAACAAACCTTAACACACCATAATAAACCCTAATAAAATTCTAATAACCCCCATCAAACCCTAAAAATGCTAATATTCCATTAAAAAACCTAAAACCCTAACAAACCATAATAAATGTTAGTAACACCTAAAAATTCTAAAAAATTCTAGTAAACCCTAAAAATACCTCTCATAATAATAATAGTAATTACACATGTGCCTGTAAATATAGATGTGCATTGTTTAAATAATAAATCATACGCACGTGCATGTGCATATGCCTGCTTATTTGCTTGTGAATGATAATAAATAATAAATAATAAATAATAACGCATGTGAATTACATGTGTATGTGCATGTGCATGTGAATGATAATAAATAATAAATAATAACGCACATCCAAGTGCATGTGCATGTGCATGGTAAATAACAATATATAATAACAAAGTCCACATGAATCTGCATTTGCATGTGAATGATTATAAATAATAAATAATAACACATGTGATAATAGAATAATGCACGTGCATTAGAAAAAATAATAATAACACATGTGATAATAGAATAACGCAAGTGCATTTCATTTTCATGTGCATTATAATAAATAATATATAATAACGCATGTGAATGTGCATTTACATGTAACGATAATGATAATGATGCATGCACATGTATGGTAATAAATAATAAATAACAATGCACATGCATGTGCATTTGTATTTGATGATACAAAAAAACAAATAACAACAACAACAACAACAATAATAATAGAATAACGCAAGTGCATTTCATGTGCACGTGCATAGTAGTAAATAATAAATAAATAAAAATAAATAAGAACGCACATGCTTGTGCATGTGCCTTTACATTTGATGATGATATTAATAATACTAGTTGTAATAATAATAATAATAATAATAACGCATGCACGTGCATGGTAATAAATAATAAATAACAACGCTCAAGCATGCGCATTTGCATGTGATAATGATAATAATAATGATAAGGATAATAATAATAATAATAATAATAATAATAATAATAATAATAATTGTGATGATAATAATAGTAATAATAATAATAAAATAATACAAGTGAATTTCATATGCACATGCTTGGTAATAAATAATAAATAATAATGCATGTGCCTCTACATTTACATGTGATGATAGTAATAATAACAGCAGTAGTAATAATATTAGTAGTGCTGGTGAAAATAGTAGTAGTACCAATTCATGTAATAATATAATATTGCATGTGCATTACGTGTGCACGTGCATGGTAATAAATAATAACACCCGGGCATTGCATTTGCATGTGATGATGATGATTATAATAATAATATTATTATTAACAATAATAAAAATGAAAATGAAAATACAATAACACACATGCATTGAATGTTCATGTATGTGAATTTACATGTGCATTTTCATATGATGATAATAACAATAATAACAACAACAACAATAACAACCACAATAATAATGATAACAATAATAATAACAACACATGTGATAATAAAATAACATGTGTGCATTGCATGTGCACGTACATGGTAATAAAAATATAATAATAATGCATGTGCATGTTCATGTGCATGTGGTTGAGATGATGATGAAAATAATAATAATAACATTAATAATAAGTTATAGTTGTTTTAAAATACAGCAGATAGGACAAAAATGCTAGAAATGGGGTCTCGAAAAAACTAACAAATCATAGAGTCATTGAAAAAGGAATAAATTCTTCTTTGGTTGTCCATTTTCTCTCCGTTAACTGTCAAAAAAAATCTCACAGAACGAACTACGATAAAAATAGGTGTCAGGGGCTGAACAGACACACAGATCAGATGTTATGAGCATTTTAAGAAACATTTGACAGGGATCCGTACACGGAAATTGAGTTTTGGAGGCCTTATGATGCGTTTTTGGGATTTTAGGTCCTCAAAAATGACTTTAACAATGTTCAAGTAATCCTTATGCTTAGATCTCTTCCCTACATTTGATTGGATATGTGGTAGAGGTCAAACGGACAACCGGAGCAAAATTTATGGTCTTTCGAATTTGGAATTTTTTGGAGTGGTATAACTAATATATCATATATTTATTTGATCTTCTCATAGTTTCTACTAATCATGGTTCTCACTCATATCCCGAGGTTCGATTTGACTGGTAACAGTGCTCAAACGGACACCTGAAGGAGAAGTTATGCCTATTTTAGTGAGCTATGGGTTTCTTAGGTTTTTAGGAGCTAGGAGAGTTTCTCAATTTAAAACAACAATAACCTCTGCAATGTGTGTTCATTTTGGATCTAACACATATCAAATCTAAGATTGTGAAAAGATACACACTCTGGTAACCACTGGAACCCTTTATGACATTCTTCAACACCCTAAAAGACCCAAAATCTTTTTGGATGGTCAAAAGATTGGCTTCTGGGGTCCGTTTTGCAATAACTTGTTCTATGGGTGTCGGTTTTGCCTCTACCACATATCAAATCGAAGCTCGAGACTATACCTACACTCCTATAACCACTGAAGCTCCTTCTTACATCCTTCAAGGCCCAAAAGGGAACATAAACTATCTGAAAGACCATACATTCTACTCTGGGAGTCCGTTTTGCCTCTACCATATATCAAATCAAAGCTTTCGACTAGATATACACATCTGTGACCAATAGGAACACTTTATCACGTTCTTAAAGTCCCAAAAGGTCCTTAATTCCTCAAAATGACTATAACTTCTGCTCTAGGTCTCTGTTTCACCTCTACCACATATCAAATTGTAGCTTGCGACTAGCTCTACACATTTGTGACAACCATGAACAAATAAATAACCCTTAAAAACCATGAAAAACCACATAAACAATAAAAATCATTAAAAACCATGAAAACCCCTAACAAACACTAACAAACCCAAACAATACCTAACAAACCCTAACAAACCCTAACAAACCCCAAAATACCCTAAAAATTTAACAAACCCTAACAAACCCTAACAAGGCTTAAAAACCCCAAGAAGCACTAAGAAACCCCAATAAACCCAAAAAAAACCCAAAGAAACCCAAAAAATATGCTAATAAACCATAAGAAACCCTAACAAAACCCTTTCTAAGAGATGGCGGCACACTCTCCAGGTTCTCCCTCTCGACCGACGCTTCCTCCCCTAGTTTTTCCTCGGGTTTTTGGCATTGGTCTTCCTCAGCGGCAGTGTTCTATGGGAGCGATCATCGGATCCATGATGATGGTGGCTTCCTGTCTTCAACAGCTTCTTTTTCCACGCCCCGTACTCTGGCTCTCAGTTTTGGATGGATTTTTTTTGTAGGTGTGCTTGGGTTTTGTCGAGCTTGGAGCTTGCACAAGATTCTATGGTCTTAGATCGGTCGGATCTGTTTTGTGGTGATGCTGATGACTCAATGGAGATCAGAATCCTTAATGGGAATCAGCTATGGTTCTTGGTTGACTTTGATGATTTGGGTTTACCTTGGGAAGTCCAGAGCTGGGTGCCTCAACGACGAAGCGGTCTTGGCGAGGAGGCGCAATCGAGTCCGGTTTGGTAGCAGTTTTCACAGAGGATGCAGTTTGGGTCTTGGGTTACTGATGGTTTCTTGTTGGAGCATTGTGTCAATGACATGCTGCTTGGGGACTTTTGATGGATCTTCTGGTTTTGAGATGGAATCAGAAGCTTGGTGCTGGATGTTGTGGGGGCTTCTAGTACTTCGTTGAGGTTGCATGAGGCACATTTGAAGAGGTGGAGGGGGACACATCAGCGGTGTGGGCTCGTAATGTCGGTCAACTCTCCTGATTTGCTGCCTCGGTTCTGCTTCGTGGATTCCTCCTCGATGTTGATTCAAATTTGGTATGTTTCCTCATACTTGGAGTTGTTTCTGTGAATTTTCTCTAGTTTTGGTGTGCCATTGGATCGTGTAATATTTCTCTTTAGGTTCAATCTGGTGTTATGGATCACTTTGCTGGTGGCTTGGTTCGTTCGTGGAGTTCTGGTTATGGTTCCGAATGATTTGCTGGTCTAGATGGTTCTTTTTTTGATGGTTTTGATGCTGTTATGGGGTTTGGTGTGGGATGATGCGGGTAATATTTTCTGGAATTCGAGCTGTTGGATGCTTGATGCGGCCTGGATGAAAGTGGAATGGTTGGGAGTTTTTTATTTCTGTGAAGAAAATTATGGTTGCTAGTTTGGCTGTGATGCTGGATGTGGCTGGATGTTTGGCTGTGATATTCTGATAGGGCTACCATGTTGCGGCTAGTTTGGTAGTGGGCATCTGCTAGTGCTGGCCGTTGGTAGGGAAGAAGAGTTACTAGGGTCTGGAGGCTGGTTGGTGTTATGGGATGCTTTCTCTTTTTGGTTGGGTGATTCTTGTTCTGTTTGGCTGGGTGATGATATTGGAGATGCTATTGGTGAGAAGGTGATGGATGATGGTATATGTGAGGTTTGAAACTGGTCTTTTCTTAGTAGTGGTCTGTTGGGTGATGGATACTGTTGGATGATGGTGATGGTTGCTTCTTGGACCTAGGTGTTCTTGTTTGGTTTTTTTCTTTTCTTTTTTGATTTTCTTTTTTGGCGTGGGTTGTATGGGGTTTTCGGCTGTGGGTCGTTTGACCCCTTTTCTCCCTTGTTCGCTGTGTCTCTTTTTTTCTTTCTAATAAATTTGGGGGGCCGGGAATAGCCCAACCCTCGCATCTTCATTTCCATAACAGAACCCTAAAACCCCTAACAAAACACTAAGAAAACCTAAGAAACACTTACACACCCTTAGAAACCTTAACACACCCTTAGAAACCCTAACACACCCTTAGAAACCATATCACACCCTTAGAAACCTCGACACACCCATAGAAAACCCTAACACAACCATAGAAATTCTTTAAAACCATAGCACACCCTTAGAAACCCTAACTAGACCATAAAAACACTAACCCACCCTTAGAAACCCTAACACACCCTTAGCAACCCTAACAAACCCTTACACACCCAGAATCACTCTAATAAGCACTAATAAATCCTAAAAAACCCTACCATCCAATAATAAACAATAATAAAGCCTAATAAACCCTAAATCCAACTACTAAACCCTAATAAACACAGATAAATCATAATAAACCTAAAACCCTATTAGACCCCAATAAAAGCTACAAAATACCTAAAAACCCAAATATAACACAAAAATTCTATTAAACCATTCAAAATGCTAATATTCACAAAAAAACCCCTAACAAACCCGGAAAAACCCGACAAAACCCTAAAAAACCCCTAAAACCCCTAAAAACATGAAAAAACCAAAACATCCTGTTAAAAACCCTAAAACCCCATAAAAACCTATAAAAACCTAAAAAAAACTCAAAAACGCTAAAAACCCAAAAAATCCCTAAAAAGCTAAAACCCCTAAATGGCCTAAAAATTCCTAACAAAACCATAACCAACCCTATAAAACCCTAAGAACCCTAAAACACCCCTAGTAAACCCTAAAACCTCAAAAAAACCCTAATACACCATAATAAATCCTAATGAACCCTAAAAAACCGTAAAAACCACTGAAACCACTAACAACGCTACATAAACACTTTCAATTGGTACAAAAAATCTAACAATTCTTCAAAACCCACAAAACTCAACAAAACCTCAAAAATGCTAAAATAACCCTAACAAAGCATAAAAAATCCAAACACACCCATAAAAAACACACATAAAACCCCAAACAACTCAAACAAACCGTAACAAATCTAAAAAACCCCATCAAAATCTAACAACTACTAATAACCCCTAAGAACCACTAATAAACCCTAATGACCCCTAAAACCCACTATTAAACCCTATAACCCCTAATAAACACTAATAACTCGTAATAACCTATAATAAACAGCAAAAAAATCTATTAGACACTAATAAATGCTATAAAATCCCTAAAACCCCTAATATACTATAAAAAACACTATTGAACCACAATAAACCCTAATAATCACTAAAAACTATAACAAACCTGAAAAAAAAACTCTATAAAAACCTCCAAATAAAAACCTACCAAACCCTACACCCCACTAATAAACCCTAACAAAACCTAATAACCCCAAAATAAATCGTAACAAACCCTAACAACCCCAAATAAATTTCAACCAATCCTAACAATGCCAAATAAATCTTAAAAAACTAAAACAAACGATAACAAACCCCTAATAAACTGCAACAAATACTAACAAATCATAATAAACCCTAAGAAATCGTAATAAATCCAAATACACTTTACTAAACCCTAATAAATAAAATAAACCCTAATAAACCCTAATAAATCCTAAATAACCCTAAAAAAGGTTTATAAACACTAGAAAAATTTATTAATGCCTACAAAATCCTAACAAAACCCTAATATACAATAAAAACGCCAATAAACTGTAACAAATCCTAATGAACACTAATAAACCCTAAAGAACCCTAATAAACCCTAAGGAACCATATTAAACTCTAAAAAACACTAAAAACCCCTAAAGAACCCAAAAAATGCTAAAACACATTATATAAATGCTAAAACCCTCTACAATACCCAAACAAACCCTAAAACACACTAAAAAACTCTAACCCCTATCAATCCCCAAAAAACAAATAAACCCAACCCCCCAACCATTAAAAATACATCATATACCATAAAAACTGATAACTAAACACTAAAATCGCTACATAAACACTAAAAATGCTACATAAACTCTAACAATGCTACACAAACCTTAAAAAAGGCTACAAAAACCCTAAAGATGCTTTAAAACCCTCAAAAATATTATACCCTAATTTACCATAATATAAAAAATTAAACCCTAATAAACCCCTAATAAACTCTAATAATCCCTAAAAACACCTTATAATCCCTAAAAACCCAATGAAACTCTAATCAAACCTAATAAAACCTCCAAAATACCTAATAAACCCTAATAGATGATTATAAAAACTAATAAACCATAAAAACAAATTATGAAAACCTAAACAACCCTAACCAACCCTAATAGACACTAATAACCACTAATAAACCCCAAACAAACCCTAAAAAGTCCTAATAAACCACAAATAAATCCAAATAATCCCTACTCAAACCTAAAAAACATTAACACACCATAATAACCCCTAATAAAACCCTAAAAAACCCTAATAAAGAAAAAAAATTCTAGTATACCTTACAAAATCCCGAGAATCCCTGATAAACTCTAATATAACATAATAAACCCTAAAAACGCTCACAAACAATAAAAAAATGATCACAAACAATAAAAACACGCTATATTACCTAAAAAGACCTAAAAACACTAATATAACATAATGAAGACAAAAATGCTAGTATACCTAAAAAATCCCTAGAAACCATAATAAACCATAATAAACTCTAATATAAAAAAAGAAACCCTAAAAAAACTCAGAAACAAAAGCAAAAAAGCTCACAAACAATAAAAACACGCTATATTATATAAAAAGACCTAACAGACACTAATATAACCTAATAAAACAAAAAAACCAATAAACCCCTAACAAAACCTAATAAACCCTAAAAATCCCTTATAAACCCTAATAAATACTAATAAACCCTAATAAAATCATAATAACACCCTAAAAATACCTTCTCAACCTTAATAAACCTTCAAAGACCATAACAAAATCTAAAAAACCCAACTAAACCCCAATAACCAAAAAAATGCAAAAAAAACCTTTAAAAATCCCAAGATGCCATAATAAACCATTATACATTCAAATAAAATATACTAAACCATTAAAAATGATCACAAACACTAAAATCACGCTAATAAAACCTAAAAAGTCGTAACGACCCCACATATATATTAACAAATACTAAAAAACAGTCCTATACCCTATTAAAAATACTAACAAACACTAGTAAACCCTATAAATCCCAACAAACCCTAATAAACCATACTCAACCCTAATTAAACCTTAAAGATACCGACTCAACCCTAATAAACCCTAACAATACCTACTCAACCCAAATAAACCTACACACCATAATAAACCCCACTAAACCCTAAAAAATAAAAATATACCATTAAAAAGCCCTAAAACCTCTAATAAATGCTTATAAAACATAAAAAATCTTAAAAGCACTAATAAACCCGAATAAACACTACTAAACACTAAAAAACCCTAATATACCCTCTTAAAAATTAATAAACAATAATGAACAATAATAAACCCTAATAAATCCTAAACATACCCAAATATACCATAATATACCATATTATACCCAAATAAACCCAAATCAATCCTAAAAAAACCCTAAAAATATCTAATAAGCCCTAATAAACCTTGACACACCATAATAAAGACTAATATAATCCTAATAACCCCACAAAACCCTAAAAAATTCTAATACACCCTTAAAAAACCCTAAAAAACCATAATAAGTGTTATTAACGCCTAAAAATCATAAAAAATGATAGTAAACCCTAAAAATACCTTTAATAATAGTAGTAGTAATAACGCACATGCATGTGCATATGCCTACGCATTTTCATGTGAATGATAATAAATAATAACGCATGCGAATTGCATGTGTATGTGCATGTGCATGTGAATGATAATAAATAATAAATAATTGTGCACATACAAGTGGATGTGCATGTGCATGTGCATGGTAATAAACAATAAATACTATCCAAGTCCACTTTAATGTGCATTTTCATGTGAATGATAATAAATAACAAATAATAACACATGTGCTAATAGAATAACTCATGTGCATTTCGTCTGCACGTGCATTAGATTAAATAATAATAACACATGTGATAATAGAATAATGCAAGTGCATTGCATTTGCATGTGCATGATCATAAAAAATATATAATAACGCACGTGCATGTGCATTTACATGTAATGGTAATGATAATGATGCATGCAGGTGCATGGTAATAAATAATAAATAACCACGCACGTGCATGTGAATTTGTATTTGATGATACAAACAACAACAACAAGAATAATAATAATAATAATAATAATAATAATAATAATAATAATAATAATAGAATAATGCAAGTGCATTTCATGTGCATGTGCATTGTAGTAATTAATAAATAAATAATAATAAATAAGAATGCACATGGAAGTGCATGTGCATTTAAATTTTATGATAATATTAATAATACTAATTGTAATAATAATAATAATAATAATAATGCATTCATGTGCATGGTAACAAATAATAAATAACAATGCACATGAATGTGCATTTGCATGTGATAATGATAATAATAATGATCATGATAATAATAATAACAATAACAATAATAAAAATAATAATAATAAATGTGATAATAATAATAATAATAATAATAAAATAATACAAGTGCATTGCATTTCCACGTACGTGGTAATAAATATTAAATTGTAACGTACATGCATCTACATTTTCATGTGAAGATAGTAATAATAACAAAAGTAGTAATAATAGTAGTAGTAGTGGTGATAATAGTAGTAGTACTAATGCATATGATAATAGAATATTGCATGGGAATTACGTGTGCATGTGTATGGTAATAAATAAAAACTCTCATGCATTGCATTTTCATGTGATGATGATGATGATGATAATAATAATAATAATAATAATAATAATAACAACAACAACACATGTCTTAATAGATTAAGGCAAATTCATTGAATGTGCGTGTATGTGATTTTGGATGTGCATTTTCATGTGATGATAAGAACAACAACAACAACAACAACAACAACAACAACAACAACCAAAATAATAATAATAATAATAATAAAAACAATTCATGTGATAATAAAATAATGTGTTTGAATTGCATGAGCACATGCATGGTAATAAAAAATATAATAATAACACAAGTGCATTTGCAAGTGCATTTTCATGAGATGATGATAATAATAATAATAATAACAGTAATAATAATTTATAGTTTTTTTTATAAAATAGCATCCATGACAAAAATGCTAGAAATGGGGTCTCAAAAAACCAAACAAATCAGAGAGTTATTGAAAAAGGCATAAATTCTTTTTTGGGTGTCCATTTCCGCTCTGTGAATGGTCAAACTAAATCTCATTGAATGAACTACAATAAAAACACGTGTCAGAGACCGAAAAGAAACACAAATAAGAAGTTATGACCATTTTAAGAAAACATTGATAGGGATCCGTACACGGAAATGGATCTTTGGAGGCCTTATGATGGGTTTCTGATATGTTAGGGTCTCAAAATTACTTTAACTATGTTCATGTCATTTTTATGCATAGATCTCTTTACTAATTTCGATTTGATATGTGGTAGAGCTCAAATGAACAACGAGAGTGAAGGTTATGGCCTTTTGAAGTTGGAATTTTTTTGGGGTTACATAACTAATATATCTTATATTTCATTGATCTTATCATAGTTTCTACTAAACTTTTCCCTCACTCATCTCACGAGATTCAATTTGACTGGTCACAGTGCTCAAATAGACACCTGATGGAGAAGTTATTCCAATTTTAGTGAGTTGCTGGTTTCTTAGGTTTTTAGGCGCTAGGAGAGTTACACTATTTAAAACGACAATAACTTCTGCTACGTGTATTCATTTTGCCTCTACCACATATCAAATCTAATATTTTGAAAAGATACACACTCTCATAACCACTTTAACCCTTTATCACATTCATTAACCCCCCAAAAGACCCAAAATCCCTTTGGATGGTCAAAAGATTGGCTTAGGGTTTCCGTTTTACAATAACTTCTTCTATGGGTGTCTGTTTTGCCTCTACCACATATCAAATCAAAGTCTGCGACTAGACCTACACAACTTTAACCACAGAAGCACCTTCTCACATCCTTAAAGGCCCAAAAAGGTACTTAAACCATCAAAAACACCATAACATATACTCCGGGAGTCCGTTTTTCCTCAACCAAATACCAAATCGAAGATTTCGACTAGATCTACACACATGTGACCAATAGGAACACCTTATCACGTTCTTAAAGTTCCAAAAGGACCTTAAGTCCACCAAATGACCATAACTTCTTCTCTGGGTGTCTGTTTCACCTCTACCACATATCAAATTGCAACTTGCGACTAGCTCAACACATCTGTGACAACCATGAAAAACTAAATAACCCTAACACACCATGAATTACCCCATAATCACTAAAACCCATTAAAAACCATGAAAAATCCTAAAAACCCTAAAAATCCCAAACAAACACTAACAAAACCTAACAAATCCTAACAAACCCCAAAAAAATACCTAAAAAATATAACAAACCCTTAAAAACCCTAACAGGGCCTAACAAACCCTAAGAAGCACTAAGAAAACCCAATAAACCCAAAAAAACACGAATAAACCCTATAAAACCCCTAAGAAACCATAAGAAACCCTAACAAAACCCTAAAACCCTAACAACACCCTAAGCAAACCTAAGAAACACTAACACACCCTTAGAAAATCTAACACACCCTTACAAACCCAAACACACCCCTAGATACCCTAGCACACCCTTTGAAACCCCAACACACCCATAAAAACCCAAAAACAACCTTAGAAACCCTTAGAAACCATATAACAACCATAGAAAGACTAACCCTCCCATAAAAACCCTAACCCACCCTTAGAGACCCTAACAAACCCTTAGACATCCTAAATCACTCCAATAAGCAATAATAAATCCTAACAAACCCTACCAACCAATTATAAACCATAATAAACCCTAATAAACCCTAAACCCCACTATTAAACCCTAATAAACACTAATAACTCATAATAAATCCTAAAACCCCTATTAGACCCCAATAAAAGCTACAAAATACCTAAAAACCCCATTATACAAAAAAAACGCTATTAAACCATTCAAAATGCTAATATTCACAAAAACCCTAACAAACCTGGAAAAACATGACAAACCCCTAAAAAAACCCAAAAAACCCAAAAAACGCTAAAAACCCTAAAAACCCTAAAAAATCCTAAAAACCCTAAAAACCCCTAAAAACCCTAAAACCCCAAACAAACAGAAAAAACCGAAAAAACCCAAAAACAAACCAAAAACCCTAAAAAGACCTCAAAAAACCCTAAAAGACCTAAAAACCACTAAAAAGGGTAAAAACCCCTAAAAACATAAAAATGCCTAACAAAACACTAACCAACCCTATGAAACACTAGCAAACCATAAAAACTCACTAGAAAACCCTAAAAACCTCAAAAGAAACACTAATACACCCTAAAGAACCCTAAAATACCATAAAACCCCTAAAGAACCACTAAATCCACTAACAACGCTACATAAACCCTATCAATTGCTACAAAAAACCCAAAAAATGCTTCAAAACCCACAAAATGCAACAAAACCCCAAAAACTGCTAAAATAACCTAAACAAAGCATAACAAATCCAAACACCCCCATAAAACACCAAACAACTCAAACAAATAGTAACAAATCATAAAAAACCTAACAAAACCTAACAAACCCTAACAACAACTAATAACCCCTAAGAACAACTAATAAACCCTAATAACCCATAAACCCCACTATTAAACCCTAAAAACCCTAATAAACACTAATAAATCGTAATAACCAGTAATAAACCCTAACAAAATCTATTAGACCCCAATAAACGCTACAAAATCCCTAAAACCCCTAATATACAATAAAAACACTATTGAACCATAATTAACCCTAATAATCACTAAAAACCCTAAGAAACCCACTGAAATGCTACAAAAATCTCCATATAATAGACTACAAAACCCTACAACCCACTAATAAACCCTAAAAACCCTAAAAACCCCAAAATAAATCGTAACAAACCCTAACAACCCAAAATAAATCGTAACAAATTCAAAAAATTCCAAATAAATCGTAAAAAACTGAAAAAAACCATAACAAACCCCTAATAAACCACAATAAACCAAAACAAATCATAATAAACCCTAATAAATCGTAATAAATCCAAATACACGTTACTAAACCCTAAAAAATAAAATAAACCCTAATAAACCCTAATATATCATAAATAACCCTAAAAATGTTGATAAATCCTAGAAAAAGCTATTAATGCCTACAAAAGACCAATAAAATCCTTATATATAATAAAAATGCAAATAAATTGTAACAAATCCTAAAGAACACTGATAAACCCTAAAGAACCCTAATAAACCCTAATGATCCATATTAAACTCTAAAGAACACTGAAAATCCTAAAGAACCCAAAAAAATGCAAAAACACATTATATAAACCCTAAAAATCGCTACAATACCCAAAGAAACCCTAAAACACACTAAACAAAACATAACACCCCCAATCAATCCCGAAAAAACAAATAAACCGCTAAAACCCTCCAAAAATAATTAAAAACCATAAAATACCATAAAACCCATAAACTCCCGTTAACAAACCTTAGAAACCCTAAAAAACACTACAAACCATAAACAACCATTAAAACTCTAAAAGGCCTCAAATAGATACATAAACCCTAAAAATGATACATAAACCCTAAAAAATGGAACAAGAACCCTAAAAATGCAACTAAAAACAAAAAAACACAATATAAACGCAAAAAAACGCTACATAAACCCTAAATGCACTACATAAAACCCAGAACTGTAACATAAACCCAAAAAAACAGAACATAAACCCTATAAAACGGAACATAAACATTAAAAATTCTATATAAAACCTAAAAACAAGATATAAACCAAAAAAACACTACATGAACCCTAAAAACGTTTCATAAACCCTAAAAATTCATCATAAATGCTACATCACCCCTAAAAACACTACATAAACCCAGAAACGCAACATAAACCCTAAAAAATTCTACATAAAACCTAAACCCTAAACACGCTACATAAACATTAAAAACATTACATAAACTCTAAAAATGACCCATAAAACCTAAAACAGCTAACTAAACCCTAAAAATGCTACATAAACACTAAAAATGCTACATAAACTCTAAAAACACTACACAAACCCTAAACAATGCTACAAAAACCCTAAAGAGGCTTCAAAACCCTAAAAAATATTAAACCCTAATATACCATAATATAAAAAAAGAAACCCTAATAAACTCCTAATAAACCCCTAAAGAGCCACTAAAGCCACTAACAACGCTACATAAACCTTAACAATTTCTACAAAAAACCAAAAAATGATTCAAAACCCACAAAATACAACAAAACCAAAAAAATACCAAAATAACACTAACAAAGCATAAAAAATCCAAACACACCCACAAAACCCCAAAAAAAGCATAAAACCCCAAACAACTCAAACAAACCGTAACAAACCCTTAAAACCCTAACAAAAACTAACAAACACTAAAAACTACTAATAACCCCTAAGAACCACTAACAAACCCTAATAACCCCTAAAACCCACCACTAAACCCTAAAAACCCTAATAAACACTAATAAATCGTAATAACTTGTAATAAACCCTAAAAAACTCTATTAGACCCTAATAAATGCTAAAAAAGCCCTAAAACCCTAATATACAATAAAAACACTATTAAAACATAATAAAGCCTAGTAATCACTAAAAACCAAAACAAACCCAACAAAACACTACAAAAACCGCCAAATAATAGCCTACAAAACCCTACAACCCACTAATAATCCCTAACTAACCCTAATAACCCCAAAATAAATCATAAAAACCCTAACAACCCCAAATAAATCTTAACAAATCCTAACAACGCCAAATAAATCGTAACAAACTGAGACAAACCATAACACACCCCTAATAAACCGCAATAAACCCTAAAAATCATAATAAACCCTAATAAATCGTAATAAACCCAAATACACGTCACTAAACCCTAATAAATAAAATAAACCATAATAAACCCTAATAAATCCTAAATAACACTAAATGAGGTTGATAAACCCAAGAAAAATCTATTAATGCCTACAATAGCCCAATAAAACCCTAATATACAATAAAAAACACTAATAAATTGTTACAAATCCTAAAGAACAATAATAAACTCTAAATAACCCTAATAAACCTTGAAGAATGATATTAAACTCTAAAGAACACTAAGAAACACTAAAGAACCCAAAAAATTCTAAAACATATTAAATAAATCCTAAAAGCTGCTACAATACCCAAACAAACCTTAAAACACAGTGAAAAACATTAATAATCCATGTCAATCCCAAAATAAACAAATAAACCCATAAAACCCCCAAAAACCCATTAAAAATACATCAGGTAAAATAATAAACCATAAACACCTGTTAACAACCATTAAAAATATTAAAAAACACTATGAACCGTAAACAACCATTAAAACCCTAAAAATGATTCAAATAGATACATAAACCCTAAAAACGTTACATAAACACTAAAAATGCTACAAAAACCCTAAAAACATAACATAAACCAAATAATGCAACATAAACCCAAAAAATGGTACATAAAACCTAAAAGCACTACATAAACCTTAGAACTATATCATAAACCCTAAATAACACAACATAAACCCTAATAACGCAACATAAACATTAAAAAATTCTACATAAAACTTAAAACACAATATAAACCCTAAAAACACTCCAAGAACCCAAAAAACATTACATAAAGCCTAAAAAATGCAACAAAAAGGCTACATGATCCTTAAAAATGCTACATAAACCTAGAAAGCGCAACATAAAGCTGAAAAATGCTACATAAAACCTAAACCCTAAACATGCTACATAAACCCTAAAAAGGTTACATAAACCCTAAAAATGATACATAAAATCTAAAACTGCTAACTAAACGCTAAAAAACCCAAAAAAAATAGTTAAAATGCTACATGAACTCTAACAACGCTACACAAACCCAAAATAATGCTACAAAAACCCTAAAGATGCTTAAAACCCCTAAAAATATTAAACCCTAATATCCCATAATATAAAATATTAAACCCTAATAAACCCCAAGTAAACTCTAATAATCCCTATAAACAACTTATAATCCCTAAAATCCAATGAAACTCTACTCAACCCTAATAAAATCCCAAAATTACCTAATAAACCCTAATAAATGATAATAAAACATAATAAACCCTAAAATCATGTTATGAAAACCTAAACAACCCTAACCAACCCTAATAGACACTAATAAACACTAATAAACCCTAATAAACACAAATAAACCCTAATAAACCCCAAACAAACCCTACAAACCCTAATAAACCACAAATAAATCCAAATAAACCCTTCTCAACCCTAACAAACCTTAACACACCATAATAACCCCTAATAAAACCCTACAAAACCCTAATAAATAAAAAAATGCTAGTATACCTTAAAAATCCCTAGAAATCCTGATAAACTCTAATATAACCTAATAAAGCCTAAACGCTCACAAACAATAAAAAAATGATCATAAACAATATAAATGGGATATATTACCTAAAAAGACCTAAAAACGCTAATACAACCTAATAAAGAAAAAAACACTAATATTCACAAAAAATATTTGGAAATCCTAATAAAACATAAAAAACTCTAATATAACGAAAGAAACACAAATAATGCTCACAAACAAAAACAAAATGCTCACAAATAATAAAAAACACGCTATATTATCTAAAAAGACCTAACAAACACTAGTATAACCTAATGAAACAAAAAACTAATAAACCCATAACAAACCCTAATAAACCCTAAAAATACCTAATAAACCCTAATAAAAACTAATAAACACTAATAAAACCCTAAAAATACCTTCTCAACCCTAATAAACCTTGACACACCATAACAAAACCTAATAAAACCGAACTAAACCCCAATAAACAAAAAAACGCAAACAAACCATTAAAAATCCCTAGAAACCCTAATAAACCATAACAAATTCAAATAAAACCTAATAAACCACTAAATATTCTCACAAACACCAAAAAAGTGCTATAAACTTAAAATTTCATAACAACCATTCATATATATTAACAAAAACTAAAAAACACTCGTATTCCCTAATAAAAACACCAACAAACCCTAGTAAACCATATAAATTCCTAACAAACCCAAATAAACTGTACTCAAACCTAATAAACCCTAATAGAACCTTAAAGATACCGACTCAACCCTAACAAAACCCTAAAAATACCTACTCAATCCTAATAAAAATTAACACACCATAATAAGCCATAATAAACCTTAGTAAACCCTAAAAACACAAATATACCATTAAAAAGCCCTAAAACCCCTAATAAATGCTAATAAAACCTAACTAAGCTTAAAAGCTCTATTAAACCCCAATAAACTCTACTAAACACTAAAAAACCCTAATATACCCTCTTAAAAATTAATAAACCACAATGAACCATAATAAACCCTATTAAATCCTAAACATACCAAAATATACCATAATATACCCTAATAAACCCAACTCAATGCTAATAAAACCCTAAAAATAACTAATAAACCCTAATAAACCTTGACACACCTTAATAAACCCTAATAAAATCCTAATAACCGCCACAAAACCCTAAAAACGCTAATATACCATTAAAAACCCTAAAACCCTAACAAACCATAATAAATGTTTATAACATCTAAAAATCCAAAAAAATAATAGTAAACACAAAAAATACTTCTAATAATAATAGTAGTAATAACCCACGTGCATGTGAAAATGCATGTGCGTGGTTTAAATAATAAATCATAACACACATGCATGTGCTTATGCCTGCGCATTTGCATGTAAATAATAATAAATAATAAATTATAAATAATAACGCATTTGAATTTCATGTGTATGTGCATGTGCATGTGAATGATAATAAATAATAAATAATAACGCACATACAAGTGCATGTGCGTGTGTATGTGTGTGTGCATTTGCATGTGCATGGTAATAAACAATAAATAATAACCATGTCCACATGAATGTACATTTTCATGTGAATTATTATAAATAACAAATAATAACACATGTGATAATAGAATAATGCACATGAATTGCGTGTGCACGTGCATTAGAATAAATAATAATAACAAATGTGATAACAGAATAACGCAAGTGCATTGCTTGTGCACGTGCATAGTAGTAAATAATAAATAAATAATAATAAATCAGAACGCACATGCATGTGCATGCGCCTTTAAATTTGATAATAATATTAATAATACTAATTGTAATAATAATAATAATAACGCATGAACGTGCATGGTAATAAATAATAAATAACAATGCACATGCATGTGTATATGCATGTGATAATGATAATAATAATTATAATGATAATAATAATAATAATAATAAAAGAAACTGTGATAATAATAATAATAATAACAATAAAATAATAATACAAGTGCATTGTATGTGCACGTGCATGGTAATAACAATTAAATAATAATGAATGTGCATGTGCATTTGCATGTGATGATGATAATTATAACAACAGTAGTAGTAGTAGGGATAATAGTTGTAGTACCAATGCATGTGAAAATAGAATATTGCATGTGAATTACGTGTGCACGTGCATGGTAATAAATAATAAAGCGCGTGCATTGAATTTTCATGTGATAATGATGACGATGATGATAATAATAATAATAAAATTGATATTAATAACAAAAACGCATGTGATAATAGAATAACACACGTGCATTGAATGTGCGTGTTTATGCATTTGCATGTGCATTTCATGTGATGATAATAACAATAACAACAACAACAACAACAACAACAACCACAATAATAATAATAACAATAAGAATAACAACTCATGTGATAATAAAATAACGTGTGGGCATTGCATGTGCACATTCATGGTAATAAAAAATAAATAATAATGCATGTGCATGTGCATGTGCATGTGCATGTGCATGAGATGATAATAATAATAATAATAATAATAATAACAACAACGATTGTGATAATAGAATAATGCACGTGCATTGGATGTGCATTGCATGATAATAAATAATAACTCATAGCGCACATGATGATAATAATAACAATAATAGTAATATTAATAATAAAAACTCATGTGATAATAGAATAATGCACATGTATTGAATGTGCGCGTGTATGGTAATAAATAATAACGCATGTGCATTTGCATTTGCATTTGATGATAATAACAATAATAACAATAATAGTAATAATAACAATAACAATAAAAATGCAAGTGATAATCAAATAATGTAGGTGCATTATGCGTGCGCGTGCATGGTAATAAATAATAACGGACGTGCATGTGCATTTTCATGTGATGATAATAATAATAATAAAATTTGTAATAATAAAAAAAACAACAAAAACAACATATGCACGTGCATGGAAATAAATAATATATAATAAATAATAAATAATAACGCTTGTGCATGTGCATTTTCATGTGATGATAATAATAATAATAGTAGTAGTAATAAAAATAATGATAATTATAATAATGATAATGATAACGATAATAATGATAATGATAATAATGATAGTAATAACGTGTGTTATAATAGAATAACACACGTCCTAACAGACCCTAACAAAACCTAACAAACCCTAACAACCACTAATAAACCCTAAGAACCACTAATAAACTCAAATAACACATGAATACCACTATTGAACCCTAAAACCCTAATAAACACTAATAAATCATAATAACCTACAATAAACCCTAAAAAACCCTATTAGACACTAATAAATGACACAAAATCCCTAAAACCCCTAATATATAATAAAAAACACTATTGAACCATAATAAATCCAAATAATCACTAAAAACCCTAACAATCCCGACAAAACACTACAGAACCTGCCAAATAACAGCCTACAAAACCCTAAAAACCGCTAATAAACCCTAATAACCCCATAATAAATCGTAACAAACCCTAACAACGCAAAATAATTCGTAACAAATCATAACAATGCCAAATAAATTGTAACAAACTGAAACAAACCAGAACAAACCCCTATTAAACCGTAATAAACCCTAAAAAATCATAATAAACCCTGATAAATCATAATAAACCTAAATACACATTAATACACCCCAATAAATTAGTTAAACCCTATGAAACCCTAATAAATCCTAAATAACCCTAAAAAAGGTTGATAAACACTAGAAAAATCTATTAATGCCTACAAAAGCCCAATAAACCCTAATATACAAAAAAAAATGCTAATAAACCGAAACAAATCCTAAAGAACACTTATAAACCCTAAAGAACCCTAATATGCCCCAAAGAACCATAATAAACTCTAAATAACACAAAAAAACCTTAAAGAACCCAAAAAACGCTAAAAAACATTACATAAACCATAAAAACCGCTACAATAGCCAAACAAACCCTAAAACACAATAAAAAACCCTAACAACCCCTATTAATCCTGAAAAAAACAAATAAACCCTTAAAACCCCCAAAAAACAATTGAAAACCCATCAAATACCTTAAAAACCATAAACACCCCTTAACAACACTTAAAATCCCTAAAAACCACTACAAACCATAAACAACCATTAAAACCCTATAACGACAACAGATAGATACATAAACAAAAAAACGATACATAAACCCTAAAATTCAACATAAACTCTAAAACCGCAACCTAAACCCCAAAAACGTATCATAAACCCAAAAAACGCTACATAAACTCGAAAATAACTACATAAACCCAAGAACCGTAAGATATACCCTAAACAACACAACATAAAAATTAAAAAACACTACATAAAACCTAAAAACACAACATAATCCCTAAAAACACTACATGAACCCCAAAAATATTACATAAACCCTAACAAATGCAACATAAATGCTAAATCACCCATAAAAATGCTACATAAACCCTAAAAAATGCTACATAAAACCTAAACCCTAAACATGCTACATAAACCCTAAAAATGTTACATAAACCCTAAATATTTCTACATGAAACCTAAAACCACTAACAAAACCCTAAAATCACTACCTAAACACTAAAAATGCAACATAAACTCAAACAATGCTACACAAACAATAAAAAATGTCACAAAAACCCAAAAGATGCGTCAAAATCCTCTCAAATATTAAACCCTAATATACCATAATATAAAATTTAAACCCTAATAAACCCCTAATAAACTCTAATAATCCATAAAAACGCCTTATAATCCCTAAAAACCCTAAGAGACTCTACTCAACCCTAATAAAACCCCAAAAAATACCTAATAAACCCTAATAAATGGTAATAAAACCTAATAAACCCTAAAAACATGTTAAGAAAACCTAAACAACCCTAACCAACCCTAATAGACACTAATAAACACCAATATACTATAATAAACCCCAAAATACCCTAAAATTCCCTAATAAACCATAAATATATCCCAATAAACCTTACTCAACCCTAACAAACCTTAACACACCATAATGACCCCTAATAAAACCCTACAAACCCCTAATAACGAAAAAAAATACTAGTATACCTTAAAAAATCCTTAGAAACCCTAATAAACTCTAATAGAACCTAATAAACCTTAAAAACGCTCACAAACAATAAAAATAATGATGAAAAACAATAAAAACATGCTATATTACCTAAAAAGACCTAAAAACACTAATAAAACATAATAAAGACAAAAAATGCTAATATACCTTAAAAATCCCTAGAAACCATAATAAACCATAATAAACTTCAATATAACCTATGAAATACTAAAAACGCTCACAAACGAAAACAAAACGCTCACAAACAATAAAAAATTATATATTATCTAAAAATACTTAACAAACACTAATATAACCTAGTAAAACAAAAAAACTAATAAACCCCTAACAAACCCTAATAAACCCAAAAAATACCTAATAAACCCTAATAAAAACTAAAAAACCCTAATAAAAACATAATAAAACCCTAAAAATACCTTCTCAACCCTAATAAACATTGAGACACCATAAAAAACCTAATAAAACCCAAAAAACCCCCAATAAACAAAAAAAACGCAAACAACCAATTAAAAAGCCCTAGAAACCCTAATAAACCATAATAAATTCTAATACAACCTAATAAATGATAAAAAATGCTCACAAACACTTAAAAACACTAATAAAACCTAAAAAGTCCTAATAACCCCTCATATATATTAACAAAAACTAAAAAACACTCATATACCCTAATAAAAACACTAACAAACCCTAGTAAACCCTAAAAATCCCTAACAAACCCTAATAAACACTACTCATCCCTAATAAACCCTAATAAAACCCTAAATATACCAACTCAACCCCAATAAAACCCTAAAAATACCTACTCAACCTTAATAAACCTTAACACACTATAATAAATATAAACACATGGAATTTCCATGCATTTTTTTTAAAAATAAATGGGAATTTTACGAGTCTGCAAAAATTGATGGCGCGTGATTCCGAGGCCCGGATTGCCCGAAATGAATTTCTGAACTTTTGTTCAGGTACATTCAATAAACGTGCGAGAGGGTTTTTTAACTTCTGAACCAATGCTCAGAATTGAAATCCGAGGGCACCATTGAACTCGCAACGCCATTTTTCGCTTAAGGAGACTTTAACCTCGACGTCAGATGGTCGAGGGTGAAAGTTATTTTTTGGGTTTTTCATGAAAGAATAAAATAAAAACAAAAGTGTGTGACACTTTATTTTTATTTGAAACACCCATGTGGGTGTTGGGAGGTGGGTTCCATCAGAACTAAACCTCCTTGTGGAAGTTGGGAAGTGGGGACCACCAGACCTTAACCTCCCATGAGAGGTTATAGTGGTGGGGACCACCAAACCCTAACCTCCCATGAGGGGTTATGGTGGTGGGGACCACCCGAGGCATAAACCTATCAACCCCACTCTTAATGAGGGATAAACCTATCAACTCCCTCATTAATGTGGAGGAGCCTCTTGATATTCCTCCACATTAATTGTGCCAATGCACATACCTTTAATTGTGCCAATGTAGTAAATTGGATTGCCCCGTTTTAAATTAAGTAATAGTGTCGTTGGAATTTAGGAAGGTTCCTAATAAATGAACCATCATAAATTCCACAATCGTTACCTAGCTCCCCCCTCTCATATATATATGGAGCTTGGGAAGATGATTTGGGATGGCTTCACCAAGCGACGAAGCGTTGGTAAAGTGACGTGATGCCCAAAACATGGAGGATTACGCCCTCCAATGAAGAACGCATTCTCCAACGAAGAACGTGCTCCCCAAAAAAGAATGCTCTGCCAGTGAAGAACGTCGACCTCCTTCGACATTCTTCCTCGGTACTTCTTCCAACGTGGGACATCCTCACCTATGACGAATCGACGACCGTACTACCTTCTTACGCCAACGCTATCAAGCGAACAAGTTAGGGTTTTTTTGTGTATGATAATATTCCCAAGTTATTCCTTTATTTAAAATAAAGAATGCAGATGTTCCCTTTTGCGAACAGGAAACAATCATTGTGGGAGGGATTGACGTTCTTCACTCTTGTTTTGGATGAGCCACTTTCTACCACCCTAATGCGGAGAGTACGGGACAAACTAACATGGATCGTCCTCTCCATTATCCTTGTGTTGAATTGGGTGTGTTCTTCGAAATGGAGGATGATGACAAAGGCAACAGCGCTTCGCCACCCGCGGCCTCCGCTGCTCCGTGCCGCTGCCGAACCACCTTCATGCTGAGCCAAGCCGCCTTCCCCCCACCCCCCGGCAACACCCTGGCCATACCAGCCTACGCCCCTCGCAGCGCCCCGACCGAACCTTCCCATTCCCTTCACACCGCCCGACCGAACCAGAATGCGCCCCTTGCGGCGCGCCCCGGCCGAACCGGCCCACACACCTCAGGGCGCCTTCGCTGAACCAGCCTGCGCCCCTCCTAAAACCTCAGCCGAACCGGACCGCACCCCTCACTGTGCCCGGCCGAACCGAACCATGCCCCTCGCGGCGCCCAGCCAAACCGGCCCGCGCCCCTCGTGGCGCCCTCCCACCAAGAACGGCCTCGCGGTGCCCTTCCAGAAGAACCTCCCTCACGACGCCCTCTCGGCTGAGCCACCCCACGGCTGAGCTGCTATCTATGGCTGAGTCGAAACGTGTCCTTCGCTTCCCCGTGACCTCTGTGGCCCCTCGTGGCTTGCCGGACCCCCAGAGGACTAGGCCGCATCACAGGCCGGCCCTAAACCAGCGGGTCGGGCCGGGTCGACTTAAATTGGGTCGACCCAAGCCTGGTCAGTCCGGGTCAGTCCGACCGGGTCGGACTGGACCCGAGCCCACAACAACCCTTTATGCTCCTTCGGTTATATCATTGGCACTGGACGTCTATTTGACAAACTGCCAGTGGTGCTGGAAATCTTGGAGCGAGTCTGTCCCTTTGAGTATACCCTACTGGAGTTTTGGGTATAGTTGAGATACAGTCAGGTTGGATCGAGCACGAATCCAACCGGTCCCCCGGAACTAGAAGGCTATTAGCTCACAGAACGGGCATCCAATTATCGCGCCGTCTGTTGCGTTGAGACCCCCTTGACATGGAGGTCCTTTGAGATTTTTTTTCATGGGACTTCTTGATAGTTGGAGTATCAACCATTAGCTTGTGGAGCCGATCCTCCTGGAGATGAGTGAGCTTAGTGCAGAGACCTAGTAGCTGGATAAGACCTGACGACTACTGACCATTTTGACTCGGCGTGACTCTACTAGCCCAGTGGGGAGCACCTTGGTGTCGCGGAATACCCACAGGGGGGAGCGCCTTGGTGTTGCGGTTGAACCACGGTACTCGACAGGAGGAGTACCTCTGCAGGCTACGAGAGGGAGCGTGATTGGTGATGTGGCAGACCCACGGTGGGGAGCACCTTGGTGATGCAGCAGACCCACGGTTCTCGATAGGAGTAGTAACTCAACTGTCCAAGGTTAGTGGGAAGCGTGCTTGGTGTCACAGAAGGCCCACTATACTTGATAGAGGAGTTCTCCAGCAACCGAGGTTTCGATAATGTGATTGGGGATGTTAGTTGATACTACCCATAGAATAAAATCCTGGTTTGAGTTGAGTTAGTTTTTCTGTATTTTCCTCATTATTGAGATGGATTACTTGATAACATAGGAATATGAATGGTCTTATACCTATATAGGGTTATCTATTTACTTCATACTTTTTGGTTTGTCCTCGGTGGATTTTGTGAGACCTTAAGGGTCTCGGGGTCCCTACTGAGTGTTGTTATACTCTCCCTTGCATGGGCAATGCTCGCACCTTGTTGTGTTGGTTACAGACGAAGGACAACGCTGACTGAGGCTAAGAGTACCGGGACTGGATGGTGCTCGGAGGTGGACCTTACGACGTGTGGGTACGCAAAGGAGACAGTCGGATGTGGAGTGCTGAGAAGGTGATTTGTACCTACCCTTCAGGTAGGAACCCCGGAGGATGATCCAGTGGTTGTCTTTCCCTTTCATTAGTAGTATTGCATTTCAGTTGTACTTTTACTTTCCAGTTGGGCTTGCATTCTAGACCCTTTTTACTTATTTTACTCACTTGTTTATATATAGTTTGCTTGTGTTCATATCTAGTTGTGTTCTTAGTTACCTGATTTTGCAGGCTATAAAGGAAATGTCTTCCCAGTTTTAAAGAATACACCTTTGGTGCTAGTTGCCAACCCCTAGCCTATGGAAGGCGGGCTTGGGGTAGTCACGACACGGACCCCAGGAGACGGGTCATGATAATAAACCATAATAAACCACAGTAAACCCTAAAAAATAGAAATATACCGTTAAAAGCCCTATAATCCCTAATAAATGCGAATAAAACCTAACAAATCTAAAAATAACTAATAAACCCTAATAAACACAACTAAACCCTAAAAACCCTAATATACCCTCTTAAAAATTAATAAACCTTAATGAACGATAATAAACCCTAATAAATCCTAAAAATACCCAAATATACCATAATATACCATAATATACACTAATAAACCCAACTTAATCCAAACAAAACCCAAAAAATACCAAATAAACCTCAACACACCATAATAAACCCTAATAAAATCCTAATAACACCCACCAAACCCTAAAAAATTCTTATATACCATTAAAAACCCCTATTTCCCTAACATACCATAATAAATGTGTATAACACATAAAAATTATAAAAAATGCTTGTAAACCTTAAAAATGCCTCTAATAATAATATTAATAATAATAATAATAATAATAACGCACGTGCATGTGCATATTCATGTGCATGGTTTAAATAATAAATCATAACGCATGTGCATGTGCATATGCCTGTGCATTTGCATGTGAATGATAATAAATAATAAATTATAAATAATAACGCATGTGAATTACATGTGTATGTGCATGTGCATGTGAATGATAATAAATAATAAATAATAACGCACATCCATGTGCATGTGCATGTTCATGTGCATGTGCATGTGCATGGTAATAAACAATAAATAATAACCAAGTCCACTTGAATGTGCATTTTCATGTGAATGATAATAAATAATAAATAATAACACATGTGGTAATAGAATAATGTAGGTGCATTGCGTGTACACGTGCATGAGAATAAATAATAATAACACATGTGATAATAGAATAATACAAGTGCATTGAATTTTCATGTGCATGATAATAAATAATATATAATACTGCACATGCATGTGCATTTACATGTAATGATAATGATAATAACGCATGCACATGCATGGTAATAAATAATAAATAACAACGCACGTGCATGTGAATTTATATTTGATGATACAAATAATAATAATAATAATAATAATAATAATAATAATGCAAGTCCCTTTCATGTGAACGTGCATAGTAGTAAATAATAAATAAATAATAATAAATAAGAACGCACATGCATGTGCATGTGCATTTACATTTGATGATAATATTAATAATACTAATCGTAATAATAATAATAACTCATGCACGTGTAGGGTAATAAATAATAAATAAAAATGCACATGCATGTGCATTTGCATGTGATAATTATAATAATATTGATAATGATAATAATAATAATAATAATAATAATTTTGATAATAATAATAATAATAAAAGAATAATACGTGTGCATTACATATGCACGTGCAGGGTAATAAATAATAAATAATAATGCACGTGCATCTTCATTTGAATGTGATGATAGTAATAATAACAGCAGTAGTAATAATAGTAGTAGTGGTGGTGATAATAGTAGTAGTACCAATGCATGTGATAATAGAATATTGCCTGTACATTACGTGTGCACGTGCATGGTAATGAATAATAACACCCATGCATTGAATTTTCATGTGATGATGATGATGATAAAAATAATATTAATAATAACAACGCATGTGATAATAGAATAACACACGTGAATTGAATGTACGTGTATGTGCATTTTCATGTGATGATAATACCAATAACATCATCATCAACAATAACAACAACCACAATAATAATAATAAAAATAATAACAACAACACATGTGATAATAAAATATTGTGTGTGCATTGCATGTGCACGTGCATGGTAATAAAAAAAATAATAATAACGCACGTGCACATGCATGTGCATGTTCATGAAGATGAGATGATAATAATAATAATAATAATGACAGTAATAATAAGTTAGAGTTGTTTGAAAAAATAGTAGACAAGAGAAAAATTCTAGAATTGGGGTCTCGAAAAACCTAACATATCACAGAGTCATTGAAAAAGGCATAACTTCTTCTTTAAGTGTCCATTTACACTCTATGAATAGCCTAACTGAATCTTAGGGAACGAAATATGATAAAAACGGGTGTTGGAGGCCGAACAGACACACATATCAGTAGTTATGACCATTTTTGGACAAATTTAACAGGAATCCGTACACGGAAATGGAGTTTTGGAGGTATTCTGATGGGTTTCTAGGATTTTAGGGTCTCAAACCTGACTTGAACTTTGTTCAAGTAATCCTTATGCATGGATCTCTTCATTTCCTTCGATTTGATATGTGGTAGAGCTCAAATGGACAACCAGAGAAAAAGTTATGGCTGTTTGAAGTGAGATTTTTTTGGAGTGGTATAACTTATATATCTTATATTTATTTGATCTTCTCATAGTTTATACTAAACTTGGTCCTCATTCATCTCACAAGATTTGATTTGACTGGTCACAACATTCAAACGGACACCTGAAAGAGAAGTTATGCCTATTTTAGTGAGTTGTGGGGAAATAGAGAGACGATGGCGCGTCGTGGGGTGTGGGAGCTCCGCGACGATGGCGTTTCGGTTTCCTAGGGTATGCGATGTCCATTCCCTATTTCCTTGGCTCCATGATTTTAGTTGGTGAAGTCGGATCCGTCGGGAAGGAAGGTCCGTAGTGGCTTGGTGGTTGCGCATCTATGGTGAATCATATGAAATCTCGGCCTAACGTTGTTCGAGACATTGATGTCCGGTCTGTCGCCCGGAAGGATGGTGTGATGAATCCTGGTGACTGCACGCACCCGGCGGATGGCGTTGTATAACAGGGTTTTGTCCATGGTCAGATTGAAGTAGGATTGCGGGATCGTGATGCTGTTCTAGAGGTTTCCGGCATTGACCTCAGATCCCAGAATTTGGTTCGTGGTTTTTTCGATGATGGAGGCACATGGGGTCGGGATGCCAAGTCCGATCGAAATTTTCCATTGAAGAAAGTTGTGTCTTCGGATGTTTATTATGGCTCCCACAAATTTTCGGTTGTAATGTTGCCTTCTGATTCATTTTTTTCTGATTCTTGGAGGATAAATCCAAATTATGTGCTGACGTTTTCATCTGGGACTTTCACTGACTCGTGTTCCGGAAGAATTTTTCAAAAAGGGTCATTGTCACATGTAGGGGCATGTCCTGACGTATTTTATGAAAGTATTTCCATCAGGAAAACCTCTCTGATTGCACGTCTTGTTTTTCCCAAGGGTCAGAAATCATGGAGGTTTGATGAATTGGTCTGACAGATCTCTTTTTTGTGGGGTTTCTCTGATTGGAGGTGTGTTTTTTTCTTGGACGTTGTTTTTTTTCATTGCATTTTTCCTTCAGATGCTTCTAAAATGCACATGTGGAGAACTGGATCTCATTCCTTGAAGTCGGGTTGGATCCACCTTCATGAATGGTCTCTAGAATTCAATGCTTCGCGTGCACGGAATGCTTTTTCCCAGGTATGGGTTCGTCTTCATGCTCTTAATTGGGTTCTTTTGCACCCAATGATTCTACGTGATATTGGCACGACAATTGGGACTCCTATATAACTTGAAAAGTAGACTGAGAATGTTCGGTTTGGACACTTTTCCAGGATTTTTATGGAGATTGGTCTTAGCTCCACCCTGATTGACAAGGTAACTCTTTCCACTCCATCGGATGACATTCAAATTGATGTTGAGTATGAAAGAAATCCACTTTTTGTAATGAATGTATGATAGTTGGGAATTCATTAGAATTATGTCAGAGACGTATTTCTTGTGAGAACTGTGGGATGAAGGGTCATCCATCCAACCTCTATAGAAGGAAATCAAGTAGGAATGATGTGGATGTGTCACATCCCGTAGATCATAACATCAAACCCTCTTCCAATAAGGATAATGTGTTGGCTTCTGCATAATAAAATCAGTTGCCTTCGATTGTAAAGGGACTAATGGTGGACTTGTCACCTTGGAGAGCCAATAGTGGTCCTTCTCATATTCATGAAAACTCTACATCCCTGATGAGTAGTCCTTCTATTGCGCAGGTTGGTGTTTCCAAGGGTATTACACCCACGGATGGTTGTGCAGTTACTCCGTCTGGATTAGTTGGGACAAGAAAAAAATATTATTCTCTCTGTTGTAGGGTCTCCTGCTTGCATTGACCCCTCAAATACATGAATGAATGATAGCCCTGGTGCTGGCTTGCTATGTGATGAGACTGCTGAGATGACTTTTAACTCTGGTCAGCAGGTTGGTTGTCATCAAAAGATTCATAGTCTCTTTAATTCCTGTAGGATATCTGAGAAGTGGGCTGACGTCTCGGAGGCAGAAGGGGTTTCACCGAGTAGCGGTGGGCCTACATCGTTCAAAGATGCACTCATGTCTGGTAAAGGGGAGGTAGATCACACTCCTACTCCCTCGAGGCGAAGGCCAAGGAAGGATTACTCTAATACACCTCGCACTATGTCTACTCAATCTTCCAATCTATCAGGCAAGTTTAATTATTATATTCTTAAGATACTTAATCAGGGTAAGTGACAATCTGAATGGGAAGCTGCTGATGACTCTGATTATGGGAGTGATATGCCTTATTATGATCTTTAATTTTGTGCATTGATGGATGGGGGAAAGTCCCTTTGTTTGACCTCGCCCGTCTCCTCTGTACTCTTTTACTTTATTAATAAATAGTCAGAAGCATCACTTCTGGATGGGCTTTCTGCTTTGTGAGTTGCAAGTTTCTTAGGGTTTTAGGTGCTAGGAGAGTTGCTCAATTGAAAATGACAATAACTTCTGCTACGTGTATTCATTTTGGCTCTACCACATATAAAATCGACGGTTGTGAAAGGATACACACTCATGTAACCACTAGAACCCTTTCTAATATTCTTCAACCCCAAAAATCCCGAAAATCCCTTTGGATGGTCAAAAGAATGGCTTCTGGTGTCTGTTTTGCAATAACTTCATTTATGGGTGTCTATTTTGCCTCTACCACATATCAAATCAATGCTTGTGACTATACCTACACTCCTATAACCACTGAAGCACCTTCTCACATCCTTGAAGGCCCAAAAAGGTACTTAAATCCTCCAAAAGACCATAACTTCTACTCCAGGAGTCTGTTTTTGCCTCTACCATATATCAAATTGAAGCTTTCGACTAGATCTACACATATGTAAGCAATAAGAACACCTTGTCACGTTCTTAAAGTCCCAAAATGTCCTTAATTCATCCAAATGACCATAACTTCTGCTTTGGGTGTCTGTTTCACCTCTACCACATATCAAATTGAGGCTTGCGACTAGCTCTACACAACTTTGACAACCATGAACAACTAAATAACCCTAAAAACCATGAATAACCCTATAAACACTAAAAACCATTACAAAAAGATTCAAAACCTTAACAAACCCAAAAAATCCTAACAAACACTAATAAAACCAAACAAACCCTAACAAAACCTAAAAAACCCTAACAAACCCCAAAAACCCTAAAATACATAACAAACCCTAAAAACCATAACAAGCCCTAACAAACCCCAAGAATCACTATGAAACCCTAATAAACCCCAAAAAAACAAGTGAAACCCAAAAAACCCCTATGAAACCATAAGAAACCCTAACAAAAAACTGAAAACCCTAACGAAACCCTAACCAAACCAAAGAAAGATTAACACACCCTTAGAAATCCTAATACACCCTTAGAAACCCCAAAACACCCATAGAAACCCCAACACACCCATTAAAACCCTAACACAACCTTAGAAACCCTTATAAACCATAGCATACCCTTATAAACCCTTACCCACCCATAAAAACCCTAACCCACCCTTAGAAACCCTAACATGCCATTAGAAACCCTAACCAACCCTTAGACACCGTAAATCACTCTAATAAGCACTAATCCCTACCAACCAATAATAAACCCTAATAACCCCTAAATCCCACTACTATACCCTAATAAACACTAATAAATCTTAATAAACCCTAAAACCCAATTAAAACCCAATAAAATCTACAAAATACCTAAAAACCCAAATATACAACAAAAAATCTATTAAACCATTCAAAACGCTAATATTCACAAAAAAGCATTAACAAACCCAATAAAACCTGACAAAACCCTAAAAAAACTCCTAAAAACCCAAAAAAACCGTGAAAACCCAAAAACCCAAAAACCCCCAAAAACCCCCAAACCCCTAAAAATAGGAAAAGAACAAAAAAAACCTCAAAACAAACCTAAAACCCCTAAAAACCCAAAAAAACCTGAACAATTCTAAGAACCCTAAAAACCCCTAAAAATGCTAAAAAACCCCTAAAAGGCCTACAAATTCCTAACAAAACCCAAAGCAACCCTATGCAACCCTTAAAAACCCTAAAACCCCATAACGAACCCTAAAAACCTCTAAGGAAACCCTAATACACCATAGAGAACCCTAAAGAACCCTGAAAAATCCTAAAGAACCACTAAAGCCACTAACAATGCTACATAAACCCTAATAATTGCTACAAAAAAACCAAAAAATGCTTCAAAAAACAAAAAATACAACGAAACCCCAAAAAATGCTAAAATAACCCTAACAATGCATAAAAATTACAAAAACACCCATAAAACCCAAAAAATGCATAAAACCCCAAATAACTCAAACAAACAGTAACAAACCCTAAAAATCCTAACATAACCAAACAATCCCTAACAACCACTAAAACCCACTAAGAACCACTAATAAACCCTAATATCACCTAAAACCCACTATTAAACCCTAAAACCTTAATAAACACTATTAAATCGTAATAACCTGTAATAAACCCTATCATACTATATTAGACACTAATAAACACTACACAATCCCTAAAACCCCTAATATACAATAAAAACACTAATAAACCATAATAAACCCAAATAATCACTAAAACCCCTAACAAACCTGACAAAACGCTACAAAACCTCTAAATAATAGCCTATAAAACCCTACAAACCACTAATAAACACTAAAAAACCCTAAGAACCCCAAAATAAATCGTAACAAACCCTAAAAACCCCAAATAAATCCCAAAAAATCCTAAAAATTCCAAATAAATCGTAACAAACTGAAACAAACCATAACAAACCCTTAATAAACCACAATAAACCCTAACAAATTATAATAAACCCTAATAAATCGTAATAAATCCAAATACACATTACTAAATCCTAACTAATAAAACCAACCCCAATAAAACCTAATAAATCCTAAATAACCCTAAAAAGGTTGATAATCCCTAGAAAAAGCTATTAATGCCTACAAAAGACCAATAAAACCCTAATATACAAAAAATGCTAATATACTGTAAACCATAAACACCCGTTAACAACCCATAAACCCATAAACCCCCCCCCCCCCACAAAACCATTAAAAATCCATTAGATGCCACAAAAAACCATAAACACACGTTAACAACCCATAAAAACCCTAAAAAAATACAAACAATTAACAACCATTAAAACCCTAACAAAGGATTCAAATAGATACATAGAACCTAAAAACGATACATAAACCATTAAAAATGCAACAGAAACCCTAAAAATGAAACAAATACCAAAAAAACACAACCTAATCCCAAAAAACTCTACATAAACAATAAAATCACTACATAAACCCTAGAACTATAATATAAACCCTAGAAAACACAACATAAACCCTAAAAAACACAACATAAACATTAAAAAATGCTACATAAAACCAAAAAATACAATATAAACTCTAAAAACACTACATGAACCCATAAAAAGTTACATACACCCTAAAATGCAACATAAATGCTACATCACCCCTAAAAAGGCTACATAAACCACAAAAACGTAATATAAACCCAAAAAAATGCAACATAAAACCTAAACTATAAACACACTACATAAACCCTAAAAACGTTACATAAACCCTATAAATGATACATAAAATCTAAAACTGCTAACTAAAGCCTAAAAACACTACATAAATGCTAAAAATGCTACATAAACACTTACAACGCTACACAAACCCTAAAAGATGCTACAAAAACCCTAAAGACACTTTGAAACCCTCAAAAATATTAAACCCTAATATATGATAATATAAAAAATTAAACCCTACTAAACCCCTAATAAACTCTAATAATACCTAAAACACCTAATAATCCGTTAAAACCCTAAGAAAATCTACTCAACCCTAATAAAACCCAAAAATACCTAATAAACCCTAATAAATGATAATAAAACTTAATAAACCCTAAAAACACGTTATGAAAACCTAAACAACCCTAACCAATACAAATAGACACTAATAAACAATAATAAACCCTAATAAACCCCAAACAAACCCTAAAAAGCCTTAATAAACCATAAATAAATCCAAATAAACCCTACTCAACCATAGCAAATCTTAACACACCATAATAACCCCTAATAAAACCCTACAAAACCCTAATAAAGAAAAATATGCTAGTATATATTAAAAAATCCCTTGAAACACTGATTAACACTAATATAACCTAAAAAACCCTAAAAAACCTCACAAACAATAAAAAACGATCACCAACAATAAAAATGCTCTATAATACCTAAAAAGACCTAAAACACTAATATAACCTAATAAAGACAAAAAAAGGATAATATACCTTAAAAATCCATAGAAACCCTAATAAACCATAATAAACTCTTATATAACCTAAGAAACCCTAAAAATGCTCACAAACAAAAACCAAACGCTGAAAAACAATAAAAACATGCTATATTGTCTAAAAAGACCTAACAAACACTAATATAACCTAATAAAAAAGGGAAGAAAAATCAAATAAACCCCTAACAGACCCTAATAAACCCTAAAAATCATTAATAAACCCAAATAAAAACTAATAAACCCTAATAAAACCATAATAAAACCCTAAAAATACCTTCTCAACCCTAATAGACCTTGACACACCATAAAAAACCTAATAAAACCCCAAAAAACCCCAATAAACAAAAAAACACAAACAAACCATTAAAAACCTCTAGAAACCCTAATAAACCATAATAAATTCAAATAAAAGATAATAAACAATTAAAAATGCACACAAACCCTAAAAAAAGATAATAAAACCTAAAAAGTCATAACAACCCCTCAAATATATAAACAAAAACTAAAAAACACTGATATACCCTAATAAAAAACTAACAAACCCTAGTAAACTCTTAAAATCCCTAACAAACCCTAATAAAACAAACTCAACCATACTCAACCCTAATAAAACCCTAAAGATACATACTCAACCCTAATAATACCCTAAAAATACCTACTCACCCCTAATAAACCTTAACACACCATAATAAACCATAATAAAGCCCACTAAACACTAAAAAATGTAAATACACCATTAAAGATCCCTAAAACCCCTAATAAATGCTAATAAAACCTAAAAATGCTTAAAAGCGCTAATAAACCCAAATAAATACTACTAAACACTAAAAAACCTTAATATACCCTCTTAAAAATTAATAAACCACAATAAACCATAATAAACCCTAATAAATCCTAAACAAACCCAAATATACTGTAATATAGCATAATATACCCTATTAAACCCTACTCAATCCGAATAAAACCCAAAAAACTACTTAATAAACCCTAATAAACCATGACACACCATAATGAACCCTAATAAAATCCTAATAACTCCCACCAAACCCTAAAAACGCTAATATTCCATTAATACCCCCTAAAACCCTAACAAACCATAATAAATGTTAATAACACCTAAAAATCCTAAAATAAACCCTAAAAATACCTCTAATAATAATAATAGTAATAACGCACGTGCATGTGCATATTCATGTTCATGGTTTAAATAATAAATCATAAATCACATGCATGTGCATATGCCTGCGCATTTGCATGTGTATGTGCATGTGCATGTGAATGATAATAAATAATAAATAATTACGCACATACAAGTGCATGTCCTTGTGCATGTGCATGTGCATGTGCATGGTAATAAACAATAAATAATTACCAATTCCACATGAATGTGCATTTGCATGTGAAAGATAATAAATAATAAATAATAACACGTGTGATAATAGAATAATGCAAGTGCATTGCGTGTGCATGTGCATTAGAATAAATGATAATGACACATGTGATAAGAGAGTAATGCAAGTGTGTTGCATTTGCATGTGCATGATAATAAATAATATATAATAATTCACGTGCATGTACATTTAAATGTAATGATTATAATAATGACGCATGCGTGTGCATGGTAATAAATAATAAATAACAACGCAAGTGCATGTGCATTTGTATTTGATGATACAAACAACAACCACAAGAATAATAATAATGATAATAATAATAATGAAAATAATAATAATAGAATAATGCAAGTGCATTTCATGTGCACCTACATAATAGTAAATAATAAATAAGAATGCACATGCATGTGCATGTGCCTTTACATTTGATGATAGTATTAACAATAATAATTGTAATAATAATAACAATAATAACACATGCACGTGCATGGTAATAAATAATAAATAAAAACGCACATGCATGTGAATTTTCATGTGATAATGATAATAATAATTGCAATAATAATAATAATAATAATAATAATAATAACTGTGATAATAATAATAATATCAATAATAATAAAACAAAAGAATAATACAAGTGCATTGCATATGAACGTACATGGTAATAAATTATAAATAATAACGCATGTGTCTCTACATTTGCATGTGATGATAGTAATAATAACTTCAGTAGTAATAATTGTAGTATTATTGGTGATAATAGTAGTCGTACTAATGCATATGATAATAGAATATTGCATGTGCATTACGTGTGCATGTGTATAGTAATAAATGATAACTCTCATGCATTGCATTTTCATGTGATGATGATGATGATAACAATAATAATAATATTATTAATATTAATAATAACAATGCATGTGATAATATAATAATGCACATTCATTTAATGTGAGTTTATGTGCATTTGGATGTTCATTTGCATGTGATGATAATAACAAAAACAACAACAACAACAACAACAACAACAACAACCACAATAATAATAATAACAATAATAATAGCAATGCATGTGATAATAAAATAATGTGCGTTTATTGCATGCGCACGTGCATGTTAATAAAAATATAATAATAAATCACGTGCATGTGCATGTTCATTTTCATGAAATGATGATAATAATAAAAATAATAACAATAATAATAATAAGTTATAGTTGTTTGAAAAAATAGCAGACATGACAAAAGTGATAGAAATGGTGTCTCGAAAAATCTAACAAATCACAGAGTCATTAAAAAAGGAATAACATCTTTTTCAAGTGTTCATTTCCGCTTCGTGAATAGTCAAACTAAATCTCATGGAACGAACTATGATAAAAACTGATGCAGGTGGCCAAACAGACACACATATTAGAAGTTATGACCATTTTAAGAAAAATTTCATAGGGATACGGACATGGAAATGGATTTTTGGAGGCCTTCTGATGGCTTTTTGGGACTTTATGGTCCCAACATGACTTGAACATTGTTCAAGTTAGCCTTATGTATAGATCTTTTCTCTTCCTTCAATTTGATATGTGGTAGAGTTCAAATGGACAACCGGAGTGAAAGTTATGGTCATTTGTAGTTGGAGTTTTTTTTGGAGTGGTATAACTAATATATCATCTGTTTCTTTGACTTTCTCACAGTTTCAATTAGACATAGTCCTCACTCATATCAAGAGCATTTATTTTACTAGTCATAATGCCTAAACGGACACTCGAACAAAAATCTATGACTATTTTAGTGAGTTGCGGGTTTCTTAGGTTTTTAGGCGCTAGGAGGGTTGCTCAATTTAAAACGACAATAACATCTGCTACGTGTGTTCATTTTGGCTCTACCACAGGTCAAATCGAATATTGTCAAAAGATACACACACTGGTAACCACTAGAACTGTTTCTGACATTCTTCAACCCCCAAAAAGAAATAAAATCCCTCTGGATGGTCAAAAGATTGGCTTTTAGTGTCCATTTTGCAATAACTTCTTCAATGTGTGTCCATTTTTCCTCTACCACATATCAAATCAAATCTTCAGACTAGGCCTACACTCCTATAACCGTTGAAGCACCTTCTCACATCCTTGAAGGCCTAAAAAGTTACTTAAAAATCCAAAAAACATAACTTCTACTCCGGGAGTCCGTTTTGCCTCGACCATATATCAAATAGATGCTTTCGACTAGATCTACACATCTTTGACCAATAGGAACCCCTTATCACATTCTAAAAGAACCAATAGGTCCTTAAGTCCTCAAAATGACTCTAACCACTGTTCTGAGGGTCTATTTTACCTCTACCACCTATCAAATTGAAACTTGCAACTAGCTCTTCACATATGTGAAAACCATGAACAAATAAATAACCCTAACAAACCATGAATAACCCCATAAACACAAAAAACCATTAAAAACCAAGAAAAACCCTAAAAAACCCTAACAAACCCTAAATGATACTAACAAACCCCAACAAACCATATCAAACCCTAAAACCCCCTAAAAACCCCAAAAACCCTAAAAAACATAGCAAACCCTAAAAAACCCTAAAAACTCCTAACAATCCCTTAAAAGCCCCAAGAAGAACTAAGAGACCCCAATAAACACAAAAAACCTGAAGAAACCCTACAAACACTATGAAACCATAAAAACCCTAACTTAACACTAAAAACCCTAAAAACCCTAACAAAATCCTAAGGAAACCTAATAAATGCTAACAGACCATTATAAACCCTAACACACCCTTAGAAACCCTAACACACCCTTAGAAACCCTAGCACACCCTTAGAAACCCCAACACCCCCATAGAAAACCTAACACAACCATAGAAACCCTTAGAAACCATAACACACCCTTAAAAATCCTAACCCACCCAGAAAAACCCTAACCCACCCTTAGAAACCCTAACACACCCTTAGAAACCCTAAAAAACCCTTAGACACCCTAAATCTCTCTAATAAGAACTAATAAATCCTAACAAACCCTACCAACCAATAATAAACAATAATAAACACTAATGAACACTAAATGCCAGTACTAAACCCTAATAAACAAAAATAAATCATAATAAACCCAAAAAAAACCTATTAGACCCCAATAAAAGCTACAAAATACCTAAAAACCCAAATATACAACAAAAACGCTATTAAACCATTCAAAATGGTAATATTCACAAAAAACCCTAACAAACCTGGAAAAACCTAACAAAACCTTAAAAACTATAAAAACCCCAAAAAACCGTAAAAACCATAAAAACCCCTAAAAATCCAAAAAAACCAAAAAAACCCCAAAACAAACCTAAAAACCCCTAAAAAACCTCAAAAAAAACCTCAAACAACCCAAAAAACCTAATAGCCACTAAAATGCTAAAAACCCTCTAAAACCCCTACAAATTCCTAACAAAACCCTAACCAACCCTATGAAACCGTTAAAACTCCTAAACCCCCCATAGAAAACCCTAAAAACCTCAAAAGAAACACTAATACACCCTAAAGAACAGTAAAAACCCTAAAACCCCTATAAAACCCAAAACAACCACTAAATCCACTAACAACGCTACATAAAACCTATAAATTGCTACAAAAACCTGAAAAATGCTTCGACACCCACAAAAAGCGAAAAAATGCCAAAAAATGCTAAAATACCCCTAACAAACCATAAAAAATCCAAACACACCAATAAAACCCAAAAAAACACATAACACCCCAAACAACTAAAACAAACCGTAATAAACCCAAAAAACCCTAACAAAACCTAACAGACCTTAACCACCACTAATAACCCCTAACAACCACTAATAAACCCTAATAACCCATAAAAACCTCTATTAAACCCTAAACACCCTAATAAACACTAATAAATTGTAATAACCTTTAATAAACCCTAAAAAACACTATTAGACCCTAATAAACACTAAGAATTCCCTAAAACCCCTAATATACAATAAAAACACTATTAAACCATAATAAACACTAATAATCACTAAAAACCCTAACTAATCCGACAAAACGCTACAAAAATCTCCAAATAATAGCCTACAAAACCCTAAAAAACCATAAAAACAAAAAAAACCCCTAAAACCCTAAAAAACCCTAAAAACCATAAAAACCCTAAAAAATCCTTAAAAACCCTGAATACCATAAATCCTCTAAAAAACTGAAAAAACTAAAAAAACCAAAAAACACAAATAAAAATCCTAAAAAACCCCAAAAAACCTCAAAAAACCCTAAAAACCTAAATACCACTAAAAATTATAAAAAAACCCCTAAAATGCCTAAAAATTCCTAACAAAACCCTAACCAACCCTATGAAACCCTTAAAAACCCAAAACCCCTAGAAAATCCTAAAAACCTCAAATGAAACCCTAATACGCTCTAAAAACCCTAAAAACCCTAAAAACACTAAAGAACCCTAAATAACCACTAAAGCCACTAACAACACTACATAAACCCTATCAATTGCTACAAAAACCTGAACAATGCTTCAAAACCCAGAAAACACAACAAAACCCCAAAAACACTAAAATAAACCTAACAAAGCATAAAAAATCCATACACACCCATAAAACCCAAAAAAACGAATAAAACCCCCAAGCAACTCAAACAAACTGTAAAAAACCCTAAAAACCCCAACAAAACCTAGGAAATCCTAACAACCACTAATAACCCCTAATAAACCATAAAACCCACTATTAATCCATAAAAACCCTAATAAACATTACTAAATCGTAATAACCTGTAATAAACAATAAAAACTCTATTAGACCCTAAGAAACACTACCAAATCTTTAAAACCCCAAATATACAATAAAAAACACTATTAAACCATAATAAACAATAATAATAACAAAAACCCAAATAAACCCGACAAAAATGCTACAAAAATCTCCAAATAATATCCTACAAAACCATAAAACCCACTAATAAACCCTAAAAACCCTAATAACCCCAAAAATAATCGTGGGGGTTGGGAATAGTCTAACCCTTGCATATTCCTTACCCTAACAAATCATAATAAAACCTAATAAGTCATAATAAACCCAAATACACGTTACTAAACCCTAATAAATAAAATAAACCCAAATAAACCCAAATAAATCCAAAATAACCCTAAAAAAGGTTGATAAACCCAAGAAAAAGCTATTAACACCTACAAAAGCCAAATAAAACCCTGATATATAATAAAAATGCTAATAAATAGTAACAAATCCTAAAGAACAGTAATAAACCCTAAAGATCCCTAATAAACCCTAAAGAACCATATTAAACTCTAAAGAACAATAAAAACCCTAACGAACCCAAAAACTCTAAAACACATTATATAAACCCTAAAAACTGACACAATACCCAAACAAACCCTATGACACACTAAAAAACCATAACAACCCCTATTAATCCCAAAAAAACAAATTAACCCATAAACCTGCCAATAATAATTAAAAATCCATCAGATACCATAAAAAAACAGAAACACCCGTTAACAACCCTTAAAAACCCTAAAAAACACTACAAAGAATAAACAACCATTTAAACTATAAAAAAGCTTCTAATAGATACATAAATCCTAAAAACGTTACATAAACCCTAAAATAGGCAACAAAACCCCTAAAAGCACACCATAAACCAAAAAATGCAACATAACACAAAAAACACTACATAAACCATAAAAACACTACAAAAACTGTATAACATTAACATAAACCCTAAGAAAACACAACATAAACCCTAAAAACGTAACATAAACATTAAGAAATGCTACATAAAACCTAAAAACTCAATATAAACCCTAAAAATACTACATGAACCCTAAAAAAGTTACATACACCGTAAAAAATGCAACATAAAAGCTATATCACCACTAAAAGCACTACATAAACCCAGAAAATGCAACATAAACCCTAAAAAATTCTACATAAAACCTTAACCCTAAACACTCAACAAAAACAATAAAAACGTTACATAAACCCTAAAAATGATACATAAAAACTAAAACCGCTAACTAGGCTCTACAAATGCTACATAAACACTAAAAATGCTACATAAACTCTAAAAATGCTACACAAACCCGAAAAATGCTACAAAACCCATAAAGACGCTTCAAACCCCTCAAAAATATTAAACCCTAATATACCATAATATAAAAAATTAAACCCTAATAAACACCTAATAAACCCCTAAAAACTACTAAAGCCACTAACAATGCTACATAAGCCCTAAAAATTGCTACAATAAACCAAAAAATGCTTCAAAACCCACAAAACACAACAAAACCCAAAAACGCTAATATAACCCAAAAAGAGCATAAAAAATCCAAATGCACCCATAAAATGAAAAAAAATGCAGAAAACCCCAAACAACTCAAACAAACCGTAACAAACCCTAAAAATCCTACAAAAACATAAAAACCCCTAAAACCACAAATAACCCATAAGAACCACTAATAAACCCTAATGACCCCTAAATCCCACTATTAAACACTATAAACCCTAATAAAAACTAATAAATCTTAATAACCTGTAATAAACCCTAACAAAATCTATTAGACCCTAATAAACGCTAAAAATCCCTAAAACCCCTAATATACAATAAAAACACTATTAAACCATAATAAACCCTAATAATCACTAAAAACCCTAACAAACCCGAAAAAATGCTACAAAAACCTCCAAATAATAGTCTACAAAACACTACAACCCACTAATAAACCCTGAAAACCCCTAATAACCCAAAAATAAATCATAAAAACCATAACAACCCCAAATATATCATAACAAATCCTAACAACACCAATTAAATCATAACAAACTGAAAAAAACCGTAACAAACCCCCAACAAACCACAATAAAGCCTAACAAAGCATAATAAATGCTAAAAAATCTAAATAAACCCAAATACGTGTTACTAAACCCTAATAAATAAAATAAACCATAATAGATCCTAAATAATTCTAGAAAAGGTTGATAAACCCTAGAAAAATCTATTAATGCCTACAAAAGCCCAATAAAACCGTAATATACAATTAAAATTGCTAATAAACTGTATCAAATCCTAAAGAACACTAATAAATGCTAAAGAACCCAAATAAACCATGAAGAACCATATTACACTCTAAGGAACACTAAAAACCCTAAGGAACCCAAAAAACACTAAAACACATTATAAAAACCCAAAAAACTGCTACAATAAACAAACAAACCCTAAAACACACTAAAAACTATAACAACCTCTATCAATCCCCAAAAAAACTATTACACCAATAAAAACCCCAAAAATCCATTAAAAGCCATTAGATACCATAAATACCCGTTAACAACCCTTAAAACCCTAAAAAACACAACAACCCATAAACAACCATTAAAACCCTATAAAAGGATTCAAATAGATACATAAACCCTATAAACGTTACATAAACCCTAAAAAATGCAACAAAAACCCTAAAAATGCAACATAAAACAAAAAACGCATCATAAATCTAAAAAACGCTACATAAACCCTAAAAGCACTACCTAAACCCTAGAACTGTAACATAAACCCTAAAAAACAAGACATGAGCCCTAAAAATGCAACATAAACATTAAAAAATGCTACATAAAACCTAAAAACACAAAATAAACCCTAAAAACACATGAACCCTAAAAACGTAACATAAACCATAACAAATGCAACATAAATGCTACATCACCGCAAAAAACTATACATAAACCCAGAAAACAAAACATAAACCCTAAAAAATGCTACATAAAACCGAAACCCTAAACATGCTACATAAACCCTAAAAACGTTACATAACCCCTAAAAATGATACATAAAATCTAAAACCGCTAACTAAACCCTAAAAACGTTACATAAACACTAAAAATGCTACATAAAATCTAAAAAAGCTACACAAACCCTAAAGACGCTTTAAAACCCTAAAAAATATTAAACCCTAATATACCATAATATAAAAAATTAAACCCTAATAATCCCCTAATAAACTTGAATAATCTCTAAAAACACCTTATAATCCCTAAAATCCTAATAAACTCTACAGAACCCTAATAAAACCCCAAAAATACCAAATAAACCCTAATAAATGATAATAAAACCTAATAAACAATAAAAACACGTTAAGAAAACCTAAACAACCCTAACCAACCATAATAGACACTAATAAACACTAATAAACCCAAATAAACCCCATACAAACTCTAAAAAGCTCCAATAAACCATAAATAAACAAAAAAACCCTAATCAACCCTAACAAAACTTAACACACCATAATAACCCCTAATAAAACCCAACAAAACCCTAATAATGAAAAAAATGCTAGAATACCTAACAAATACCGAGAAACCCTGATAAGCTATAATATAACCTAATAAACCCTAAAAACTCTCACCAACAATAAAAAATGATCAGAAACAATAAAAACGTGCTATATTACCTAAAAAGACCTAAAAATACTAATATAACCTAATAAAGACAAAAATGCTAATAAACCTTAAAAATCGGTAGAAACCCTAATAAACCATAATAAACTTTAATATAACCAAAGAAACCCTAAAATGCTCAAAAACAAAAACAAAATGCTTACAAACAATAAAAACACACTATAATATCTAAAAGTTCCAAACAAACAGTAATATAAAGTAATAATACAAAAAAACTAATAAACCCCTAACAAACCCTAACAAACCCTAAAAATCCCTAATAAACCCTAATGAAAAAGGATAAACCCTAATAAAAAACTAAAAATACCTTCTCAACCCTAATAAACCTTGACACACCATAACAAAACCTAATAAAACCTAACTAAAGCCCAAAAAACAAAAATAACGCAAACAAACCATTAAAAATCCCCAGAAACCGTAATAAACCATAATAAATTCAAATAAAAGATAATAAACCTTTATCAATGCTCACAAACACTAAAAACACGCTAATAAAACCTAAAAAGCCATAAAAACCCCTCATATATATTAACAAAAACTAAAATACAGTCATATACCCTAATAAAAACACTAACAAACCATAGTAAACCCTAAAATCCCTAATAAACCATACCCAACCCAAATAAACCCTAATAAAACCATAAAGATACCGAATCAACCCTAATAGAACCCTAAAAATACCTAATCAACCCTAATAAACCATAACACACCATAATAAACCCCACTAGACCCTAAAAAACACAAATATACAATTAAAAATCCCTAAACCCCTAATAAATGCTAATAAAACCTAACAAATCATAAAAGCGCTAATAAACCCGAATAAACACTAAAAACACTAGAAAACCCAAATCTACCCTCTCAAAAATTAATGAACCATTATGAACCATAATAAACCCTAAACATACCCAAATATACTATAATATACCACAATAAACCCTAATAAACCCAAATCAATCCTAATAAAACCCTAAAAATACCTAATAAGCCTTAATAAACCTTAACACACCATAATAAACCCTAATAAAATCCTTATAACCCCCACCAAACCCAAAAAACGCTAATATACCATTAAAAACCCCTAAAACCCTAACAAACCATAATAAATGTTAATAACACATAAAAATACTAAAAAATGAAAGTAAACCCTAAAAATACATCTAATAATAATAGATTGAAATAACACACGTGCATGTGCATATGCATGTGTTTGGTTTAAATAATAAATCATAATGCATGTGCATGTGCATATGCATGTGCATTTGCATGGGAATGATAATAAATAATAAATAATAAATAATAACATGTGTGAATTGCAAGTGTATGTGCATGTGCATGTGAATGATAATAAATAATAAATAATTATGCGCATACAAGTGCATGTGCATGTGCATGTGCATGTGCATGTAAATGGTAATAAACAATAAATTTTAACCAAGTCCACAAGAATGTGCATTTTCATGTGAAATATAATAAATAATAAATAATGACCCATGTGATAATAGAATAATGCAAGTTCATTGAGTATGCACATGCATGGTAATAAATAACAAATAACAACACAGGTGCTGGTGCATTTGTATTTGATGATACAAAAGGTAGTAATAATAATAATAATAATAAAATAACGCAAGTGCATTGCATGTTCACGTGCATAGTAGTAAATAATAAATAAATAATAGTAAATAAGAATGCACATTCATGTGCATGTGCATTTACATTTGATAATAATATTAATAATACTAATTGTAATAATAATAATAATAATAACGCATGCACGTGCATGGTAATAAATAGTCAATAACATTTCACATGCTTGTGTATTTTCATGTGATAATGATAATAACAATGACAATGATGATGATAATAATAATAATAATAATAATAGTAAAAACTGTGATAATAATATTAATAATCAAAGAATAATACAAGTGGGCATAAGCACGTGCATGGTAATAAATAATAAATAATAACGCATGTGCATCTTCATTTTCATGTGATGATAATAATAATAACAATAGTAGTAGTAGTAGTGATAATATTAGTAGTACCAACACATGTGATAATAGAATATTTCAAGTGCATTACGTGTGCACGTGCATGGTAATAAATAATAACATGCGTGCATTACATTTGATTGTGATGTTGATGACGACGAAAATAATAATAATAATATTATTATTATTAATATTAATAATAACAATGCATGTGATAATAAAATAACGCACGTGCATTGAATGTTGGTGTTTTTGTATTTTCATGTCCATTTGCACGTGCATTTTCATGTGATGAAAATAACAATAATAAGAACAACATAAAAAACAACAACAACCACAATAATAATAATAAAAATAAGAATAACAACGTATGTGATAATAAAATAACATGTGTGCATTGCATGTGCACGTGCATGGTAATAAAAAATAAATAATAATGCACGTGCATGTGCATGTGATTGTGCATGAGATGATAATAATAATAATTATTATAATAATAGAAATAATAATAATAATAACAAAAATTCAAGTGATAATAGAATAACGCACGTGCATTGAATGTGCAGTGCATGATAATAAATAATAACTCATAGATCACATGATGATAATAATAACAATAATTGTAATATTAATAATAATAGCACATGTGAAAATAGAATAACGCACATGTATTGAATGTACGCGTGTATGGTAATAAATAATAACGCACATGCATTTTCATTTGCATTTGATGATAATAACAATAATAACAATAATAGTAATAATAACAATAACAATAAAAATGCATGTAATAATAGAATAATGTAGGTGAATTGTGTGTGCGTGTGCATGGTAATAAATAATTATGGACACACTACTAGAAATGGGGTCTTTCCCACTGGTTCTGAACTGATGAGCGGAACCGTTGGTATATGTTATACCAACAGTTTTGCAAACCGTAGGGAAGTAGGTCTTTGGGAAAACCTATCCCAACGGTTTACAAATAACTGTTGGTACAGGATAGTAAAATTTACCTATGCCAACGGTTTGGCCAACCATTGGCATAAGTTTTACCAACGTTTTACACAAAACCATTGGTAAAACTAAGGAAATAAACTCTTTCCCAATGGTTTCAAAACCGTTGGGAATGGTTTTTTCCAATGGTTCTCATTGAACCATTTGAAAAAAAATCCCTAGGAACCTTTCCCAACGGTTTTTAAACAGTTTGGAATGGGTTTATACCAATGGTCGGAATCCTATTCCAACGGTTTGAAACCGTTGGCATAGGCTATGTTGTGCAAAATGCACAACAGCCTCTAATGATGTCCATTCTGGTCCTTTCGAATTACTATACTTGAAATAACAAACTAATACATACATATAGAGAACAAATTCATACACATTTAACATATAATGCATTCTTGAACTACACACATCCAGAATGAAATCATAATTCAGAACATAATTATAAACATACATAATTGATTTAGAATTCAATTTAAATTTTAGATGATAATTATATTTGGAATCCGGAATTCAATTCCTAATTGAATACATAATGTGTGGTTTTGGAAATTATAGGTGCATTTAAAGTTTTATAAGTGTCTAACCTTTTGGGGGAGTGATCTATAAAAGGCAAGAATGTATTTAGAAAGAGATTCTAAAATGGATAAGCTGTGAATTTAGCAATGTGTTGGGTTGTCAAAATCTAAAATTTGTTTACAGAAAACTGAAAATCTGAAATATGTTTACAAAATCAAGAATTTATGTACTATTTTTGTAACCTGTGAACTACTCTAAAAAGTTTTAGAGCATGGTTGTAGAAAATCTGAAATTGGTTTACAAAATCTAGAACTTGTGAATAGTTTTTATAACCTGTGAACTGCTATAAAATTTTTTTGATCATGCTTGCAGAATATCTAAAATATGTTTACAAAATCAAAAAACTTGTTAACTGTTTTTGTAACCTGTGAACTGCTCCAAAATTATTCTAAGCATGTTTTCCTGAATATATCATTTACTGGTTCAATGAATGATTTTGAGATTGAAGAAGTATTGATTTCCTACTCATCTCTCATGATATTTCAAAGTGGTATCAAGATACTCAATGTTTGTGAAGGTATGAATGTAAATCACTATCATTGAGTGGTGTCGGCCAAACCATGCTTCAAATTAATGAAGTGTTGACTCGTACACGTCACATATGACCCATGGATCATTGTCCTAAAGTTTCAACAGAATCTGAATGCGTTTGGTCATTTTTCTGTATGTCAGTTGTTGTTTTCACTTAAAATGATGTCAATTTTAAACAAAAGAGAGACACTTTGAGTAGTTTCGGCCACACCATTCCTCGGATTGAAGAAGGGTTGACTCGTAAACATCACAAATGATCCATGGATCATTTTCCTAAAGTATCAACATAATTGAAATGCATTTGGTCAGTTTTCCATTTGCCAGTTGTTGTTTTCACTTAAAATCCTATCCATTTCAAATAAAAGTGAGACTGTTTGAGTCGTGCTGGACACACCAACCCTTGGATAGAGGCAGGGTTGACTCGTACAAGTCTCATATGACCCATTGATCATTTTTCTAAAGTTTCAATAGAATCCAAATGACTTTGGTCAGTTTTCCATATGTCAGTTGTTGTATTCACTTAAAATGATGTCCTTTTGAAACCAAAAAAGAGACACTTTTAGTGGTGTCGGCCACACCGCGCCTCAGATTGAGGCGGGGTTGATTCGATGACATCATATATGACCCCTGGATCATGGTCCTAAATTTTCAACAGAATCCGAATTTGTTTGGTTAGTTTTCCGTATGTCAATTGTTGTTTTCACTTAAAATGATATTCATTTTAAACAAAATAAATACACTTTGAGTGGTGGCGGCCACACCATGATTCAGATTGAGGTGGGGTTGACTCGTACACATCCCATTTTACCCATGGATCTTTTTCTTAAAGTATAAATAGAATCCGAATGCATTTGGTCATTTTTCTGTATGTAAGTTTTTGTTTTCACTTAAAATGATGTCCATTTTAAACTGAAGAGAGACACTTTGAGTGGTGTCAGCCACACCGTACCTCAGATTGAGGCGGGGTTGACTCGTACACATCAAAACTGACTGTTGAATTTTTGTCCTAAAATATCAACATAATCCGAATGCATTTGGTTAGTTTCTCGTATGCCAGTTGTTGTTTTCATTTAAAATCATGTCCATTTCAAATAAAAGTGAGACAATTTGAGTGGTTCCGTCTACACCGGACCTTGGATTGATGCGGGGTTGACTCTTAAAAGTCACATATGATCCATGGACCATTTTCCTAGAGTTTCAACAAAATGCGAATGCCTTTGGTCAGTTTTCCGTATGTCAGTTGTTGTATTAACTTAAAATGATGTCCGTTTGAAACAAAAGAGAGACACTTTGAGTGGTGTCGGCCACACTGTACCTCGGATTAAGGCGAGGTTGAATATTACACATCACATATGATCCATGGATTGTTTTCCTATGTTTTCAATAGAACTCAAATGCATTTGGTTGGTTTTCTGTATGTCGATTGTTGTTTTCACTTAAAATGATGTTCATTTTAAACAAAAGAGAGAAACTTAGAGTGGTTCCGGCCACACTGTGCTTCAGATTGAGGTGGGGTTGACTCGTACATGTCACATATGACCCATGGATCACTTTAAAAAAGTTTCAATAGAATCCAAATGCGTTTGGTTGTTTTTCCGTATGTCTGTTGTTGTTTTCACTTAAAATGATGTTCATTTTAAACAAAAGAGAGACATTTTGAGTGGTTTCGGCCACACCGTGCCTCAGATTGAGATGGGGTTGACTTTTATACATCTCAAATGACCCATGTATCATTTTTCTAAAGTATCAACGCAATACGAATTCATTTGGTTAGTTTTCCGTATGCTAGTTGTTGTTTTCACTTAAAATCTTGTACATTTCAAATAAAATTGTGACAGTTTGAGTGGTTTCAGACACACTGTCCCTTTTATTGAGGCGGGGCTGACTCGTACAAGTCACATATGACCCATGGATCATTTTCCAAAAATTTCAACAGAATCCGAATGCTTCTGGTCAGTTTTCTCTATGTCAATTGTTGTATTCACTTAAAATGATGTCCTTTTGGAACAAAAGAGAGACACTTTGAGTGGTTCCAGCCACACCGCACCTCAAATTGAGGCAAAGTTGACACTTACACGTCACATATGACCCATGTATCATTTTCCTAAAGTTTCAATAGAATCCAAATGCGTTTGTTCAGTTTTCGTTTGTCGATTGTTGTTTTAACTTAAAATGATGTTCATTTTAAACAAAAGAGAGACACTTTGAGTGGTTTCGTCCACACCATGCTTCGGATAGAGGCGGTGTTGACTCGTACACGTCACATATGACCCATGGATCGTTTTATTAAAGTATTAATAGAATCCAAAAGCATCTGGTTAGTTTTCCGTATGTCAGTTGTTGTTTTCACTAAATATGGTGTCCATTTTAAACAAAAGAGAGACACTTTGAGTGGTGTCGGCCAAACTGTGCCTCGGATTGAGGCAGTGTTGACTAGTACACGTCACAAATGACCCATGGATCGTTTTCATAAATTATCAACACAATAAAAATGTGTTTGTTTAGTTTTTTGTATGTTAGTTGTTGTATTTACTTAAAATCATGTCCATTTCAAATAAAATTGAGGCGGTTTGAGTGGTGTCGGTCACACCGACCCTTGGATTGAGGCAGGGTTGAATCTTAAAAGTCACATATGACCCATGGGTTTTTTTCCTAAAGTTTCAATAGAATCCTAATGCCTTTGTTCAGTTTTCCGTATGTCAGCTGTTGTATTCACTTAAAATGATGTCCTTTGGAAACAAAAGGGAGACACTTTTAGTAGTTCCATCCACAACGCATCTCGGATTGAGGCAGGGTTGACTCGTACACATCACATATGACCCATGGATCATTGAAATAAATTTTCAATAGAATCTGAATGCTTTTTGTCAGTTTTCCGTATGTCGATTATTGTTTTCAATTAAAATGATGTACATTTTAAACAAAAGAGAGACACTTTGAGTGGTTCCGGACACACCGTGTTTCGGATTGAGGCAGAGTTGACACATACACATTACATATGACCTATTGATCGTTTTCTTAATGTTTCAACATAATCTGAATGTGTTTAGTCAGTTTTCCATATGTTAGTTTTTGTTTTCACTTAAAATGATGTCCATTTTAAACCAAAGAGAGACACTTTGAGTGGTTCCGGCCACACCACACCACAGATTGAGTTAGGGATGACTCGTACATGTCACAAATTACCCATGGAACATTTTACTAAAGTATCCACACAATCCGAATGTGTTTGGTAGTTTTTCCATATGCCAGTTGTTGTTTTTACTTAAAATCATGTCCATTTCAAATAAAATTGAGACGATTTGAGTGGTGCCGACCACACCGGCCTTCAGATTGAGGCGGGGTTAACTCATACAAGTCTCATATGACCCATGTATCGTTTTCCTAATGTTTCAGCAGAATCCGAAAGTGTTTGGTTGGTTTTTTGTATGTCAGTTTCTGTTTTCACTTAAAATGATGTCCATTTTAAGCAAAAGAGAGACACTTTGAGTGGTGTCGGACAAACCGCGCCTCATATTGAGGCGGATTTGACTCGTACACATCAAAAATGACCCATGTATCATTGTATTAAAGTATCAACACAATTCGAATGCGTTTGGTCGGTTTTCGGTATGCCAGTGGTTATTTTCACTTAAAATCCCATCCATTACAAATACAATTGAGATGTTTGAGTGGTGCTGGCCACACCAGCCCTCGTATTGAGGCGGGTTTGACTCGTACAAGTCACATATGACCCATGAATCATTTTCCGAATGTTTAAATAGAATATGAATGCTGTTGGTCGGTTTTCTGTTTGTCAGTTGTTGTATTCACTTAAAATGATGTCCTTTTGAAACAAAAGAGAGACACTTTGGTGGTACCGGCCACAACATGTCTCAGATTGTGGCGGGGTTGAATTCTACAGGTCACAAATGACTCATGGATTGTTGTGCTAAAGTATCAACACAATCTGAATCTGTTTGGTTGGTTTTCCGTTTGTGAGTTGTTGTTTTCATTTAAATGGTTGTCCATTTCAAATAAAAGTGTGACAATTTGAGTGGTACCGGCCACACAGGCCCTCGGATTGAGGTAGGGTAGACTTGTACATGTCACTTGGGAGTTTTGAGTGCCATGAAGGGTGGATTGAAGATCTAGTTGAGTCTAATCCTCTTCTTGCTTCCTCTTTTCGATTAGGGTTTTTCACTCTTCTCTCATCTTCTTTCGATGCTCTAAAACTCTATTTTACATTGGGATTTAGGGTGAACCTTGAAGAGAGATTATATTGGGATCCGGGGTCCAAGGAGGAGGGTTGGTGGGGCTGTCAGGGGGGCTGTCTGGTGTCTAGGGAGGAGGGTGGGGGGTTGTCCGAGGGGCTATCCGGGGTCCAAGGAGGAGGGTGGGGGGAGGTCCGGGGTCCAGGAAGGGGGGTGGGTAATGTATCTAAAACTCTATCTAGGTATCATACATCGAAATTTGATAGAAAAGTGAACTGCCGTTTGGTGTCATCTTGGAGCAGGTCCAAATCATGGCATTACCGCGGTGTGAACGTGGCGTGACCGCGGCATGACTGCGGCGTGACCGCAGCATGACTGCGGCGTGTTTCCCATGTCCAACAACATCCAATGGGCAGCATCTTCCAGCCAGGAGTGAAGGGAGCGAGAGAAGGTGGGGAAACATTCCTTTCATCACCTCCCTCCCCATTAACTATGATTGGGTAATGTATTTAAAAATCTATCTAGGTATCATACATCGAATTCCGACAGAACTGCGAACCGCTGCGGGGTGTCGTCCTAGAGAAGGGAAAAATCACGACATTACCACGGCGTGACCGCGGCGTGACTACAGTGTGACCGCGACGTGACCGCGGTGTGACCACAACATGTCCACAACATGACTGCATAATGTTGGCCCGATCCGGTGACATCCGCGGGGCAGCATATTCCGGCCAGGAGCGAAGGGAGCGGGAGGAAGCGGGCCAACATTCCGGTCGTAGCCCCCCTCCCCATTAACTATGGGTGAGTAATGTATCTAAAAATATATCTAGGTATCATACATCAAATTCTGACAGGACTGAGAACCGTCGTCGGGTGTCATCCTAGAGCAGGGAAAAATCACAATGTGATCGCGGCGTGACCGTGTCGTGACCGTGGCGTGACTGCGGCGTGACCGCGGCATGGCCCCAGCGTGTCCGCAACATGACCATGGCGTGTTGGCCCGGTCCAACGACATCTGTGGGGCTGTATCTTCTAGCCAGGAGCAAAGGGAGTGGGAGTAAGCGGGACAACATTCCAGTCATTGCCTCCCTCCCCATTAACTGTGGGTGGGTAATGTATCTAAAAATCTATCTTGGTATCATACATCGAATTCTGACAGGACTGCGAACCACCGCGGGGTTTCATCCTTAAGAAGGTCCAAATCACTGCGTGACCGCGGCGTGACCGCGGCATGACCTCGGCGTGACCGTGGCGTGTTGGCCCTGTCCAGCAACATCCACGGGGCAGCATCTTCCAGCCAGGATTCCAAATAAATCATATGTAGTTGTCCTTCAAATTATAGAAACCGATCTTATGTTTAAAAAAATACTCTTGATTCGTGATTGTGGTATGACAAAGATATATATTTTATATTTGTTGTTTTTAAAAGTGGTTTTATTATAAAAACATGACTTTATTTATCAAATTAATCAATTATATTAAAGAAAAATTATTCAAGACATGCAATTCAATATATTTAAGTATAATTAAGAAAGATTCTAAATTCAATTTAAAGCATTCATAAATTAAAGATGCTATGAGAGGGACTCTACCTCAAGGTGGAACCAAGCCGTCCACTTCGGCTCTTAGAGCTTTCTAACTAAAAGGTGCTGCTCCCTCATGGGGTTATGCACCTTCACACACATGCAAGGACACCTAGCCCCTATGCACACACCCGCATGGCCATGAGCATGTTCAAGGGGATCCTTACACATATGCTTATATGCATATACCGGTCTCCACTCACCATCGTATGCATTTTTATGTATATACATGGGCACACCTAGCCCCATATGTGTATTATCATTTCCATGGTTGACGTTACATGTAACGGAGGAACCCACATACATATACTTACTTACCTATGCACACGCAGGCGAGTCACCCTTGACTTGGTGACTCGAAACCAACAAGAAGGGATCAACACACTACAGAAAGGATATTAAGAACCTTAAAATACATAAAGGACCCTACATAACCAGAGAAAAGACAACCAAAAACATTAAATCCTTACCTCGATTGGCGAGAACCAAATCCACCCAAACCAACACAAAACGATCCAATGCCCTACCAAAAACAATATATGGAGTCAAAAACATTAAAATCCCCAAAATTTATGAGGTGCGTGAAAAGTAGTAAATATAAAATCATACCTCGGATCAAAGCCGGTGGACTGAAACAATCTTAACCCCTTCTGGCCTCCTTTGTAGATTATAACAACTCCCTGTCCATAGAAACCAGTAAATGACCTAAGTGGCCAATGCGATGAAGAAAGTAAAATAAAAACAAAACTAAAACATACCAGTCTCGTGTGACTATACATGTCACTGCCCAACATATAAGAACCACAACACCGCATGGGTCAAATCATGGTCTTGAAGCATGGGGAAATAATTCCATATTTCAAAATGATACTATCAAAAAGTACATTCATATTAATTAACAATTAATCTTCCTATAAATGGTATATAATTAGTTTGGATCGAGTTTAATCTTAGTTTGGTTTTGTTCAATACAAGTTTGTTTGGGAAATTTCATGGCTACACCATTACTAAAGGGTCAAGATAGGTTGTGGTGGAAATTTATTGTGGAATGGAAGGATGAAAACATTATTAGAAGTGATTCAAACAAATCTTCAATGAAAAAAAAAACTTACTAGATGAGCTTAAACAATCTAGATCTTGAGATCCCTTAGATATTGAGTAGGAAAATTTGTTAGTGATTTAATATGAATCAACATTCACTAATCTGGTAAGTATATGTCAAATCATATGATTAATATAAGGCTTAAGGCATGAAGATTTGTGATGATGCTATGACTAATGATGTGATCATGGACCATTCTTCTGATTTTTCTAACCTATATATTTGTGGTTAGTATGATGTCTTTGTAAAATATAGGTTTTACATGAAAATTTAAGGGGAGTTATTTAATTCCTCATTTAGGTGGAGGGAATAAATCATTTAGAAGTTATAAGATGAAGTATAAGCACCTCCATGGGTGATCAACCATTAATTAAATTAATTTTAAATTTAAATAAGAATTCTTATGTATATAAAGACAGTATTAAGAGCATAGATAGACCCTTAAACACTAACTTGATTATTCGATCATATATTTATAAGGGATTAACTATAACTATGTTCAATGGGGGTCATGGAGTCTAAAGACGGTAAATGAAAGTAAATAAATTAACATAGTAGACCTATAGATTTGGTGTTCACAAGCCACTAAGGATTAGATAAAATTCTTTAGTGATTATATGGAAATGAAATCACCATGTCACTAAGTCTCCAAATGGATAAGATATGGATTTGGATATGAGTGGTCTAACATATGTTTTATAATTTGGATGATATGTGTATAGACTGGAAGAGGTTTTAGATCAAGTAAAATATTCCTATGAGGATTGGGCCTCAAGGTGATAGATGTGGAAATTGTATGTCTAGTGTTTGATGAGGAAATAATTATGAGGATGGATTGGGCCTTATCTAGGTATCATACATTCAATTCCGACAGGACTGTGAACCTCCGTGGGGTGCCGTCCTAGAGTAGGGCCAATTCACGGCGTGACCGTGGCGTGACCGCAGCATGACCGCGGCCTAACTGCAGCGTGACCGCATCGTGTTGGCCCGGTCCAACGATATTCGTGGGGCAGCATCTTCCAACCAGGAGCGAAGGGAGCAGGAGGAGGTGGGGAAACATTCCAGTTGTCACCTCCCTCAAGGGGGAAATAGTTCCATTTAAGAACCACACTACCCCATGGGTCAAATCATGTTCCTGCAAGCAAGGGGGAAACAATTCCATTTAATATTATCTTCATTTTTCATTATGTTCTTTATATAGCACGTTGTTGGAAACACCATACTAGTACACTTAGCCATTGAATATGCACTTATGATACATAAGTTGAGTTGAAGATTGTGCACATAACCCTGCTTGAACCCTGCCGTGTTGCACTGCGATCTGAGATTGACTACAAAACCATGCGTATATTTAAGCAGTAAAACATCAAAAAATCCCAAACCAAAATTAAGAATCAATTATAATAGGAGAGGAGGTATTGAAGGAATTAGAGGGCCTTATCTATGGTTCTATGTTGTTGGGTTCGCCAGTTCCCTCAAATTCTGTAACAAATGGGGCCAATGATTAAAATGGATAGAAAATAACGACAGAGAAGAATTTATTAGATAAAATAGTTGTCTGAAAGAATTTTTAATGAGGAAATGAAATGATAGATAATGACATCCCAAGTCATCCATTGTCCTATTTCTTTGACCCTCTAAATTAGGGTTGTAAACAACCTTGATTTCTCGCAAGCTAACTGGACTCGCTTGACAAATACTTGAATTCGGTTCAGATTTTTTCAAGCCCAAGATGAGAGTAGTGAAGCTTAATTTAGTGTTATAATAACACAATCAAGTCGGGCTCAAAGTCTAATCAAATATCTAATATTTTAACATGTTATTTTTATTCAATATATGTGTATTTTATTTCAAGCTCGAGCTCGAATTCAAGCAAGATATTGTAATTAAAATTATGATAAAACATCTATATCAAAACAAGTCGATCCTAATTGAGTAGCTCGATCAAGCTCGATGTCGAGCTGGTAAATTGATGCTCGATTGAGCACTGAGTATAATAAAACCATTTCATTTCACCATAACTCAAACATTCAATTAAGTTCCATTCCATTGTATAAAATATCTCAAAAATAAATAAAGGTAAGATGGGATTCATGGATAAATACCCATAAACAGCACTCGACTATCTCTGTGACATGTGAGGAATCTATCCATAGCATCCCTGGTGAGTTTAGAGGGTGCTCCCCCGCAAGGAACACTGTTGAGTTTCTGTAGCATCCAGGAGCTCTGCACACATTATCCCATCTTTAGGGACACCTATAGTGGCCTATAATGATCATTGAAGATTTAATAGAAATGATCTTTTAGGATTAAACAACACTAAAACAACTACAAATTCATTGTTTTACAGCGAAAAAATGTAGATACCAAAAATGCAGGGAAAAGTAGGCATTGCACCCATTACAGTGGTACTAATAGAAGAAGAAGCTCTGCAAAGCCAAGGATGAGACCTCCTAATCAGCTAAAGCTGAAACCCACCCAGATTCGACTCCACCGTAGCTACTCTAGCTCTTGGGGGGTAGGGGTCAGCCCCGACAATATTATTTCCCAGGCGGGAGTAGGGGGAGTCGGGAGAGGGGGACGTCCCGCAGGGTGATCGTCCCTGGGGGGTCTCGCGCGCGACTAGAGAGGGTTTTGGAGGATGTCGGAAGAGGATATTGTGCTCGGATGTTTCCATGATTGGGAGACAAGAGGGGAGGGGGGAACGTCACCAGGAGCCGAGAGGGGAGGGGGACGTCGTCTTCTGAGAAGGAGCCGATAGGGGAAGGGGAACATCACCGGAGGAGAGGGAGGGGGGCCGGGAGGTGGAGGCGGAGGCGGAGGGTGGGAGGCGGAGGGTGGGAGGTGGAGTTCGAGGCCGGGAGGAGTTTGAGGTCGGGGAGGGGAGGAGACCACGAGGATGAAATGTCTCGAGGGAGGGATCCCTAATTTGAGTCTCATTTTTTCAAACGGTTAATAAAAACAGTGTGTAATACATCTATTTCCCAACGTTTTTCTTAAACCGTTGGGAAAACCCACCATAAAATAGCCTATGCCAATGTTTCTAGTAAACCGTTGTCAGAGGTCATTTTTCCCAATGGGGTTTCTAAACTGTTGGGAACAAAGTGTTGTTGTAGGATCTTTTTCCAGTAGTGACGTGCATGTGATTTTTCATGTGATGATAATAATAATAATAATTGTAATAATAATAATAACAACAACAACAACAACATATGCACATGCATGGAAATAAATAATAAATAATAAATAATAACGCATGTGCATCTGCATTTGCATGTGAGGATAATAATAATAATAATAATACTAATACTAATAACAATAATAACAATTATAACAATGATAATAAAAATAATGATAATGATAATAATGATAATAATAACGTGTGTGATAATAGAATAACACACATCCTAAGAAACCCTAACAAACCCTAACAACCAATAATAACCCCTAAGAACCACTAACAATCCCAAATAACACCTGAAACCCACTATAAATCCCAAAAACCCTAATAAACACTAATAAATCATAATAACATGTAATAAACTCTAAAACCACATATTAGACTCTAATAAACACTACAAAAGACCTAAAAACCTAATAAACAATACAAAACACTATTAAACCATAATAAATACTAATAATTACTCAAAACACTAACAAACCCAACAAAACACTACAAACCCCACCAAATAATATCTTATAAAACCCTACAAACTGCTAATAAACCCTAACAAACCCTAATAACCCCATAATAAATCGCAAAAAAACCCTAAGAACCCCAAATAAATCATAACAAATCCTAACAATGCCAAATAAATCATAACAAACTGAAACAAACAATAACAAACCCCTAATAAACCGAAATAAACCCTAACAAATCATAATAAACCCTAATAAATTGTAATAAACAAAAATACATGTTAATAAACCCTAATAAATAAAACAAACCCTAAGAAACCCTAATAAATCCTAAATAACCCTAAAAAGGTTGATAAACACAAGAAAAAGCTATTAATTCTACAAAATCCCAATAAAACCCTAATATACAATAAAAAATGCTAATAAACCATAACAAAACATAATGAAACAAAATAAATCCTAAAGAAACCTAATAAATCATAAAAAACCATAATAAACTCTAAAGAACACTAAAAACCCTAAAGAACCCGAAAAATACTAAAACACATTACATTAAACCTAAAAACCACTAAAATACCCAAACAAACCCTAAAACACACTAAATAACCATAACAATCCCTATTAATCTCGAAAAAACAAATAAACCCTTAAAACCCCCCAAAAACCATTGAAAACCCATCAAATACCATAAAAACCATAAACACCCATTAATAACCCTTAAAACCCCTAAAACCCACTACAAAACATAAACAACCATTAAAAACCTAAAAAAGGAAACAAATAGATACATAAACCCAAAAAACATTAGATAAATCCTATAAATGCTACATAAACCCTAAAAATGAAACATAAACCCAAAAAATGGAACATAAACCCAAAAAATGATACATAAACCCAAAAAGCACTTCATAAACCCTAGAACCATAACCTAAACCCTAAACAACACATCATAAACATTAAAAAACACTACATAAAACCTAAAAAAAACATAAACCCTAAAAACACTACATGAACCCTAAAAAACGTTACATAAACCCAAAAAAATGCCACACAAATGCTACATCACCCCTAAAAATGCTACATAAACCCAGAAAACGCAACATAAAACCTAAAAAATACTACATAATATCAAAACCCTAAAAGTGCTACATAAACCCTAAAAATGTTACATAAACCACAAAAAATGCTATATAAAACCTAAAACCATTAACTAAACACTAAAAGTGCTACATAAACACTAAAAATGCTACATAAACTCAAACAACACTACAGAAAGACTAAAAAATGCTACAAAACCCCTAAAGATGGTTCAAAACCCTCAAAAATATTACACCCAAATATACCATACTATAAAAAACTAAACCCTAATAAACCCTTAATAAAATTTAATAATCCCTAAAACGCCATATAATCCCTAAAAACCCTAAGAGACTCTACTCAACCCTAATAAAACCCCAAAAAATACCTAATAAACCCTAATTAATGATAATAAAACCTAATAAACCCTAAAAACACGCTAATAAAACCTATCAAACCCTAACCAACCCTAATAGACACTAATTAACTATAATAAACCCCAAAAAACCCTAAAAATACTTAATAAACCACAAATAAATACAAATAAACCCTACTAAACCCTTACAAACCTTAACACACCATATTGACCCCTAATAAAAACCTACAAAACCCTAATAACGAAAATAAATGCTAGTATACCTTAAAAAACCCTAGAAACCCTGATAAACTCAAATATAACCTAATAAACCCTAAAAACACTCACAAACAAAAAGAAAAAAAATCACAAACCATAAAAACATGCTATATTACCTAAAAAGACATAAAAACACTACTATAACCTAATAAAGACAAAAAAAACACTAATATTCCTTAAAAATCTATAGAAACCATAATAAGCACTAATATAAACTAAGAAACCCTAAAAATGATCACAAACAAAAACAAAATGCTCACAAACAATAAAAATGCTATATTATCTAAAAAGACTTAACAAACACTAAGATAACCTAATAAAACAAAAAATATAATAAACCCCTAACTAACCCTAATATACCTAAAAAAATCTCTATTAAACCCTAATAAAAACTAATAAACCCTAATAAAACCATAATTAAAACCTAAAAATTCCTTCTCAACCCTAATAAACCTTGACACACCATAATAAAACCTAATAAAACCCAACTAAACCCCAATAAACAAAAAAATGCAAACAAACCATTAAAATCCCTAGAACCCTAATAAACCATAATAAATTCTAATAAAACCTAATAAACCATAAAAAATGATCACAAGCACTAAAAACATGCTAGTAAAACCTAAAAAGTCCTAACAACCCATCATATATATTAACAAAAACTAAAAAACACTCATATACCCTAATAAAAACACTAACAAACCCTAGTAAACACTAAAAATCCCTAACAAACCCTAATAAATAGTACTCAACCCTAATAAACCATAATAAAACCTAAAGATACCTACTCAACCCTAATAATAACCTAAAAATACCTACTCAACCCTAATAAACCTTAACACACTATAATAAACTATAATAATCCCCACTAAACCCAAAAAAATGCAAATATATTATTAAAAAGTACTAAAACCCCTAATAAAAGCTAATAAAACCTTACAAAGCTGAAAAGAACTAATAAACCCTAATAAAAACTACTAAACCCTAAAACACCCTAATATACCCTCTTAAAAATTAATAAACCATAATGAATGACAATAAACCCTAATAAATCCAAAACATACCCCAATATACCATAATATACCCTAATAAACCCAACCCAATCCTAATAAAACCCTAAAAATAACTAATAAACCCTAAAAATAACTAATAAATCGAAGCTTTCATCTAGATATATAGATCTAGGACCAATAAGAACACCTTATCACATTCTTAAAGTCCCAAAAGGTCTTTAAGTACTCCAAATGACCATAACTTCTGCTCTGGGTGTCTGTTTCACCACTACCACATATCGAATTGAAGCTTGTGACTATCTCTACACATATGTGATAACCTTGAACAAAAAAATAACCCTAAAAACCCATGAATAACCCCATAAACATCAAAAACCATTAAAAACCATGAAAATCCCTAACAACCCCTAACAAACCCTAACAAACACTAAAAAACTGTAACAAACCCTACACACCCTAACAAACCCCCAAAAACACTAAAATACATAACAAACCCTAACTAACCCTAACTAACCCTAACAATCCCTAAAAACCCCAAGAAGAACAAAGAAATACCAATAAACCTAAAAACATGAACAAACCGTGAAAACCCACTAAGAAACCATAAGAAACCCTAACAAAACCCGAAAAATCCTAATAAAACCCTAAGCAAACCGGAGAAAACCCAACACACCCTTAGAAATCCTAACACACCCTTAGAAACCCTAACACATCTTTAGAAATCCTAGCACTCCCTTAGAAACCCCAACACACATATAGAGACCCTAACACAATCTTAGAAACCCCTAGAAACCATAGAAAACCCTTAGAAACTCTAACCCGCCCATAAAAACTCTATCCCACCCTTAGAAACCCTAACACACCCTTAAAAACCTTAAAAAACCCTTAAGCACCTTAAATCCCTCTAATAAGCACTAATAAATCGTAACAAACCCTACCAATAAATAATAAACCATAATAAACCTTAATAAATTTTAAAGCCCACTACTAAACACAAATAACCACTATTAGACCCCAATAAATGCTACAAAATACCTAAAAATCCAAATATACAAAGAAATGCTATTAAACCATTCAAAACAATAATATTCACAATAAAAACCCAAAAAAACTCGGAAAAACCTGACAAAACCTTCAAAAACCCCTAAAACCCCAAAAAACAGAAAAAAACCCTAAAAATCCTTAAAAATCCAAAAAACCCAAAAAACCCTAAAAAACACTAAAACCCCTAAAAACACGAAAAAACTGAAAAAACCCGAAAACATATCTAAAAACCCTAAAAAATCTTAAAAACCCAAAAAAACCACAGAAAATGAAAAAAACGCAAAAAACCCCTTCAAAACGCTAAAAAGACCCTAAAAAGCCTAAAAATTCCTATCAAAACCCTAAGCAACCATATGAAACCCTTAAAACCCTAATAACCCCTAGTAAAACCTAAAAACCTCAAAAGAAACCCTAATACACCATAAGGAACACTAAGGAACCCTAAAAAGTCCTAAAGAACCACTACAACCACTAACAACGCTACATAAACCCTAACAATTTCTACAAAAAAACTGAAAAATGCATCAAAACCTAAAAAACGCAACAAAACCCCAATAAAATGGTAAAATAACTCTAACAAAGCATCAAAAATACAAACACACCCATAAAACCCAAAAAAACGCACAAAACCCCAAACAACTCAAACAAACCGTAACAAACCCTAAAAAACCCTAACAAAACCTAACAAAACCGACAACCACTAATAACCCCTAATAACCACTAATAAACCCTAATAACGCCTAAAACACACTATTAAACCCTAAAAACACTAATAAACACTAATAAATCGTAATATCCTGTAACAAACCCAATCAAACTCTATTAGAAGCTAATAAATGCTATAAAAGCCCTAAAACACCTAATATACAATAAAAACACAATTAAACCATAATAAATCCTAATAATCACTAAAAACCCTAACAAACCTTACAAAATCATACAAAAGCTCCAAATAATAGCCTACAAAACCCTACAACCCACTAATAAACCCAAAAAACCCTAATAACCCCAAAATAAGTCGTAAAAAACATCAACAACCCCAAATAAATCATAACAAATCCTAAAAATGCCAAATATATCGTAACAAACTGAAACAAACCATAACAAACCCCTAATATACCGCAATAAACCCTAACAAATCATAATAAACCCTAATAAATCGTAATAAACCCAAATACACGTTACTAAACCCTAATAAATAAAATAATCCCAAATAAACCCTAATAAATCCTAAATAACCCTAAAAATGTTGATTAACCCTAGAAAAAGCTATTAATGCCTACAAAATCCCAATATAACCCAAATGTACAATAAAAACTCTAACAAACAAATAACAAATCCTATAGAACACTAATAAACGCAAAAACCCATAATAAACACTAAAGATCCATACTAAACTCTAAAGAACACTAGAAAACCCTAAAGAACCCAAAAAACTCTAAAACGTTTTATATAAACCATAAAAACAACTACAATACCCAAACAAACCCTAAAACACACTAAAAAGACTAACAACCCCTATCAATCCCAAAAAAATAAATAAACCCATAACCCCCCCCCAAACCATTAAAAGACATCAGATACCATAAAAAACCATGAACACCTATTAACAACCCTTAAAACCCGTAAAAACTAAAAACCATAAACAATAATTAGAACCCTAAAAAAGGCTTCAAATTTATACATAAATCCTAAAAACGATACCTAACCCCTCAAAATTCAACTAAATCCCTAAAAACGCAACATAAACAAAAAAACGTATCATAAACCCAAAAAATGCTACATAAACCCTAAAAGCACTTCGTAAACCCTCGAAGTAAAACATAAACCCTAAATACACAACATAATCCTTAAAAAACGCAACATAAACATTAAAAACGCAATATAAACCGTAAAAACACTACATGAACCCTAAAAATGTTACATAAACCCTAAAAATTGCAACATAAATTCTACATCAACCCTAAAAATGCTACATAAACCCAGAAAACGCAACAAAAACCCTAAAAAATGCTACATAAAACCTAAACTCTAAACACGCTACATAAACCCTAAAAACGTTACATAATCCCTAAAAATGATACATAAAATCCAAAATGCTAACTAAACCCTAAAAACGCTACATAAACATTAAAAATTATACATAAACTCTATAAACACTACACCAACCCTAAAAAATGCTACAAAAACCGTAAATATTCTTTAAAACCCTAAAAAATATTAAACCCTAATATACCATAATATTCAAATTTAAACACTAATAAACCCCTAATAAACTCTAATAATCCCCAAGAACACCTCATAATACCTAAAAACCCTAGGAAACTCTACTCAACCCTAATGAAACCCCAAAAATACCTAATAAACCCTAATAAATGATAATAAAACCTAAAAAAACCTAAAAAAACGTTACAATAACCTAAACAACCCTAACCGACCCTAATATACACTAATAAACTCTAATAAACACTAATAAACCCCAAAAAACCCCTTAAAATCCCTTATAAACCATAAATAAAGCCAAATAAACCATACTTAACCCTAACAGACCTTAACAACCATAATAACCCCTAATAAAACCCTACAAAACTCTAATAAAGAAAAAAAATGCTAGTGTACCTAAAAACAATTCCTAGAAACCTTGTTAAACTCTAATATAACCTAATAACTCCTAAAAACTCTCACAAACAATAAAAAAATGATCAAAAACAATAAAAATGCGCTATATTACCTAAAAAGGCCTAAAAATACTAATATAACCTAATAAATACAAAAAACGCTAATATATCTTAAAAATCCCTAGAAACCCTAATAAACCATAATAAACTCTAATATAACCTAAGAAACCCTAAAAACGCTAAAAAAACAAAATGATCACATAAGATAAAAACATGCTTTGTTATCTAAAAAGACCTAACAAACACTAATATAACCTAATAAAACAAAAAAACTAATAAACCCCTAACAAATCCTAATAAACCCTAAAAATCCTTAATAAACCCTAATTAAAACTAATAAACCCTAATAAAACCATAATTAAACTCTAAAAATACCTTCTCAACTCTAATAAAACTTGACACACCACAACAAAAACTATTAAAACCCAACTAAACCCCAATAAACCAAAAAACACAAACAAACCATTAAAAAGACCTAGAAACCCTAATAAACCACAATAAATTCATTAAAAAGCTAATAAGTGATTAAAAATGCTCAAAAACACTAAAAATACGCTAATAAAACCTAAAAAGTCATAACAACCCCATAGATATATTAACAAAAACTAAAAACACTCATATACCCTAATAAAAACACTAACAATAGTAAACCCTAAAAATCCCTAACAAACCCTAATAAACTACACTAAACCCTAATAAACCCTAATAAAACCTTAAAGATATTGACTCAACCCTCATAAAACCCTAAAAATACATACTCAACCCTAATAAACCTTAACACACCTTAATAATCCACAATAATCCCCACTAAACCCGAAAAAACACAAATATACCATTAAAAAGACCTAAAACCCTAATAAATGCTAATAAAACCTAAAAAAGCTTAAAAGCACTAATAAACCCTAATAAACACTACTAAACACTAAAACCCCTAATATACCCTCTTAAAAATTAATAAACCATAATGAACCATAAAAACCCTAATAAATCCAAAATATACCCAAATATACCATAATATTCCATTATATACCCTAATAAACCCAAATCAATCCTAATAAAACCCAAAAAAATCCTAATAAACCCTAATAAACCTTGACACACCATAATAAACCCTAATAAAATCCTAATAACCCCCACCAAACCCTAAAAAACGCTAATATACCATTAAAAAACCCTAAAACCCAAACTAACCATAATAAATGTTAATAACACCTAAAAATCCAAAAAAATGATAGTAAATCCTAAAAATACCTCTAATAATAATAGTAGTAATAACACACATTCATGTGCATATGAATTTGCATGGTTTAAATAATAAATCATAACACACGTGCATGTGCATATGCTTGCGCATTTGCATGTGAACGATAATAAATTATAAATTATAAATAATAACGCATGTGAATTGCATGTGTATGTGCATGTGCATGTGAATGATAATAAATAATAAATAATTACACACATATAAGTGAATGTGCAAGTGCATGTGCATGTGCATGGTAAAAAACAATAAATAATAACCAAGTCCACATGAATGTGCATTTGCATGTGAATGATAATAAATAATAAATAATAACTAATGAGATAATTGAATAACGCATGTGCATTGCATGTGCACGTGCATTAGAATAAATAATAATAACACATGTGATAATAGAATAATGCAAGTGCATTGCATCTTTATATGCATGATAATAAATAATATATAATAACACACATGTATGTGCGTTTACATGTAATGATAATGATAATGATAATGATGCATGCACGTGCATGGTAATAAATAATAAATAACAACACACGTGCATGTGCATTTGTATTTGATGATACAAACAACAAGAAGAAGAATTACAACAACAACAACAACAACAACAACACCACCAACAACAATAATAATAATAGAATAACGCAAGTGCGTTTCATGTGCATGTGAATAATAGTAAATAATAAATAAATAATAATAAATAAGAACGCACATGCATGTGCATGTGAATTTACATTTGATGATAATATTAATAATACTAATTGTAATAATAATAATTATTATAACGAATTCACGTGTATGGTAATAAATAATAAATAACAACACACATGCATGTTCATTTGCATGTGATAATGATTATAATAATGATAATGATAATAATAATAATAATAATAATAATAATAAAACTGTAATAATAATAATGATAATAAAAGAATAATACAAGTGCATTGCATATGCACGTAAATGGCAATAAATAATATATAATAACACACGTGCATCTACATTTTCATATGATGATAGTAATAATAATAGCATTAGTAATAATAGTAGTAGTAGTGGTGATAATAGTAGTAGTACATGTTGAGTCAATAAGGTTTCCTTATGATTTTTCCATTCCTTCAGGTTTGGGGAGTTTGTTGAGTCAATAAGGTTTTTTATGACTTTACCAATCCAAATGTCTTGAAAATCACAAACACCTTATCTCAAGACAAATTTCATTTTACCTTGTGTTTTACATTCATAAGGAAAATTTTCCTTCTCCGTGGAAATATATCCTTACCATGTTTTTTATTGTTCATTATCTTATCTAAGTGTAAAATTCAGTTTCATATCTAAAACCTCGGAATCATATAATACATGGATAAAGAGTATTCTGATTTCATGATCCGAATTCAGACTCTGAGATCTCTGAATTCCGACTCTGATCTCTTATGAGTTCTGACTCCGAGTTCTCTGAATTCAGACTCCGAACTCTTATTAGTTCTCACTCCAATTTCTAATGAATTTAGACTCCAAACTTTGTAAGTTCAGACTCCTAATTCTAATGAATTCAAACTCCAAATTTTGTAAGTTCTAGCTCCGAATTATCATGAATTCTAACTCCGAACTTTGTAAGTTCTGTCTCTGAATTCTCATGAACTCTCACTCTGAACTTTGTAAGTTCAGGTTCCGAATTCTTGTGAATCCAAATTCTGAATTTCATTGAAATTCAGACTCCAGAATTATATAGAGTTTAGTTTCTGAATTACTTAGAAAATTGAATCTAAATATTCATGTATCATAGACACCGAATGTGTTTTTGGTTAGACTTTGAACTTTTATTTTCTTACATTCTGAATATTTTATTTTGGTTATGTAACCATATTTTTTCTTACACTTGTTTTTTTATAAAACAATGTCATGCTTTCAGTTACCAGCTAACCATTATTTGAGTAACACGTGTATAGGTCCCTCCGAAATTCAAGGAAAAATTTGACTGGTGGAGGAGGGTGACAACCATTGGAGTTGTGCCTATAAATAAGAGGTCAATTGAAAGATCTCATGACGTTACAACTTTGACGACTGTTCTATGAATCTTGAGATTACATGTTGTTGAAGTGATTTCTAGAGAGAGACTCTCATTCTTAGTGCGTACTAAACATCTTGTTCAGATTTTATTCATGCGACTCTGAATGTTGCTGAGTACATTCGAGAGTTTCCAAGGATAGGAAGATAGAGGTGCCGACTACCTTGATGTTGATGGCTTCCTGGGTGAGGAAGACAGAGGTGTCGACTACTATGAAGTTGAGGGCTTCCCTGATAAAGCAGACAGAGGTACCGACTAACTTGAAGTTGAGGGCTTGCAGGGATAGCAAGACAGACTTCGATCTTCATATCGAGGGCTTACCCTGGTGTGGGTACGACAGAATTTCTTGAAAGTATAAATCAAAGAACCTTTATCCATGGTTGTTGGACACCCTTCTCTTTGGGTTAAAATATTCATTACTTGTTACTTGTTTGTTTCAAGTTTTCTATTGTATTCTTTGATAGTAGAGGAAAGTATAACTGTCTTGTACTTCCTTTTACTTGTACTCTGATTTAGTAAGATTCTATATGCTTTAAGGTGGAATCTTTATCTTTGTAAACAATTTTTAAGTTTCCTTTCTGGAACCATCTTTTCGGAGTTGATTTCTCGGAATATATTTTCTTGATTCAAGCATGTTTATAGAACTAGATGTTTTGTGAATTTTTCATTGTCTAACTTCGTTAAACAATACCATATTTAAAAGTTCCAAAGGAATTTTTAAAATAATACAATTCACCCCCCACCTCTTGTATTTTGAGTATCATACGATAGTACAATTAGTATCTTCATTCATTATTTTGATCCAACAACTATTATCAGAGGAGGTCTCTGAAATACATATAATCACATATAATTTTTCCTTGCTCAATTTTCATTGTTCGTTTTTTTCTTTATGAGGAATTTTTTACTTGTTTATTTAACCTTACTACTAATATGTTTGTATGGAAAGAGATTTTCATTTAGATTGTATAAATCAATGTTGGTTCCATTGACAATCTAAATCCAACAAGACCACCTATTTTTTATGGGAATGATTACGAATATTGGAGAGATCACATGATGAAATTTATTATCAATACTGGAGTAGAAAATTTTGTTATGCATACTGGAGGATATAAAATCCCTGACAAAGAAGTTAGTACTTTTACCAATCAAGAAAAGCATTAATATCAACTGAATTATAAGGTACGCAATACATTGCTTTATTCCATGAATAGAAATATATATATCCAAATTACATCTTCTGAAGTAGTGAATTTTATTTGGAAGAAACCTGAAGTTACACACTTTAGAACTTCAAAAGTCATAGAAACTAGAAGGGCCATGCTCAGAGCTAAATATCATGGTTTTTTCAATCCTTATAGAGAACCCATATGTAAGGTCCAACAATGATTCATGACTATTGTTCATAGTTTAAAATATATGGGTGAGAAAGGATTAGATGATGAATCTCTTATTGATAAGATCATATACTTCATGCCTAATGAGTGAGAATCCAAGTGGACTGCTATTGATGAGAACAAAAAGGTTACTTAGATTTCTATTGATGAACTTTTTGGAACTCTTCTTCAACATGAGACTAGAATGAAGAGATATGATGATAATGTAAAGATGAAGAATGGGAATGGCAGTGTTGCTTTTACTTCAACTTCAAATCATATGAAATCCAAGACTCATGAGATATTTACCAGGTCCAAATCTAAGAAGGTCGTTATACAATCCGAATCTAGCAGAATTGAATTTTCAAAAAATTAACTAGCCAATATTGCTAGAAGGATGAATATTATGGTTGGACATAAGAACATTCAATTCCGATATAAGAAGAATGAAAGGAAAGATAAGAGAAATTCTGAGGTTACATGTTATGAATGAAAGAGATATGGACATATAAGACCTGATTGTCCTATGCTTAAGAGAAAAGAAAGAAAGGAAAAGAATTCTGAGAGAAATAGAAATAAGCACTACAAAGATAAATATAAGAATGTATTTAAATCCAATGACACCTATAGTGCTAGTGGTGGTGACTCTTAGGATGAATCATCAGATTACGAATCTTCTAGATAGAAGAATCTTGGTCTAGTATCCATACAACCTATTGACAATCATTTCTTAATTGCTAAGGTACACAATGTTGAATCAATGACCAATGTTTCTTTGAATTCAAAGTATAGTAATGACAAATACTATAACTCTTCTGATGAATAATCATATTCTGATGAATATAATACTTTATTTACCTATTAATTAGTTTATAGGTTTGCTACGCTCCTTGAGAATGATAATTCAAAACTCAAGAAAAAGCTTGATAAGGAAAATTCTAGGAATACTATTCTTACAAAGGAAATATCATATCTTTTAAAAGATCATGATAATAAAGTTTTTGATTTCTAAAGTATTTCAAAAAACCTTGAGGAAGTAAATTCTGAGAAGGAAGAACATTCTAAGGATCTATAAAATTTAATTTATAGCAATTTTTTTTCGAGTCTAACTCTAGTTCTAAAGCTAATGTTTTTTAAGACAAGAACTTAGTTCTGAAATCCGAAATTTTTTCCTTGAGGAAGTGTTTGTCAAACATTACCTTAGGTAAAGAAACTTTTGATAAGATGTATTCTCAAATCCAACCTCTAAGGAATAATTCTAGATTTGGTTATACTAGTTTTAAATTGATTTTTAGTAACAATTATTTTGTTCCTCAAAGTGCTCATTTCTACAGCAAGTGTTAGTGTGGTGGACAGTAATGGAAAAATACCCTATACCAGCGGTTTGGAACCATTGGTATAGGCCTCCCAACCGTTGGTATAGCCTATACCAATGATTTGGAACATTGTTCCCAAGTAAGCCATGAAGATAGTTCTATACCAACGATTTTGGGAAAACTGTTGTTATAGATATATAACAACGGTTTTGAAAACCGTTGGTATAAGTAATATGAAAATCTACACCAATGGTTCCATAAAACTATTGGTATATGTAATTCAAAAAATAATCATCTGTTTGGTTTTGATCCCAGCACCTCCCATTTGTAATTGAATGACCTAACCACTACCCTAACATACTTTTGTGAACATAATTTCAAAAATATATATATCTGTGTTATCATAATTATTTTAATTCTTGATTTATTTAATGTCCTCTGTAAGAAGAATCCATTAAAAATACATGTACCTATACCAACAGTTCTCAAAACCATTGTTGTAGACCTAGACCAATGGTTCTGAAAAACGTTGGTATAGGTTCTTTGATTTTGGTACCTATGCCAATGGTTTTGGACAAACCTTTGGTATAGGGGGGACCTATACCTATGGTTTTGGACAAACTGTTGGTATAGGTCCAAATAAGTTACCTATACCAACGGTCTGCCCAAAACCGTTGGTATAGATCATATTTCCAGTAGTGGGATACTGGGAAAAAAATTGTTCCCTAAATAAAACTCAATCTTTAGGATTTCATAAAGCCCATTTTTCTAAAGAAATGTGGGTGCCTAAAATTTTTCTTTATAAAATTTCCGGATCTAATAAATTTTGGGTTCTAAATGTCTTACTCTTTTTTTTCAAGAAAATAGAGAAAGTACCAACAACAATACATTGTACATGGATAGTGGAGGTTCCCGACATACAACTAGTAACAAAAACTATTTTGAAAAGATTATCAAGACGAAAGGAGGAAAATAAACTTTCAGAGATAATGCTCAGGAAGAAATTATTGGTATAGGTTACATCATACTTCTTGAAAAAACATTGATATTAAATATTTTATTTGTTAAGGGTCTTAAGTAGAACCTCATTAGAAAAATTCAATTATTTGATGAAGGTTACCTTGTGAATTGTAGGAATGACAAGTTCTTAGTACACAATTTCAAGGAAGATATTTTTCTTTCTACCAATAGGCAAGAGAATGTTTACACAATAAAACTAAAAGACCTTAGAAGTAAATATCTACCTTGACTTAGTGGAATGGAAGATCATTCTTGATTATGGCATAGAAGGTTAGGACAATGTAACCTTAAGAACCTATGAAAACTCTCAATGAAAAGATTATTTAAGGATCTACCGGAGCATAGATTTGATTCTGAATAAGTTTGTGATCCTTTTCAATATAGAAAAAAACATAAATTAAGTTTTAAATCAATTGGTGATGTCTCAACTACTGATGCACTACCGTTGGTGCATATTGATCTTTTTGGACCAAAAAAACTGGAAGCATTGGAGGCAAGTATTATCTATTTGTTTTAGTTGATGATTACACTAGGATTACATGAGTCTATTTTCTAGAAAATAAATCTAAATCTTTTTCTTATTTCAAAAGTTTTAGTGCCCATGTTAAAAATGAGAAAAACCTTCCTTTGATAACTATTCATAGTGATCATGAAGGAGAATTTCAAAATTCTGATTTTGAAACTTTTTGTAGTAGAAAAGGAATTACTCATAACTTCTCAGCACCAAGAACAACTCAAAAAAATGGTGTTGTTGAAATAATAAATAGAATTATTCAAGAGATAACGAGAACCAAGTTGAGTGAATATTCTATAGCAAAAAAAAATTGGGCTGAAGTTGTAAGTACTGCTTGTCATACTATAAATCGAGTTTTGATTATACCTTTTCATAATAAAACTCATTATGAGTTATGGAATGGTAGAAAACCTATAATTTCCTACTTCAAGTTTTTTGGTTTCAAATTATTCATTCTGAATACTAATAAAAATTTACAAAAATTCTTACCAAAATCTGATGAAGGAATTTTCTTAGGCTACTCCACAACTTCTAAGGCTTATAGAGTTTTCAATAAAAATAATTGTACTGTTGAAGAGACAGAACATGTAAAATTTGATTAAACTGATCCATTTGTTTTTAAACAACCCCAAACTACATCTTCAGATGTGTTTTCAAAAACTGATTATCATTCATTGTTAGAAGATCCCTCTGATAAGGAAAATTTTCAAGAAGATAATTCTGAAACATTTACCCTGGAAGATTTCCTACCCAATATTGATGTACAAGTTTCACAAAACCCAAATCAATTATTTATTAAGAATCATCCCAATGATAGTATCATTGGTGATGTAAATCAACCAGTAAGGACTAGAAGTTCCTTGTGGAATGAAATAAAACATCTATAATTCTTTTCCCAATTAGAACCAAAAAGCATCGATGATGCTTTAGGTGATTATGATTGGATAAAATATATACAATATGAGCTAAATGAATTCGAAAGGAATAAATTCTAGACCTTGGTTGGAATACCTAAGGAAACATCTATTATTGGAGTCAAGTGGGTCTTCAGAAATAAGTGTGATGAAAATGGAATCATAAAAGAAATAAAGCTATATTGGTTGCTAAAGGCTATAATCAACAATAATGAATACACTATGAAGAAACCTATGCTCCAGTAGCTAAACATGAATCTATTAGTATTCTACATTCCTTTGCAGCATTTTTCAACTTCAAAATTTTCCAAATGGATTTGAAATGTGATTTCTTAAATGGTTTTGTTCAAGAGTAAGTTTTTGTCGAACAACCGCCTGGTTTTGAAGATACAAAACATCCTGAACATGTTTATAAACTTACCAAAGCTTTGTATGGACTTAAGGAAGCCCCTTGATCTTGGTATGATATTCGTACAGGATATTTTCTTCTAAATAATTGTGTAAAGGGAAATGCATATCCAACCCTTTTTATAAAGAAAGATAAGAAAAATCTATGGATTTTTCAAATCTATGTTGATGAAATAATATTTGGTTCAACTCAGCAATCTTTAACTGATTCCTTTGTGGATCTAATGAAATCTGCATTTGAAATGAGTATGACAGGTGCGTTAACATTTTTCCTTGATTTTAAAATTTCTCAAAAACTAGAAGGAATCTATATATCCCAACATAAGTATATTAACGATATTCTTAAAAAGTAGGTATATGACAACACTAAGAGTATTAGTACTCCCATCGGTACCTCAAAGACACATGATCTTGAAAAGCTGGGAAACCAGTAGATCAAACATCTTTTAGAGGTATGATAAGAAGTTTACATTACTTGATAGCTAGTCATCAAGAATTAATATTTTCAGTATGCTTATGTGAAATATATCAATCCAATCCAATGGAATCTCATTTTAAAGGAGTAAAAATAATTTTTCGCTACTTAAAGGGAACCATAGATTTATGACTCTTTTATACTTCTGGAAATGATTTTATTTTAAAGATATTTTCAAATTCTGTCATTGGTGGATTTAGAATGGATAAAAAAAGTACATCTAGAACTTTCCATTTCTTAGGAGATTCATTAGTTTCTTTGTCATGCAAGAAGCAACACTCAGTAGCACTTTCCACTGCTGAAGCCAAATATGTAGCAGCTGGAAGTTACTGTGCTCAAGTGTTGTGGATCCAACACACACTCACAGACAATGGTATGAGTTTTACCAAAACAAAATTCTTTTGTGATAATATTAATTCCATTTATCTTAGAAAAAACGCTACACATCCATCTCGTAAAAAACCCATAGATATTAGGCATCACTATCTTAGGGATCACACACAAAAAGAGATATCATTCTTCAATTTATCAGAACAGAAGATCAAATTGCTGATAAATTCACAAAATATTTACCCTTCAATAGATTTGAATACATTAAACAGAAGTTAGGAATGATAACCATAAGTTAATCTTCCTCATTAAAATTCTGTTGAAATCAATCTCCTTACAGTAAAAAACTCTTTTCCATATGGGGAGTATATTTGTTTGTTTATGTTTCAAAATTTTTTGTAATGATTTTTAAAAAAAAATCATAATGATGTTTTAAAAAAAATTCATAATGAAGTTTTTCAAAAAAATTCGTAATGAAAATTTTTTCCAATATTTTTTGTAATGATGTTTTTAAAAAAATTCGTAATGAAGTTTTTCAAATTTTTCGTAATGATATTTTTTTCCTAGTTAGTTTTTCAAAATTTTCCATAATCAAATTTTTGGAATCTAATGTTCTTCCAGAATAATTTTCCTCACTACGAATAATTTTCCATGCAATCCAGAAGGTATGATTCTTTCGTGGGTTTTTGTAATCATCATTTAATTGCTGGTATTTTTATTTGTTTTTAAAAATTATTGGATTCTAATTTCCTTAAATACAAATTTTTTACATAAAAACCTCTAAAGATCGGATTCTATCAAGTTATCCTTGCAGCTATCATATCACCCGTAATATCTAATCAGAAGAATTTTCAGCCATTGGATTGAGTTTGTAAGATGAACCATCCCATCAAACACCTATATAAAGGACCCTTGAAGGGTTGTCCCACATCGATATCAAGATCTCGCATGCTGATGTTCTGACCCTCTACTTAAGCCCATTCCAAACATCTCAGAGTTTTAGTAATTCTGAAGGTCTGTAGAAGAATCCTCTCACAATGATATGTCTATTGTCAATCCAATTCTGGAGTTTCAAGGGTATAGAGAAAGGTAGGTGCATTCGAATTTCTTCAATAAGTATGATTCAATAATTTCTAAGAACATCAAATTTAATGGATGGGAGAGTGTTTGTATATCGAATCTAGGGGCTCATGATTCGGTATATCTGGATTTTCATATTGAGGCTTATGAATCAGTCAGTTTCATTAAGGAATAAGGTAGAGAGAAGTTTTCCTTCAAAACCTATGGAATGACCTATGCTCTTTCATATACTAAGGCAGCTAGCATAGTCAGTATTCCATATGAAGGAGAAGATGAATTCTATTCCCCCAAGTTACTGGATGTCAAAGGAAGCTTTGTAAAGGTGAAATCTATGGAGTGCCTCGGTCTTACAGATGTCAAGACTCTAAAGATCTCTCACCACTATACAAATAATCGGATCCTTGAATTATGGGTTTAAGGATTTATCATTCCGAGAAAAGGTGGAAAGGAAACATTGAAGAAGAGTGATATATATATCCTAGATTTTCTGGTGAACCTGAGGATGGTGGATTTGTTTAAGCATATTCTGATTACGATCAAGAATACCAAGAATGTAAATCTGAAGGCTCAGATTATCATGTACCCGACCATTCTTTCTAAGTTGATTTTTCAGTGCTTAGAATCTTTTAAAATCCCTTGTAGTTCAAAATCGTGAAATTTCAATGTCATTCTATTCAATGATGATACTTTTAAGAGGATGAACATTGGATTTTCTAAAGACTTCGGAGAATTTTATGACTTAACGAAGGAAGAAGCTGAAGCTGCTCCGAAGAAGCAAGAAGTGGCTGAACCATCCAAAAAGATTAGAAAGAAGAGGAAGTTGAAGGAAGTAGAAGATGAAGAGAAAACCCCAAAAGCTAAGGAAGATAAATCTGCACCTCTAATCCTAAGAAACAAAAAACCCTATCCAGATGAGGTTGTAGAAAAATTAAGGGAAGATAAGAAAAATAAGAAAGCATGGGACCGAAGTTTTGGTTTGGATCCTGTTAAAGCCAAAGCCTTAAAAGAGAAGACAACATATGAGATTTTGAAGAAATCTAAATAAAATAATAACAAGAATAATATTTCTGAAATAGATATTGTGCAATCCCTTTTGTGGGATATTGAAAAAGAATCCAAACAAATTCCGGTACCAGAATCCTACCTGGTAGAATCTTTACCTAAAACTCCAGCGAAAAAGTTTTTCACTCGGGAAAAATAAAAAGAAGTATAAAAGGTTGTGGAACAAGTGGAAGAAGAAGAAAGTAGTGGTGACACAAAAGATCTCATAAAGCAAGTTGAAGACTTCCATGAAAAATAAAGTCCATCCGAGAAGTTGTCAATTCGAACTTCAAAAGAAGAATCCTCAAAGATTGCTAAACTTGTGAAATATCAGAAAGAAGATGATGAGAAAGCTGAAGATGAATTGAACAAGATTTCTGAGGAAGAAGGTTTTAATCATTATTTTACTCATCCTGGAGATGCTGAGGCAGGAGCTGAGAAGGAGAAGATAGATGAAGATAGAATTGTTAAGCTGTCTGATAGGGAACATGAATCTCCAGATGAGGAAGCCATTCTGAGAACTGATATAGGGAAACAGGTGGTTGTTGATACACCTACTAAATCTATTATAAAGAAGAAAAAAGCCAATGGATACTTAAAGTGGAAAGTTGTTGAGCTAGAGAAAGATCCATCACCTAATAAAGTCTCAGATTCAGAATCATCATCTCTAGGACATGATTTCATTGTCTAGTCCTTGAAGAAGCTGGTTGGCAGCATTCCAATATTCCCAAGCATAGACTCTAGATTCTAGATGCTTCAACACACACTAAATCAGAAATTTGATTCAGTTTCCATGGTGATGGACAAGTGTGTCATGCATGAGGCTGATTTCAATAATTTTTTCATTAACTACGATGCCCAAAAAAGGTCCGGTAAGAAAATGGTTGGCTGGTTAAAGAAGGAAGTTAAAGATTTGGGAAAACATGACGATTTCCAAGATGGTTTCATGGATGCTTTTTAAATAGAAGATGGTAGGATCAAAGATCCTACAACCAGTCTTGAAGAAAAGCTAACTCTTGAGTAGAATACTTGGATTCAAGAAGTGAAGGATCTGAATGGGAAATTGTATTCTGTTTCCCAAAGCTGGAAGTGAGAAAAAGATCATTGGATTGAGATAGAAGAAAAGCATGTCAAGCAGGAAGAAGTCCCAAAGGCTCAGGAAGAGGCTCTTAAGTCTCAGGAAGAAAGAATCAAGGCTTCAGTGAAGAAATTTGAGGATCAGGATCATCTTCTTAAGCAAGCATAAGAAGATCATAAGGAGCTCAAAAGGCTGAATACTATAGCTAAGAAGTTGATTCCAAAGGAAAAGGAAGGATAACTTTGTTACAATCTGATCTTTTATTGTACTTTTCTTCCTTGTACAAATTCATTCTAATAATATTGAAATGTTTGGTTGCTTGTCTTTTAAATGTGTTTTACTAATCTTTCAGGTACCATTATTTCTTTTCTAGTCCCTCAAATTCCTTTTAAAAATCACAAAGGGGGAGAAAGGAAAAAAGAATACCAAGTAAAGAAGAAATGTCCCAAAGTAAGGGGGAGTTTATTTAAGGGGGAGTTTTCATTATAGAGATTTTCGTACTCAAGATAATGAAAAATCTCATTCTGGAAATATATAATACGATCCTTAGTGTCCAAAAGCCTAAGGGGGAGTTAGTCGTATTCCTCTTTTTTCATATGATAAGGGAGATAAGTTTTATTTTCAAAATCTAGAAATTTTTTTTCTAAGTCCTTAATTTATTTTTCATAAGGTTGTTTGTGCTTTCAAAAAAGGGGGAGATTGTTGAGTCAATAAGGTTTCCTTATGAAATTTCCATTCCTTCATGTTTGAGGAGATTGTTGAGTTAATAAGGTTTCCTTATGACTTTACCAATCCTCATGTTTTGAAAATCACAAACACTATATCTCAAGACAAATGTCATTTTACCATGTGTTTTACTTTCAAAAGTAAAATTTTCCTTCCCAAGGAAATTTATCCTTACCATGTTTTTCATTGTCCATTATCTTGTCTAAGTGTAAAATTCGGTTTCATATCTAAAACCTCATAATCATATAATACTTAGATAAAGAGAATTCTATTTTTAGGATTTGAATTTAGACTCCCAGTTCTCTGAATTCAGACTCCGAACTTGTCCGAATTCAGACTTCGAGTTCTCTGAATTCAGACTCTGAACTCTTCTATGTTCTGACTTGGAGTTCTCTGAATTCAGACTCTAAACTCTTCTGAGTTCTCACTCCGAGTTCTCTGAATTCATACTCTGATCTCTTATGAGTTCTGACTCTGAATTCAAATGAATTCAGACTCCAAAAATTGTAAGTTCGGACTCTGAATTCTAGTAAATTCAGACTCCAAACTTTTATGTTCAGGCTCCAAATTCTCATGAATTCAGACTCCGAACATTGTATGTTATGACTCTGAATTCTCATGAAATATGAATCCGAACTATGTAGGTTTAGGTTCTGAATTATTCTGAATCTAGATTCTGAATTTCCTTGAAATTTAGACTCCAGAATTATATAGAGTTCAGGTTCTAAATTATGTAGAAATCATAATCATAACATCCCTGTATTATAGACACCGATTGTATTTTTTGTTAGACTCTAAACTTTTACTTCCTTACATTCCGAATATTTGATTTTGGTTATGTAACCATATTTTTTCTTACACTTGTTTTTGTTATAAAACGATTTCATGCTTTCAGTTAATAACTAACCATTGTTTGAGTGAAACATGTATAGGTCCCTCTGAAATTCAAGGAAAAATATGACCGTTGGAGGAGGCAGCCGACCTTTGTGTTGTGCCTATAAATATGAGCTCATTGGAGAGAGCTCAAAACATTTCAACTTTGATGACTTTTCTATGAATCTAGATATTACATGTTGTTGAAGTTATTTCTAGAGAGATTCTCTCATGCTTAGTGCGTACTGAACGTCTTGTTCATATTTTCTTTGTGTGACTCTGAAAGTTGTTGAGTAAATTTGAGGGCTTCCAAGGATAGGAAGACAGGGGTGCCAACTACCTTGAAGTTGAGGGCTTCCTTACTGAGGAAGACAGAGGCGCTGACTACCTTAAATTTGAGAAATTCCCTACTGAGGAAGATAGAGGTTCCAACTACCTTGAAGATGAGGTCTTGTAGGGATAGCAAGATAGACTTCGATCTTCATATCGAGGGCTTACCCTGGTGTGGGTAAGACAGACTTTTTTGAAAGTATAAATCAAGGGACATTTATCCAAAGTTATTAGATACCCTTCTCTTGGGGTTAAAAGATTCATTACTTGTTACTTGTTTGTTTCAAGTTTTCTTCTACATTATTTGATTGTAGAGGATAGTATAATTATCTTATACATACTTTTACTTGTACTCTAATTTAGTAAGATTCTATATGCTTTAAGGTAGAATCATTATCTTTGTAAACTTTTTTTAAGTTTCATTTCCAGAACCATCTTTCCAGCGTTGATTCCCCGGAATCACTTTTCCGGATTCAAGCAAGTTTATAGAACCATAGGATTTGTGAATTTTTCCTTGTTTTACTTTGTTAAACATTACCATCTTTAAAAGTTCCAAAGGAATTTTTAAAAGAATACAATTCACCCCCTCTTGTATTTTTAGCATCATAGGATACTACAATTAGTATCTGCATTCATTATTTCGATCCAACAGTATTAATGCATATGATAATAGAATATTACATGTGCATTATGTGTTCATGTGTATGGTAGTAATTAATAACTCTTGTGCATTGCATTTGCATGTGATGATGATAATAATAATAATAATAATGCATGTGATAATAGAATAACGCACGTTCATTGAATGTTCATGTGTGTGCATTTGGATGTGCATTTGCATGTGATGATAATAACAATAACAACAACAACAACAATAAAAACATCAACAACAACAACAACCACAATAATAATAATAACAATAATAATAACAATACATTAGATAATAAAATAACATGTGAGCATTGCATGTGCACGTGCATGGTAATAAAAATATAACAATAACGCACGTGCATATGCATGTGAATTTTCATGATATGATGATAATAATAATAATAAAAACAGTAATAATATGTAATAGTTGTTTGAAAAAACATAAGACATGACAAAAGGGCAAGAAATGGTGTCTCAAAAAACCTAAAAAATCACAGTCATTAAAAAAGGAATAACTTCTTCTTCAGGAGTCTATTTCTACATCGTGAATAGTCAAACTAAGTCTCATTGAATGAACTACGATAAAAACAGGTTCCGGAGGCCGAACAGACACACATATCAGAAGTTATGACCGTTTTAAGAAAAATTTGACCAGGATCCGGAAATAGAAGCGGAGTTTGGGAGTCCATCAGATGGGGTTTTGGGATTTTAGGGTCCCAAAACCCTAATATAACCCCAAAAACCCTAAATACCCTGAGGAAACCCAAAAAACACTATGAAACCATAAAAACCCTAACATAATCCAAAAAAACCTAATAACCATAACAAAATCCTATAAAAATCTATGAAACACTAACACACTCCTAGAAACCATAAAATACCCTTAGAAACCCTAACACACTCTTAGAAACCCTTGCACGCCCTTAGAAACCCCAACACACCCATAAAAACCCAAACACGACATTAGAAACCCTTATATACCATAGCACACCCTTAGAAACCCAAACCCGCCCATATAAACCCTAACCCTCCCTTAGAAACACTTACACACCCTTAGAAACCCTAACAAACCCTTAGACACCCTAAAGCACTCAAATAAGAACTAATAAATCATAAAAAACCCTAACAACCAATAATAAACCCTAATAAACACTAAATCCCACTACTAAACCCTAATAAAAACTAATAAATTGTAATAAACCCTAAGAACCCTATTAGACCCCAATAAATGCTAAAAAATACCTAAAAAACCAAATATAAAACAAAAACACTAGTAAAACATACAAAATGCTAATATTCACAAAAAAACCCAAACAAACTCGGAAAAACCTGAGAAAACCGTAATTAAACCATAAAAACCCAAAAAACCCTAAAACCACTAAAAACCCTAAAAACCCTAAAACCCTAAAAAATCCTAAAAAATCCTAAAACCCCCCAAAACCCCTAAAATCCCTAAAAATTGAAAAAACAGAAAAACCCGAAAACAAACATAAAACCCTTAAAAACCTCAAAAAAACCACAAAAAACCCAAAAAAACCTAAAAAACACTAAAAATGCTTAAAACCCAATAAAGCCTTAAAATTCCTAAAAACCCTATCCAACCCAATGAAACTCTTAAAACCCTAAAAACCCCCTAGAAAACCCTAAAAACTCAACAGAAAACCCAATACACCCTAAAGAACCATAAAAACCCTAAAGAGCCCAAATGAAACACTAAAGCCACTAACAACGCTACATAAACCCTATTAATTGCTACAAAACCCCAAAAATGCTTCAGAACCCCAAAACAATGCAACAAAACCCCCAAAATGCTATAATAACCCAAAAAAAGCATAAAAAATCTCAACACACCACTACTGGAAATCTGGGCTATAGCCACAGACCTATAGCCACGGTTTTATAGAACTGTGGCTATAGGTTTTATACAGCCACTGTTTTTTTCCTACCCGTGGATATATACCCTCGCCCAGTTTTTTTCTCCCCCATTCCGTCAGGCTCCATCCTCGCCCTTGCCCCCAAGCGTCGGGCTCCATCTCCTCACCCTCGCCATTTCTCCTCCCCGCGGCCTCATCCTCGCCGCGGCCTCCTCCTACACGACGCATCAACGCCGCGCCATCCTCCTCACCGACGCCCTCCTTGCTGAATCCCTCCTCGTCGGCGCCCTCCTCGCCGACGCCCTCCTCATCGCTCTCTCCTCGCCGACGCTCTCCTCGCTGACGCCCTCCTCGCCTCGACCCTCCTCGCCGCTTCATCCTCCCTGCACCCTCCTCGTCGGCGCCCTCCTCGCCGGCGCCTTCCTCGCCGCGCCCTCCTCGTCGACGCCCTCGAGATCGACACCCCCATCACCCTCTATTTTTTCTCTCCCGAGTGCTGGTTATCTGCATTTTTTTATGCCTCATTTGCACCTTCGATTTCTTACACTTTCTGTTTGTCTAATTGTCAGTTTCAGTTTGCAGCAATTACAGCACATGGACGTATGTCTCTTGGGTTTTTTACTGTCAATTCCATGTGAATCATTCCATCCACATTATAGATGGGCATCATGTTGCTTTACCTTATCCATATCTCATCATTTTGTAGTCCCAATGTTCACATGTTCTTGAATAAAAAATTCATTGTAAACTGCCTTACTTGAATGCAGGTTCTTGTTTTATCCTTCATTTTCCAGACCACTCATGCAATCCTTTTCCTGATTGCTTAAGATCCATGTTTCTATTTTACATAGTTGACTCCACTTGGGTTAAGGTTTTTTTTAAGTTTTTTTTATGTTTTTTTTGGTTTTCATTGTTAAAATGCAGAAATCAATCGATTGCCTTTCTAGAGCTGAACACATCTCACTGTTTGTTTTTTCATGTTCAGAGTGTCACAGATCATCAAGGAGGAGGCCTTTGTCATGCCAGAAATCGAGTTGAAGCGTTTGTACCCGCTTGTCGAGTCAAAGGATGGAAGCCCTATTTGGATAAAGATGATGGATAGATCAACCCCCAATATGGATTACCAGGCATGGCAGAGAGATCCTGAGGTGGCTATTCCCTAGCTTTCAGTTTTTTGAATTATTGTTTTAGACTGATCAAGTGTTCTTGCTGCCAACTGAATTAAGTTGGTTTTGAGCTTGATCAGCAGTGGAATCCTGCTCAACAAGTTGTTGCTGAGAAATAATCACACTTGATTGATATCGAATGTTGAGTTCACTTGATTTGACTGTTTCCCCGTTATACAAGTCGTCTCTGATTTGATCAGTTATCAAACCTTCTAGTAATAGTTCTGGTTGGCTGAGCACACTGTTTTCTAAAATATCTGAACATGAAATCTCCTTAATCACTTTCTTTGTCTCTTGTGTTTTCGATTGTGATTTACCTTTGATGAGTTTAGAAGGGTCCTCCTCAATACCAAACTAGAACTATCTTTGAGGATGCTACACCTGAGTTGGTGAGGGATTTTTTTTGGGAAGACGAATTTTGTTCCAAATGGGATGACACTCTTGTCCATTCTGCAATTATAGAAGAATGCCCCTCCACAGGATCCATGGTTGTGCAATGGGTAAGGAAGGTGAGGAGACTCTTCCTTTAGACACTAGGATTTATTTAGAATACTGAATCCCCTGGACTATCTTATGCGGAACTGTGTGATGATGCGGTTTTCATGTTTTTGGAGTGACAGAGAATACATTATTGGTCGTCGAATATGGGAATTAGAGAAATCATATTACTGTGTGACAAAGGTAAGGGTAAAAAAAACTTTCTAATGACTTGACGATATTGTGGCAGCCACAACTTGGCTTATGACGTGAAATATTTATGAACATGACCAAATAAATTTGAACTTTAATGGATCTGTGCTTAATATAATGATTTTCTTGTTATGATCTTTTAAAGTGTTTACAAAATTAAACATGGTTTCGAAGTCATGGCATTTCAGTGTATGAAATGGATTTGCATTTCCATTTGGAAGGCTCTTTAGTGGATCAAAGGAAATGCAAGATGGTCATAATCTTTTGTGAATTGAGAACTAACCTAAGCTAAGTATTTACAGTTTTGATAATGTTTTTTATTTGAACAATCAGTTGCACTTGAATTCATAGGGAAAACCAACTATAGAATTGACATGGTAACTTGAGTACTTGTACAAGCGCTAGAATCACTTTTCGCCAAGTATCATCATACACAGTCTTAGGCTTTGCTTATAATGCAGCAAGTTAGAGGTGGCAGTTGGGTTCATGTGTCAGGTCCGTATCGGGGTTGGAAATCCCATGAACCCATTAAACTCAATAGTAATCTGATCCATTTAATTAAACGGGTTGACCCAACTCAATCCATTTATAAAGGGTTCAAGCCTAACCTGACCTGCCAACTTTTTTAGCTTTTAATATATAAAATAAATTGGATCATGACTAATCGATCCTCTTAAACCATTTAAAATAAATAATGTTTTATATAAATATGTTTAATTATTTCAAATTAAGTTGATTATAAGAATAAAATATATTATAAAATTAATTATTATTTTATTTTTAATATTTTATATTATTATTATATTTTTAATCTGGTTAGACGGTTCAGGATTGGTCAACCAGAACCCAATCTGAATACCATTTCGGTCAGATTACTCAACCCGATTACAACCTAAACCCATTTATGTTTGACCTAAACATGTTTATCTTGTGTTATGTTGTGTCATGTTTAAAATTATCACTTCTAGTTTAAACTGCTGCGTGCAATGTCACTGATTATAGCATCAAACGGTTTTTTATGTTTGATTACACTATGTTTATGGGGTTTAAAATGCTTCCTAAATTCTCTCTTCTCCATTTAATGTTTCATGGGGTGCCTTACCCTTCCATCAAAAGATGCAGCAAGCCAAAACGTATTGATATGTACTATTCCAGCTGGTGCATCAGGGCAGGTAAATCACATTGTTGTTGACATCAGCTCTGCTACCAATAAAAGGTTTAAACATTCAGACCCTGTTTGGTTTTTGGAATATGGGTTGATGGAATGGAGATTACACTATTATACTGACCAAACGGGGCATATGCACGCCATTGAAGTTTTCCATCTCTGTATCCTGATGTGTGAATCAGTAGAATCGAGGAAAGGTGATAGACGGCCCACAGCGTCTGAGGTACTGCTCTTCCACTATGAGACGTTCTATGATTGATCATACCCACCAGAGTTCTATACATTGGATGATGCTGATCATTTTTTATTCTACCACAGAGGTTTCTTTTCGCTGTTTATACATACATTTTTAGGTTTTGTTTGATTGGGTGTGATCTTTGATTGTTGCAGTTGAATTAATTAAAACAGAACAAGCTTTCTATTTTTAGTTTGTCTTTTCAATTGACAATATCATTGTATTTTTTAACAATAGTTCCATTTTTCTATATTAATGATGTCCAGCAGGGGTAAATATGCAGGGGGAGTCCAGTGTCCAGGGGGGAGTCTAGTGTCCAGTAGGGGTAAATATGATTTGGGCATCCCAAGAACTAGTTTCCAGGGGGAGTCCAGTGTCCAGCAGGGGTACAAGGGGGCTGGTAGGGGGTGGGGGGGAGAGTATGGGTCCAGTGTCCAGCATGGGTCCAGTGTCCATCAGGGGTAAATATGCAGGGGGAGTCCAGTGTCCAGGGGGGAGGGAGGGGGGGGGGGCTGTCCAGCCTCGACACATTATTATCACTATCTATTAAAATTCAGTTTTAAGTAATCTTCGATTTTGATGATAATTTGTAGTGAGTTAGAGGAGGCCAAGCAATTAGTTCACTTTTGAGATCCATCATTATGAAAGAACAAATCGTATTTAAATTCAGCATCTCTGAAGCAATTTCTCTCTCTCTGATGGTCTCATTCATGCAAAGTGATTGAGGATGTTATCATTGATTGGAGAGCTCCTTCGGAAGCACATGTTCGGTCTCCCCTCTTACATGTGTATGCACAGGTTGGCATATACATATATATGTTCCCCCTTTATATACTCCTTCTCAAACTATTGCACTGAATCCATATTTTAAACATTCCTTATTGGAATTTTGGCCCAATTAGATGCTATTTTTCGTCAGAGATATGTGTGTGTGGCTACATGTAATAATTTTGAAGTAAAAGTAAATAATGATTTGTGTGTTCAGTGTTGGGTGGGTCTGGTCTGGGGAAGGTGTGCGGGCTCGTGTAGGGATGTAGGGGGAGGCTAGTGTGCAGGGGTGTAGTGCAGTGAAAAGAGAGAGGGAGGCCGGATCTAGTGTGAAGGGGGGAGAGGGACCAGTGCAGGGGTGTAGGGGGAGGCTGGCGTGCAGGGGTGCTGGTGTGCTAGTGTCAGGGGTGCAGGGGTGCAGGGGTGGGGGGCTGGCAAGGGGGGCTGGGGGTAGCAGGGGGTGGGGGGGTCTGTCTTGGGGGTCTGGGTTTGGGGGGAGGGGTCTGTCCATGGGGGGTCTAGGGGGTCCAGTGGGGGGGGGATGGTGCTGGTGGGCTGGGGAGGGGGGACAGGTGCAGGTGGGCAGGGGGGGACTAGCAGGGGGCGGGGGGGCTGGCAGTGGGAAAAGTAGGGGGTGGCAGGAAGCAGGGGGTAGGGGGGGCTGGCAGGGGGCAGGGGGGGCTGGCAGGGGGCAGGGGGGGCTGGCAGAGGGACAAGCAGGGGTAGGGGGGCTGGCAGGGGGACAAGCAGGGGGCAGGGGGGGGGGGGGCTGGAAAGGGGACAAGCAGGGGGCAGGGGGGGTTGGCAGGGGGCAAGGGGGGCTGGCGGGGGGGACTAGCAGGGGGGCTGGCAGGGGGACAAGCAGGGTGCAGGGGGGGAGGGGCTGGCAGGGGGACAAGCAGGGGGCAGGGGGGGCTGGTAGGGGGCTGGCAGGGGTGGCAGGGGGGCTGTCAGGGGGACAAGTAGGGGGCAGGGGGGGTGGCAGGGGGCTGGGGGGGGGGGGGGCTGGCAGGGGGACAAGTAGGGGGCTGGGGGGCTGGCAGGGGGCAGGGGGGGCTGGCAGGGGAACAAGTAGGGGGGTGCTAGCAGGGGGACAAGCAGGGGGCAGGGGGGACTGACAGGTGGGACTGGCAGGGGGTGGCAGTGGGGGACTGGCAGGGGGTGGAAGGGGGGGTGTCCAGACAGGGGGGGGGGGGGGTTTCCAGACAGGGGGGTGTCCAGACATGGGGGAGGGTACTGGTAGTCTACACATACCCATGGCATCATATTTGAAACTAAGTTGAAGATGTTGCCCCGCGGATGTCGCTGGACCGGGCCAACACGTTGTGGTCACACTGCGGTCACGCCGCGGTCACACCGTGGTCAAGCCGCGGTCATGCCGCGGTCACGCCGTGATTTGGCCCTGCTCCAGGACGACACCCTGCGGCGGTTACTCCTCCTTAGAGAAACATTGAATGGTTAGCTCTAATTTTTCGTATTTTCTCATTCCTAAACTATATCTCCTCTCTGCGCTGCCTCTCATCCATCTTTCCACAAAACGTGCATCGCAGGTGGTACAAAGGCTCAATTCAACTGAAAGCATTGGTTTGGAATTGTTTGACATATTTTATTGTACATGTATCACATAATATTTGTTCGGTAATTCTTCTTTTTCCTCATCCTCTTCACATGTTGTCCGAAACAGATCATCCTCATCCTCTGCAGTTGTCGTCTGAACCGGATCAGCCTGTTGTGATGAAAATTCAATTTCTTCTTTTGACTGAATTTCACACCAAACCAAGAGATAATAAATGAGTCTAACAATCAGACAAACTGTTTAGGTTATTTTTCCTCTGCTCACTACACCTATGACTCTAAAACTCTGGATGCCACTGGCACTGCTATAAAAACCAGAAAACTCTCCACTAATCTAAATGTCATTCATACCACTGGTTGTCCTATAAAAAGTAGGAATCCTCATATTAGTCTAAAGTCTCTTTAGGCTAAGGCAGAAACAAAACACACTAACATTGATAAACAAGGTACCTTGACACTGTAACCTATAAAACATACAAAAGGAAGCACAACCTCTGTACAAGACCCCACGCTAATGCAGGCACATTTTGAACCCATCGGGCAGAAGCCCCTTTCATTAGATCTGGACGCTATCAAGATGCAGAATATAGATGATTCAAAGGACCCAGGTACACCTACTCTTCATTATATTAATTTAACTTTTGTTGGTGCTAAATCTGTAGATAATATGAACTATTATGAATAGCCTGTATCCCTGTTATCTAACCAAAATACCATTTCGTTGATGCTATATAACATGAACATTACAAACTCAATTAAGAATGCTTCAAGAAATGAACCAATAAAGAAGAACTCTGTCATACCTAACAATGAAGAGGAACAGAACACTAATAATAACAATGGTCATGACATTAGAAGGTATTTTAGAAACAAAGGCTCTGAAGAAAAGGAAAAATGAAGGGGGGCTGGCAGGGGGCGGGGGGGGGGGGGGGGGGGCTGGCAGGGGGACAAGCAGGGGGCAGGGGGGGTGGCTGGCAGGGGGCAGGGGGGGATGGCAGGGGGCAGGGGGGGGGGGGGGGGGGCTGGCAGGGGGACAAGCAGGGGGCAGGGGGGGCTGGCAGGGGGACAAGCAGGGGGCAGGGGGGATGGCAGGGGGGATGGAAGGGGCAGGGGGGTGCTGGGAGGGGAGGGGGGGGGGGCTGGCAGGGGGACAAGCAGGGGGGTGGCAGGGGGGGACTAGCAGGGGCAGGGGGGGTGTCAGGGGGCAGGGGGGACTGGCAGGGGGGTGGCAAGGGGGGACAAGCAGGGGGGAGGGGTGTCCAGGCAGGGGGGACTGGTAGGGGCAGGGGGGGGGCTGGCGGGGGGACTAGCAGGGGGGAGGGGGGGGCTGGCAGGGGGACAAGCAGGGGGCAGGGGGGGCTGGCATGGGGGACAAGCAGGGGGCAGGGGGTGCTGGCAGGGGGACGGGGGGGGGGGGGGGGGCTGGCAGGGGGGGACTAGCAGGGGGCAGGGGGGGCTAGCAGGGGGCAGGGGGAGGGACTAGCAGGGGGGACTAGCAGGGGGCAGGGGGGAGGGGTGTCCAGGCAGGGGGGACTGGTAGAAGGCAAGGGGGGGCTGGCGGGGGGGACTAGCAGGGGGGGCTGGCAGGGGGACAAGCAGGGGGAAGGGGGGGCTGGCAGGGGGCAGGGGGGGTTGGCAGGGGGCAGGGGGGCTGGCAGGGGTGGCAGGGGGGGGGGGCTGGCAGGGGGACAATTAGGGGGTAGGGGGGGCTGGCAGGGGCAGGGGGGCTGGCAGGGGGACAATGAGGGGGAAGGGGGGGCTGGCAGGGGGCAGGGGGGGCTGGTAGGGGAACAAGCAGGGGGGGTGCTGGCAGGGGAACAAGCAGGGGGCAGGGGAGACTGACAGGGGGGACTGGCAGGGGGGTGGCAGTGGGGGACTGGCAGGGGGTTGCAGGGGGGTGACCAGGGGGTATTTTTTATGGATTTGGACACCCTATAGCCACGGTTTTAAACCGTGGCTATTGGTTTATTGCCACGATTTTTAACCGTGGCTATAGACATAATACCACGGTTTAAACCGTGGCAATATATTCTGTCCGACCTTTAGTATATCCACGGTTGAAACCGTGGCTATAGGTATACAGCCATGGTTTGAACCGTGGCTCTATACCTAAAGCCACGGTTGAAACCGTGGCTATAGATTTAAATCCACGGTTTGGAACCGTGGCTATAGGTCTAGGCCTATAGCCACGCCAAACTTAGCCACGGTTCGAGGAACCGTGGCTATTACCTATATCCACGGTTTGAGGGCCTATAGCCATGGTTCTAAAACGTGGCTATAGCCCGAATTTCCAGTAGTGTGCCCATAAAAACCAAACAAATGCATAAAACCCCAAACAACTCAAACAGACTGTAACATACCCTAAACATCCTAATAAAACCTCACAAACCCTAACAACCACTAATAGCCTCTATGAAGCACTAATAAACCCTAATAACCCATAAAACCCACTATTAAACCCTAAAACCCTAATAGATACTAATAAATCATAATAACCGATAATAAACCCCAAAAAACTCTATTAGACCCTAATAAATGCTAGAAAACCCCAAAAAACCCTAATATACAATACAAAGCATTATTAAACCATAATAAACCCTAATAATCACTTAAAAATCTAACAAACCCGACAAAACGCTACAAAAATCTCCAAATAATAGCCTACAAAACCCTACAACCCACTAATAAACCCTAGAAAACCCTAATAACCCCAAAATAAATCGTCACAACCCCTAAAAACCCCAAATAAATCGTAACAAATCCTAAAAATTCCAAATAATCTGTAACAAACTGAATCAAACCATAACAAACCCCTAATAAACCCCAATAAACCCTAAAAATCATAATAAACAATAATAAATCATAATAAACCAAATACACATTACTAAACCCTAATAAATAAAATAAACCCTAATAAACCATAATAAATCCAAAATAACACTAAAAAGGGTTGATAAACCCTAGAAAAATCTATTAATGCCCACAAAAGCCCAATAAACCCCTAATATACAATAAAAAATGCTAATAAACTGTAACAAATCATAAAAAACACTAATAAACCCTAAAGAACCCTAATGAACCCTAAACGACCATATTAAACTCTAAAGAACACAAAAAACCCAAAAGAATCCAAAAAATGCTAAAACACATTATATAAACCCTAAAAACCGCTACAATACCCAAACAAACCCTAGAACTCACAAAAAAAATCCTAACAACCCCTATCAATCCCATAGAAACTAATAAACCCACAAAACCCCCCAAAAACAATTAAAAATCCATCAGATACCGTAAAAAACATAAACACCCATTAAAAACCCTAAAAACTACAAACCATAAACAAGCATTAAAACCTCAAAAAGGCTCCAAATAGATACAAAACCCTAAAAACGTTATATAAACCCAAAAAAAATGCAACAAAAACCCTAAAAATGCAACATAAATAAAAAACGCAACATAAACACAAAATATGAAACATAAACTCTAAAAGCTCTACATAAACCCTAGAACTGTAACATAAACCCTAAAAAACAACATAAACCCTAAAAACACAACATAAACATTAAAAAACACTACATAAAACCTAAAAACACAATATAAACCCTTAAAATACTACATGAACCCTAAAAACATTACATAAACCCTAAAAAATGCTACATAAACACTTCATCACCCTTAAAAACGTTACATAAACCCACAAAACGCAACATAAACCCCAAAAAATGCTACATAAAACCTTAACCCTAAACATGCTACGTAAACCCTAAAAATGTTACATTAACCCAAAAAATGATACATAAAACCGAAAACCGCTAACTAAACCACAAAAATGCTACATAAACACTAAAAATGCTACATAAATTCTTACAACGCTACACAAACCCTAAAAATGATACAAAACCCCTAAAGATGCTTCAAAACCCTCAAAAATATTAAACCCTAATATACCATAAAATAAAAAATTAAACCCCAATAAACCCCTAATAAACCCCTAATAAACTCTAATAATCCCTAAAAACCCCTTATAATCCCTAAAAACCATACGAAACTCTCCTCAACCCTAATAAAACCCCAAAAAAACTAATAAACCCTAATAAATGATAATAAAACCTAATAAACCCTAAAAATGCGTTAAGAAAACCTTAACAACCCTAACCAACCCTAATAGACACTAATAAACACTAATAAACCCTAATAAACCCTAATAAACCCCCAAAAAACCCTAAAAATCTGTAATAAACCATAAATAAAGGAAAATAGCCCTACAAAACCCTAAAAATGCTAATATACCATTAAAAAACCCTAAAACCCTAACAAACCAAATTAAATGTTAATATCACCTAAAAATACTAAAAAAAGATAGTAAACCCTAAAAATACCTCTAATAATAATAATAGTAATAATGCACATGCATGTGAATATGCATGTGCATGGTTTAAATAATAAATAATAACTCACGGGCATGCGCATTTGCATGTGAATGATAATAAATAATAAATAATAACGCTTGTGAATTGCATGTGTATGTGCATGTTCATTTGAATGATAATAAATATTAAATAGTAACGCACATACAAGTGCATGTGCATGTGTATGTGCATGTGCATGGTAATAAAAAATAAATAATAACCAAGTCCACATGAATGTGCATTTGAATGTGAATGATAATAAAAAATAAATAATAAAACATGTTCTAATAGAATAACACACCTGCATTGCGTGTGCACACTACTACAAAAACAACCTTTATCTGCGCTAGAAAAGTGCATTAAAAGCCCTAAAAAAGCGTTGTTAATCATGGCGAGGATATGGGGGGGGGGGGGGTCCCTTTTATTAGCGCTTAGAAAAGCGCACATAAAAGCACCTTTTATCAGCGCTAAAAAAAGCACTGATAAAAGACCCCTTTATCAGCACTTTTGTTTAGCACTGATAAAAGGGGAATTTTATCAGTGCTTCTAAAAAGTGCAGATCAAAGTCAAAAAAATATAAAATATTAAAAAAAAATATAAAATATTTATATAATGTGGGGGGAGCTTTTAATAGTGCTTCACCCCCTGGGAGCACTAGGCGGACCCCCCTCAATCTCTCCCGTGCGCTACCCTTCCAGCACATCCCCCACACGTGCGCACCTCTTTGATTCCACCTGAATTTGAACTCGTGACCTCCCCCCATGCGTGCCTGCACCTTAACCACTAAGCCATTTCATTTTTCTCTATTTAATGATATATCTATTTATTTATATATATAGTTATATTTATTCATATATTAATATAGATTCATATTAATATAAATATATTTAGGTATACTAATACATATATATTTTTTCATATATTAGTATATATATATTCATTCTTATATTAATATATATTTATATTAATATGTTTTTTATCTATATATTTGTTTTTATATTAATATATATTTATAAGATTAGTTTTAAATACGTTCATAAAATATATTTTTTATGTGTGTTTATAAATAAATAAATACAAACATATATACAACACACACACATACACACACACACACACATATTTACGAATAAATACAAATATATTTGTATTTGAAATGCCATAAAATGTTAAAACGACCATAACTTCTAATATAGAAGCCAGTTTCAACCCCACAACCAGTCTAATCGAAGAAAATGAAACAATATTTGATATGATATGTGGTACAGGTCTAAAGGACATCCAGTTCATAAGTTACACTTGTTTCAATGTTAAAAAATCGGGGTAACCCGACTAAAGCCACTAGAAACACTACATAAACCCTATCAATTGCTACAAAAAGTAAAAAAATGCTTCAAAAACCCACAAAATGCAACACACCCCCCAAAAAATCTAAAATATCCCTAACAAAGAATAAAAAATCCAAACACACCCATAAAACCTAAAAAAGGCATAAAACCCCAAACAACTCAAACAAACCATATCAAATCCTAAAAACCCTAACAAAACCTAACAAACCCTAACAACCACTAATAACCCCTAATAACCACTAATAAACCCTAATAACCCCTAAAACCCACTATGAAAACCTAAAAAGCCTAATAAACACTAATAAATCGTAATAACCTATAATAAACCCTAACGAATTCTATTAGACCCTAATAAATTCAAAAAAATCCCTAAAACCCCTAATATACAACAAAAAACACAATTAAACCACAATAAACCCAAATTATCACAAAAACCCCTAACAAACATGACAAAACGCTAAAAACACCTCTAAATAATAGCCTACAAAACCCTAAAACCCACTAATAAACCCTAAAAAACCCTAATAACCTCAATATAAATCGTAACAAACCCTAAAAACCCCAAATAAATCATTACAAATCCTAAAAATGCCAAATAAATCATAACAAACTGAAACAAACCCTAACAAACCTCTAATAAACCGCATTAAACCAAATCAAAGCATAAAAAACCCTAATAAGTCGCAATAAACCATAATGCATGTTACTAAACCCTAATAAATAAATGAAACCCCAATAAATCCTAAATAACACTAAAAAGGTTGATAAACCCTAGAAAAATCTATTAATTCCTACAAAAGCCCAATAAACACTAATATATAATAAAAAATGCTAATAAACTATAACAAATCCTAAAGAACACAAATAAACCCTAAAGAACCCTAATAAACCCTAAATAACCATATTAATCTCTAAAGAACACTAAAAAACTCTAAAGAACCCAAACAAACGCTAAAACACATTATATAAACTCTAAAAACTACTACAATACACAAACAAACCCTAAAACACACTAAAAAACCCTAACAACCCCTATCAATCCCACAAAAACAAATAAACCCATAAACCCCACCAAAAAACCATTAAAAAGCCATCAGATACCATAAAAAATCATAAACACCGGTTAACAACCCTTAAAAACCCTAAAAAACACTACAAACCATAAATAACCATTAAAACCCTAAAAAGGGTTCAAATACATACATAAACATTAAAAACGTTACATAAAACCTAAAAATGCAAGAAAACCCCTAAAAACGCAACATAAACCAAAAAACGCAACATAAACCCAAAAAACGCTACATAAACCCTCAAAGCACTACATAAACCCTAGAACTGTAACATAAACCCTAAAAACACAACATAATCCCTAAAAACGCAACATAAACATTAAAAAACGCTACATAAAACCTAAAAACACAATATAAACCCTAAAAACACTCCATGAATCCTAAAAACATTACATAAACCCAAAAAATGCAATATAAACACTACATCATCCTTAAAAACACTACATAAACCCAGAAAATGCAACATAAACCCTAAAAAATGCTACATAAAACCTAAACCCTAAACACGCTACATAAACCCTAAAAATGTTACACAAACCCTACAAATGATATATAAATTCTAAAACCACTAACTAAACCCAAAAAATGATAAATGCACATAAAAAATGCTACATAAACTCTAACAACACAACAAAAACCCTAAAAAATGCTACAAAACCCGTAATGACGCTTTAAAACCCTCAAAAATATTAAAATCTAATATACTATAATATAAAATATTAAACCCTAATAAACCCCTATTAAACTCTTATAATTCCTAAAAACACCTTATAATCCCTAAAATCCTATAAAACTCTAGTCAACTCTAATAAAACTCCCAAAAATACCTAGTAAACACTAATAAATGATAATAAAACCTAATAAATCCTAAAAACACGTTATGAAAACCTAAACAACCCTAACCAACACTAATATACACTAATATTCACTAATAAACCCTAATAAACCCAATACAAACCCTAAAAGTCCCTAATAAACAATAAATAAATCCAAATAAACCACACTCATGCCTAACAACCCTTAACACACCATAATAACCCCTAATAAAACCCAACAAAACCCTAATAAAGAAAAAAATTCTATTATACCTTAAAAATCCCTAGAAGTCATGATAAACTCTAATATATCCTAATCAAACCTAAAAACACTCACAAATAAAAAAAAGATCACAAACAATAAAAATATTCTATATTACATAAAAGACCTAAAAACACTAATATAACCTAATAGAGAAAACAAATGCTAATATACCATAAAAATACCTAGAAACCATAATAAACCATAATAAACTCAAATATAACCAAAGAAACCCTAAAATGCTGAAAAACAAAAACAAAATGCTCACAAAAAACATGCTATACTATCTTAAAAGACCTAACAAACACTAATATAACCTAATAAAACAAAAAAACTAATAAACCCCTAAAACCCCTAATAAACCCTAAAAATCCCTAATAAACCCTAATAAAAATGAATAAACCCTAATAAAACCCTAATAAAACCCAAAAAATACCTTCTCAACCTTAATAAACCTTGACACACCATAACAAAACCTAAGAAAACCCAACTAAATCCCAATAAACAAAAAAACGCAAACAACCCATTAAAAATCCCTAGAAACCCTAATAAACCATAATAAATTCCAATAAAAGCTAATAAACTAGTAAAAATGATCACAAGCACTAAAAAAATGCTAATAAAACCTAAAAAGTCATGACAACCCCTCATATATATTAAGAAAAACTAAAGAACACTCATATACCCTAATAAAAACACAAACAAACCCTAGTAAAAACTAAAAATCCATAACAAATCCTAATAAACCGTACTCAACCCTAATAAATCCTAATAAAACCATAAAGTTACTGACTAAACACTAATAAAACCCTAAAAATAACTACTCAACCCTAATAAACCATAACACACCATAATAAACCTTAATAAACACCACTAAACCCTAAAAACACAAATATACCATTAAAAATCCGTAAAACCCCAAATAAATTCTATTAAAACCTAACAAAGCTTAAAATCACTAATAAACCCTAATAAACACAACTAAACACTAAAAACCCTTATATACCCACTTAAATATTAATAAACTATAATGAACCATAATTAACCCTAATAAATCATAAACATACCCAAATACACCATAATATACCATAATATACCCTAATAAACCCAACTCAATCCTAATAAAACCCTAAAAATACCTAATAAACCTTGACACACCATAATAAACCCTAATAAAATCCTAATAACCCCACCAAACGCTAAAAACACTAATATACCATTAACAAACCCTAAAACCCTAAAAAACCATAATAAATGTTAATAACACCTAAAAATCCTAAAAATATGATAGTAAACCCTAAAAATATCTTTAATAATAGTAGTAGTAATAACGCACGTGCATGTGCATATGCATGTACATGGTTTAAATAATAAATCATAATTCACATGTATATGCATATACATGCACATTTTCATGTGAATGATAATAAATTATAAATTATAAATAATAACGCATGTGAATTGCATGTGAATATACATGTGCATGTGAATGATAAAAAATAATAAATAATAACACACATCCAAGTGCATGTGCATGTGCTTGTGCATGTGCTTGGTAATAAAAAATAAATAATAACAAAGTCCACATGAATGTGCATTTTCATGTGAATGAAAATAAATAATAAATAATAACACATGTGATAATAGAATAATGCAAGTGCATTGCGTGTGCACAAGCATGAGAATAAATAGTAATAACACATGTGATAATAGAATAACACAAGTTCATTGCATTTTCTTGTGCATGGTAGTAAATAATATATAATAACACACATGTATGTGCATTTATATGTAATGGTAATTATAATGACCATGCACGTGCATGGTATTAAATAATAAATAACAATGCACGTTCATGTGAATTTGTATTTGATGTTACAAACAACAACAACAACAATAATAATAACAATAATAATAGAATAAAGCAAGTGCATTGCATTTCCACGTTCATAGTAGTAAATAATAAATAAATAATAGTAAATAAGAGCGCACATGCATGTGAATGTGCATTTACATTTGATAATAATATTAATAATACTAATTGTAATAATAATAATAATAACAACGCATGCACGTGCATGGTAATAAATAATAAATATCAACGCACAATCATGTGGGTTTTCATGTGATAATGATGATAATAATGATAATGATAATGATAATAATAATAATAATAATAATAATAATAATAACTGTGATAATAATAATAATAATAAAAGAATAATACTAGAGCATTTCATATGCACGTGCATGGTAATAAATAATAAATAATAATGCGTGTGCATCAGCATTTGCATGTGATGATAATAATAACAACAACAGTTGTAGTAGTAGTAGTGATAATAGTAGTAGTACCAATGCATGTGATAATAGAATATTGCATGTGCATTACGTGTGAACGTGTATGGTAATAAATAATAACGCGCGTGCATTGCGTTTTCATGTGATTATGGTGACGATGATAATAATAATAATATTATTATTATTAACAACGCATGTGATAATAGAATAACGCACGTGCATTGAATGTGCGTGTTTATATATAAGCATGTGCATTTCCATGTGCATTTTCATGTGATGATAATAACAATGACAACAACGACCACAACAACAACAACCACAATAATAAGAATAACAATAAGAATTAAAATGTATGTGATAATAAAATAACATGTGTGCATTCCATGTGGACGTGCATGGTAATAAAAAATAAAAAATAATGCAGGTGCATGTGCATGAGATGATAACAATAATAATAATAATAAGAGTAATAATAAAAATAATAACAACAACGCATGTGATAATAGAATAATGCACGTTCATTGCAGGTGTAGTGCATGATAATAAAAAATAACTCAGGGCGCACGCGATGATAGTAATAATAATAATAATATTATTATTATTATTATTAGTGTATGTGATAATAGAATCACGCACATGTATTGAATGTGCGGGTGTATGGGAATAAAAAACAACACACCTGCAAAACCCAATAAAACCCAAATACATATTAATAAACCCTAATAAATAAAACAAAACCTAAGAAGCCCTAATAAATCCTAAATAACCATAAAAAAGGATGATAAACTCTAGAAAAAGCTATTAATGCCTACAAAAGCCCAATAAAACTCTATTATACAATAAAAAATTCTAATAAACTGTAACATATCCTAAAGAAAACTAATAAACCCTAAAGAACCCTAATAAACCCTAAATAACCATAATAAACTCTAAAGAACACTAAAAACCCCTAAAGAACCCAAAAAACGCAAAAACACATTACATAAACCCTAAAAACTGCTACAATACCCAAACAAACACTAAAACATACTAAAAAAATCTTAAAAACCCCTATATATCCCAAAAAAACAAATAAACCCTTAAAAACCCCCTAAAAACCATTAAAAATCCATCAAATACCATAAATACCATAAACACCTGTTAACAACCCTTAAAACCCTAAAAACCACTAAAAACCATAAAAAATCATTAAAACCTTAAAAAAGTCAACAAATAGAAACATAACCCAAAAAAACATTATATAAGCCCAAAAAATGCAACATAAACACTAAAAATGCAACATAAACCTAAAAAACGCCACATAAACCCAAAAAACACTACATAAAACCAAAAACAGGTACATAAACACTAGAATCGTAACATAATTCGTAAACAACGCAACATAAACATTAAAAAACACTACATAAAACAAAAAACCACAATATAAACCCTAAAAACAATACATGAACCCCAAAAACGTTACATAAACCCTAAAAAATGAAACATAAACACTACATCACCGCTTAAAAGGCTATATAATCCTAGAAAACGCAACAAAAACCCTAAAAAATTCTAGATAAAACCTAAACCCTAAACACACTACATAAACCCTAAAAACATTACATAAACCCTAAAAAATGCTACATAAAACCTAAAACCGCTAACTAAACCCTAAAAGTAGTACATAAACACTAAAAATGCTACATAAACTCAAAAAAAACTACACAAACACAAAACAATGCTACCAAAACCTAAAAATGCTTCAAACCCCTCAAAAATATTAAACCCATATATACTATAATATAAAAAATTAAACCCTAATAAACCCATATTAAACTCTTATAATCCCTAAAAATGCCTTATAATCCCTAAACACCATAAGAGACTCTACTCAACCCTAATGAAACCCCAAAAATATCTAATAAACCCTAATAAATGATAATAAAACATAATAAACCCTAAAAGCATGTTAAGAAAACCAAAAAAACCCTAACCAACACTAATAGACACTAATAAGAACTAATAAACCATAATAAACCCCAAAAACTCTAAAAATCCCGAATAAACCATAAATAAATCCAAAAAACCCCTACTCAACCCTAACAAACCTTAACACACCATAACGACCCCTAATAACACCCTACAAAACCCTAATAACGAAAACAAACACTAGTATACCTTAAAAAATACCTAGAAACCCGGATAAACTCTAATATAACCTAATAAACCCTACAAACGTTCACAAATAATAAAAAATTGATCACAAAAAAACGCTACATTACCTAAAAAGACCTAAAAACACTAATATAACGCAATAAAGGCAAAAACGCTAATATACCTTAAAAATCCCTAGAAACCATAATAAGTCATTATAGACTCTAATATAACCTAACAAACCCTAAAAATGCTCAAAAACAAAAGTATAATGCTCAAAAGAATACAAAATTCTATATTATCTAGAAAGACACAAAAAAACTAATATAACCTAATAAAACAAAAAAAACTAATAAACCCCTAACAAACCCTAATAAACCCTAAAAATCCCTAATAAACCCTAATAAAATAAATTAACCCAAATAAAACCATAATAAAACCCTAAAAATACCTTCTCAACCCTAATAAACTTTGACACACAATAATAAAACCTAATAAAATGCAACTAAACCCCAACAAACAAACAAAATGCAAACAAACCATTAAAAGGACATAAAAACCATAGTAAACCATAATAAATTCTAATAAAACCTAATAAACCATAATAAATTCTCACAAACACTAAAAACACACTAATAAAACCTAAAAATTCCTAACAACCGCTCATATATATTAACAAAAACTAAAAAAACACTCATATACCCTAATAAAAACACGAACAAACCCTAGTAAACCCTAAATATCCCAAACAAACCCTAATAAATACTACTCAACCATAATAAACCCTAATAAAACCCTAAAGATACCTACTCAACCCTAATAAAACCCTGAAAATAACTCCTCAACCCTAATAAACCTTAACACAATATAATAAACCATTATAAACCCCACTAAACCCTAAAAAAATCAAATATACCATTAAAAACCCCTAAAACCCCTAATAAATGCTAATAAAACCTAACAATTCATAAAAGCACTAATAAACCCTAATAAACACTACTAAACCCTAAAAACCCTAATATAACTTCTTAAAAATTAATAAACCATGATGAATGATAACAAACCCAAATATATCATAATATACCATAATATACCCTAGTAAACCCAACTCAATCCTAATAAAACACTAAAAATAACTAATAAACCATAATAAACCGTAACACACCATAATAAACCCTAATAAAATCTTAATAACCCCCACCAAACAATAAAAACTCTAATATACCATTTAAAATCCCTAAAACCCTAACAAACAATAATAAATGTTAATAACACCTAAAAAATCTAAAGATGATAGTAAACCAAAAAAATAACTCTAATAAAAATAATAGTAATAACACATTGACATGTGCTTATGCATGTGCAAGGATTAAATAATAAATCATAACACATGTGCATGTGCATATGCTTGCGCGTTAGCACATCAATGATAATAAATAATAAATTATAAATATAATGCAAGTGAATTACATGTGTATGTGCATGTTCATGTGAATGATAATAAATAATAAATAATAAACCACATCCAAGTGCATGTGCATGAGCATGTTTATGTGCATGTTAATAAACAATAAATAATAACCAAGTCAACATGAATGTTCATTTTCATGTGAATGATAATAAATAATAAATAATAACACATGTGATAATAGAATAGTGCACGTGCATTGCGTGTGCACGTTAATGAGAATATATAATAATAACACATGTGATAATAGAATAACGCAAGTGCATTGAATTTTCATGTGCATGATAGTAAATAATTTATAATGACACACGTGCATGTGCATTTACATGTAATGATAATATTAATAATATTAATTGTAACAATAATAATAACAACACATGCACGTGCATGTTTATAAATAATAAATATCAACGCACATACATGTGCATTTTCATGTCATAATGATAAAAATAATGATAATAATAATGATAATAATAATAATAATAATTGTGATAATAATAATGATAAAAGAATAATATAAGTGCATTGCATATGCATGTGCTTCGTAATAAATAATAAATAACAGTGCACGTGCACCTACATTTGCATGTGATGATAGTAATAATAACAACAGTAGTGATAATAGTAGTAGTACCAATGCATGGGATAATAGAATATTGCATGTTCATTACGTGTGCTCGTGCATGGTAATAAATAATAACGCCCGTGCATTGAATTTGCATGTGATGATGATGATGATAAAAAAATGCATGTGATAATATAATAACGCACGTGAATTGAATGTGCGTGTATGTGCATTTTCATGTCCATTTTCATGTGATGATAATAACAATAACAACAATAACAACAACAACCACAATAACAATAATAACAATAATAATAACAATGCTTGTGATAAAAAAATAACGTGTGTGTGTTGCATGTGCATGTGAAGGGTAATAAAAGTATAATAATAATGAATGTGCATGTGCATGTTAATGTGGATGAGATGATAATAATAATAATAATAATAAGAGTAATAATAAGTTATAGTATTTTGAAAAAAATAGCAGACATGACTAAAATGCTAGAAATGGGGTCTCGAAAAACCTAACAAATCAGAGAGCCATTGAAAAAGGCATAACTTCTTCTTCGGGAGTCCATTTCTGCTCCGTGAATAGTCAGACTGAATCTCATTGAACAAACTGAGATAAAAACAGGTGCTGGAGGCCGAACAGACACACAGATCTGAAGTTATGACCATTTTAAGAAAAATTTGACAGGGATCCGTACACTGAAATGGAGTTTTGGTGGGCTTCTGATGGGTTTCTGGGATTTTAAGGTCTCAAAAATGATTTTAACTATGTTCAAGTTATCCTTCTGTGTAGATCTCATCGCTAATTTCGATTTGATATGTGGTATATCTCAAACAGACAACCCGAGCAAAAGTTGTGGCCGTTTGAAGTTGGACTTTTTTTGGAGTAGTATAAATAATATATCTTATATTCCATTGATATTATCGCAGTTTCTACTAAACATGGTCCTCACTCAACTCACAAGATTCAATTTTATTGGTCACAGTGCTCAAATGGACACCCGAAGGAGAAGTTATTCCTATTTTAGTGAGTTGCGGGTTTCTAAGGTTTTTAGGCGCTAGGAGAGTTTCTCAATTTAAAATGACAATAACTTCTTCTACGTGAGTTCATTTTTTCTCTACCACATATCAAATCAAATATTGTAAAAATACACACACTCTGGTAAACACTTGAATTCTTTATGACTTTCTTTAACCCCCCAAAAGGCCCAAAATCACTTTGCAGGGTCAAAAGATTGGCTTCTGGTGTCCGTTTTGCAATAACCCTAAAAAAGATTTATAAACCCTAGAAAAATCTATTAATTCCTAAAAAAGCCCAATAAAACCCTAATATACAATAAAAAATGCTAATAAACTGTAACAAACCCTAAAGAACACTAATAAAACATAAAGAACCAAAATAACCCTAACGAACCGTATTAAACTCTAAAGAACACTAAAAACTCTAAAGAACCCAAAAAAACACTAAAACACATTATATAAACACTAAAAACTGCTACAATACCCAAATAAAACCCAAAAACACCCTAAAACCCTAAAAACCCCTATCAATCCCCAAAAAACAAATAAACCCATAACCCCCCCCCCCCAAATGATTAAAAAGCCATCAGATACCATAAAAAACCATAAACATCCGTTAATAACCCTTAAAACCCCTAAAAACTACAAACCATAGAGAACCATGAAAACCCTAAAAAAGGATTCAAATAGATACATAAACTCTAAAAACATTACATAAACCCATAAAAATGCAACAAAAAACCCTAAAAACGCAACATAAACAAAAAAACACAACATAAACCAAAAACACTACATAATCCCTAAAAGCACTACATAAACCCTAGAACCATAACATAAACCCTAAAAACACAACATAAACCCTAAAAACACAACATAAACATTAACAAAACGCTACATAAAATGCAAAAACAAAATATAAAATCTAAAAACAATACATGAACCCTAAAAACGATACATAAACCCTAAAAATGCAACAAAAACGCTACATCACCCCTAAAAAAGCAACATAAACCCAGAAAATGCAACATAAACCCTAAAAAATGCTATATAATACCTAAAACCTAAACACACCACATAAACCATAAAAAAATTACATAAACCCTAAAATGATACATAAAATCAAAAATTGCTAACTAAACCCTAAATATGCTACATAAACACTAAAAATGCTACATAAACTCTAACAACACTACACAAACCCTAAAAAAATGATACAAAAACCCTAAAGATGCTTTAAAACCCTCAAAAATATTAAAACCCAATATACCATAATATAAAAAATTTAACCCTAATAAACCCCTAATAAACACTAATAAACCCTAAAAATAACTTATAATCCCTAAAAACCCTAAGAAACTCTACTCAACCCTAATAAAACCCCAAAATACCTAATAAACCCTAATAAATGATAATAAACCCTAAAAACATGTTAAGAAATCCTAAACAACCCTATCCAACCCTAATAGACACTAATAAACACTAATAAACCTCAAACAAACCCTAAAAATCCCTAATAAACTATAAATAAATCCAAATAGACCCTACTCAACCCTAAAAAACCATAACACACCGTAATAACCCCTAATAAAACCCTACAAAACCCAAATAAAGAAAAAAATACTTGTATACCTTAAAAAATTCCTAGAAACCCCGATACACAGTAATATAACCTAATAATCCTTTAAAATGATCACAAAAAATAAAAAACGATCAAAAAAAATAAAAACGCACTATATTACCTAAAAACACCTAGAAACACTAATATAACCTAATAAACCCATAATAAACCCCTAAAAATACCTTCTCAACCCTAATAAACTTTGACACACCATAACAAAACCTAATAAAACCCAACTAAACACAAAAAAATGTAAACAAACTAGTAAAAAGCCCTAGAAACACTAATAAACCATAAAAAATTCTCATAAAAGCTAATAAACCATTAAATATGCTCACAAACACTAAAAACACGCTATTAAAACCTAAAAATTCATAACAACCCCTCATATATATTAACAGAAACTAAAAAAACTCATATACCCAAATACAAACACTAACAAACCCTAGTAAACCCTAAAAATCCCTAACCAACCCTAATAAACCATACTCAACTCTAATAAACCCTAACAAAACCTTAAAGATACCGACACAACACTAATAAAACCCTAAAAATACCAACTCAACCCTAATAAACATTAACACACCATAATAAACCATAATAAACCCCACTAAACCCTAAAAAACTCAAATATACCATTAAAAATCCCTAAAACCCCTAATATATGCTAATAAAACCCAACAATGCATAAAAGTGCTAATAAACCTGAATAAACACTACGAAACACTAAAAAAACCTAATATACACTCTTAAAAATTAATAAACCATAATGAATCATAATAAACCCTAATAAATACTAAACATACCCAAATATACCATAATATACCATAATATACCCTAATAAACCCAACTCAATCCTAATAAAACCCTAAAAATACCAAATAAACCTTGACACGCCATAATAAATACTAATAAAATTATAATAACCCCCACCAAACCCTAAAAAATGCTAGTATACCCTTTAAAAACCCTAAAACTCTAAAAAACAATAATAAATGTTAATAACACCTAAAATTCCTAAAAATGATAGTAAACCATAAAAATTCCTCTAATAATAATAGTAGTAATATCACACGTGCATGGGAATTTGTATGTGCATGGTTTAAATAATAAATCATAACACACGTGCATGTGCATATGCATGTGCAATTGCATGTGAATGATAATAAATAATAAATAATAAATAATAACGCATGTGAATTGCATGTGTATGTGGATGTGCATGTGAATGATAATAAATAATAGATAATTACGCACAAACATGTGCATGTAGATGTGAATGTGCATGTGCATGGTAATAAACAAAAAATAATAACCTAGTCCACATGAATATGCATTTGCATGTGAATGATAATAAATAATAAAGAATAACACATTTGATAATAGAATAACGCACATGCATTGTGTGTGCACATGCATTAGAATAAATAATAATCACACATTGTTTCTTCTGGAAATGGGGATGACCTTGTTTGTTTTAGGTTCAAACTTTCCAATCGGTTTCTAACGGGTTTATTCGTAGAACCGGAAAACCCCAATGATTCTATATCCACTTGGAACTACTTTCCAAAGATAGGTGCTCATTAGTTGTGGACCGATGAGGCTTAAGAATTTGCATTGGTTGAGAGGATGGAAGGTCAGGCTCATCACACCTTTTTGGGGGGAATTATTGCCTACTCTGGGACTCTCTCATAGATTTATGTTTTGTTCATGAAACCTTATTAATTCACCAAGTATGAAAATTAGTTATCCTTTAGATTTAGCAATCAATGATTGATATGTATGGGATTTAGAGAATCTTTTATATGTATTTGAGGTTCTTCATCAATGCAGAATCATCCATATTTATTAGAGATTATTAGTCAATGGTATCCTTCAGTACATTATATAGAAATATATTGGTCATTTTGATAACCATACTGGTTTTAAATCCACTCAATGGGGCACTTTAAGTTTATTGTCATTCAGAAATACATAGATTATTTTAGAGTTGGGATCGTACCCGCAGATGGGCTACCTACATATCCTTGTTAAAAAGGAATTAGAACCCATATAGTTTGATAAAAAGGATATAGTTTAATTTCATATGGGACGGAAAAGAATTAATGAAAGATGGGCTTGAACTTTATAAAGGCTTCCTACATACTCTACTTTTAAGGCGTATATCAAAGTCCACGTAGTTCGGGCAAAGAAATATGGGGTTTATGCATTGTTAATGGCCCAAAAAGAGATGTTGGGATTACTTTCAAACTCTAAGCTCACGTGAGTCATGCTCGGTGTGAGAAACATGAGGTATCAGTAAAATTGATGATGGTGCCATAAAACATGATGTTATGAGAAATGATGTGGGTCTTACGTGTGTATGACGGCCCATGTAAATAAAGACCAGGACTTACTTTAGGAAAGAAGTCTAGGAGCAGGGTCCATAGAGGTATTTTTACTTTATGGAGATTTGGAGTTTTAACTTGGTGCTTACTCCTGCGAAGGAGGCCTAAATTAAAAGGGAGTTATGAATGGGTTTCATTCCTGAGAAGGAAGCCCAAAACAAAAGAAATTAAGAATGGGGATTACACTTGAAAAGGAGGCCCAAATTAAAAGGGACTTTTGATTGGGTTTTATTCCTAAGAAGGAAGCCCAAATAAAAAGAAATTAAGATTACAGATTACTCCTGAGGAGGATACCAAATTAAAGGGAACTTATAACTTAGGGCATACTCCTAAGAAGGAGGCCCAATGTTAATAGAAATTATGAATGGGGCTTACACCTAAGAAGGAGGCCCAATTAAAGGGAACTTATAACTTGGGGCTTACTCTTGAGAAGGAGGCCCATTGTTAAAGGAAATTATGACTGGGGCTTACTCCTCAGAAGGAGGCCCAGGTTAAGGGGACTTGAGACTCGGGGCTTACTTCTGAGAAGGAGGCCCAAATCAAAAGATATTCTCATCTCAAAGGATGAGGTTATATAGGAAACCCCTAACCATGGTGACATAAAGCTTGTACATCACAAGGTTTTGAGAGAGGTTCTCACAGAATTCCATTCAGATAAGGAAGCCAACAAAGGAACCATTCCATAAATGGATTTAAAGAGGGTTTTGAAGTCTATATCTTGAAGAGGAGAGGTGGATTTGAGGAAAGGAGGTGACTAGGAAGGAGGCGTGCAAGTATTGTTCTAGCGCACAAGTCCTAGTCGTGCAAGTAGACTTGTGCGACATGAGTCACCTTGGGAGACGAAAAATCTATAGGGTAATACTTGGGTGACTTTGAACTCAAGCACTTAGTATCATCCCTAGAGGCTTCCAAAAGGGTAGCGCACAAGTTTCATTGAGAGGGAAAGGTGGCACGCAAGTATCTTCATTTTCCATTAAGGGCTGGACATTTAGGCGAGAAAGTATTGATGAGTTCTAAAACTTTGGCCTTATTCTTCCTCTTTAGAGCTTCGCTTCTAGGTAAAGAATTACCTTAGAAGTGTTCGAAAGATGTCAGACAAAGACTTGGGAGACCAGTGCTTGAATCTGAGTTTTGGAAAATTCCTCCTCGGAATGGGGGGCCAACAGGGGCTATTTATAGACCACTAGGCACCTTGGGATAAAAAAAGAGTAGGGAGCACAAGTGACTTGTGTGACCCATAGGGGGCACGCAAGTGACTTGCGCGACGCTCAGGAAACTTGCGCGACTCCCTCCAAATGGGTTCCTGGTCCATGCCTTTGTCAATTTTTGATGTTTTTCAAAGGGTGACCCTCATTGTGCTTATGGTATTCCCCTTTTCCATTCGTTGGACTCTATGATTGAAAGGAGAGTCAAAAAAAGTCCCCCCTCAGTGTTGGATCCGAAAAAGGAAAGAGGATTTGACTCTTAGGAAAATGAGAAACCAGGGTTCAGTGGCATGCAGGTTTGAGGCGCGCAGGTTACGACATGTAGGTTCTGGTGCACAGGGTTATGGGATCGCCTATATATATGGGCATCACTTCATGAAAACCATCTTGCCTTACAAGATTTTGAGCTCTTGTCTCGCAAGTGTGTTGATTTTCTCGGTCGATCTCTCTTCATTGTGTCACGCTTCTCTATAAAGGATTTTGACTTGCGCGCCATCAGTAGCATGACATTACTTGTGTGACAATACTTGTGCATCAATACTTGCGCGACAATACTAGCATGGAAAAACATGCGTTCCTTAATGCATTTTCCATTTTTTTTGTTTTCTTCACAAATATTTCATAAAAACTAACTTACTTAAAAGTTAACTATTTGTTCTTTGTGCAGATTCAATGGCTCCCAAAAGAATTGGATTGGTTGATGAGTTGTCCAGTAAGGGAATAGATGACATCATGAATGTCATTGGCCATGATTATTATAATATCTGTGATAGCACTCTCCCAGATTTGGATATGTACTTGAAGAAATATCATGCTAATTTCCCATAGAGCATCTAATTTCCTTTATATGGCCATGATCATCTGCAAGGAGTCAATGTTCCAGATGCAAAGAATTATATTCCCCATTCCGGGTTTCAGACTTAAAACAATTTCTCTTCAGCAAATGTCTAAGTTGCAGGATCATTTGTCAATGCAAGAATAGTGGAGAATGCATTCATAATGCATCATAGCCCATGTTCTCCAGATCTGAAGCCTCACAAGACTGAGCTGCAGCTGCATTGATATCCCTCTATTTTCCGAAATTCTCAGATTGATCAAATACAAGGGATGGAAAAAGAGTTGGGATTTCCATCCTGGAGGAGGTTTCAAGCCGACATAGATGTGGGGATATTGGGTGCGACAAACCTATGCAGTGTTTATCGAGGATCTGAAGGGAGCTACAATATATTAAGTCGTCTGGGACGGGCAGACATATGTCTACAGGAATGATAATTTTGTGTCGGAGCTAATCAGTCGCTGGAGCAGGAAATCCAATTCATTACATCTAAGTAATGGAGAAAAAGGCATCAGCTTGTGGGACGTCTACAAAATTTTTAGGGGATCCAATTTTGGGAGATATATATGATGAATTCATGCCCCCAATGTGACCTGGAATGATTCAGAGAAGACTCCGGCTTTGGCTCAAGAGTTATTTAAAATTTTCCACAAGCTTAAGAATACCAAAACCTCATAAACCCACTCCAGAAAAGATATACATCCATTGGAGTGTATGGACATGTTTCTGATCAAGAATAAGGACAAAGGGTTCACCTGTACTCATCCTACGAGCTTCCCCATAGCAGAGAAGAGGGGTGATATTGGCACATTCTGGCCAACTCTAGAAGCGGAAGAGTTTGAAAAGTGGGGGTATGAACTGGATCAAAGAATCCTAGAGAAGACCCATCTAGCGGGAAACTTAGCCTTGTGGCTCAGCATTTATCTTCTACCAGTTAGGGAGTCAAAGGGAGGCGTCAGGACATGGACCTTCATTGTTGCAGCCAAGTTAGATGAGAGAAAAATGGTTCTGTTGGCCACCCTGATTCACAGGAGCTTACTCCATGTCTATATGGGTATGTATCCTTTGAGAATAGTGGGACCGTTCTATGTTTTGTGGGGATGGATCACCAATCACATCCGGACATACGCTATACAGAGAGGAGTACAGGTTCCTAGAAGTTCTTTTAGTCCATTAGTATAGGAATTTTCTGGAATTTCTCCATTGTCCCTCAATTCCTATGATCTGAAGGTGAGGCTGAGCATGTTAAAAGAATTTCATTTCTTTCCTTATGGAAACCCTCCAACCGAGCAGTTTTTTGACGATGGAACAACTAGCCTAGAATTGAGGTCATATATGCTGGCTTGCAGAGATGGTGTATTGGACACCATAATTGAAAGAGATATTACATGCGAGGCCTATGCTCCATATAGATTTGCATGCCAATTCAAGTGTTCGCAGCAGGTTGTTGTATCCCATCCCATTCATCTCAAGTCAGAGCAGCATCCAATGGTTACCTGACAACTATTGTTGCTGACAACTATGGAGAAGACTGGGGTAGTGTTTGATCTACCAGTTGCTGGAGCGGTGAGTCAATTGACTACATGGTATGTCGAGAACTAGATAGCATCATTCTCGGAAGGGGTATTGAATCTTCCTATCTCCCGGGTGGGGAGTAAAAAGAGAAGTTTCAAGCAAGAAACCATTCATCTGGAAGGTGACTCTTCCTCACCCAGAGCTGATTCACCGAGTTCTTCACCCAGGGTTGATTCAACGGATTCCATGGATGGGTATGATGAGGCACAAAATGTATAAAAACAGGCTCTTGCTAGATATAATCCTCTTGGTGGCACTACTCTTGGAGTCCCTGAATCTCCTCGTGAGCCAGGCGAAGTATCTCCATGCCAGTAAGTCATGGAAGATGAGTTAGACAGGGCTTTCCACTCTCCAATACCTGTATTTGGAGGTGAATATGTCAACACACCCAAAAAGTCAAAGAAGAAAAGGCATCGAAGGAAAAAAGTCCACAGCTAAACGCTTCATCAGTAGTGGTAAGTGCTTAGGATTGTCATAATCCTAACTCATGAAAAGGTTGCTCATAATTCTTGGGATTGCAGGGGCTTCTTCGATTTCCCCTTTGAGGGAGAGGACAGACCCTCCTCTGAGGACGACAGAGGGTGCTGGTGAATAGTCACGAATTTATGATAACCTGGCTGCTCCTGAATAAACGATTAGAGAAGAAGAGCCAGTGTTTATTCCCAGTAATGCTCCTATTGCTACTGCAAGGAGAGAAGAGGCTTCTTCTGGTAAATTAACAATACTTCATAGAACATTGAATGAAAACATCAATTGACATCCATTCTATGATTCTTTCGCTTCAACACCTACACCAAAACATTTGGTGACCACTGAAACTGACTCCACAATTTTCTTTGAGGAAGCTATCTGGGGTCAGAGGTCGCAGGAGGAGGGTCTCCAAGAAGACATGTCAAATGCTCCCACTTTTGAGACTAACCAGGAATCTAGGATATCACAGGATGAAATAATGAAACATGGTGCGTCTTTTGAAGAAATTTTATATCATGTTAAATTACCATTTGATTTAGAAGATTTTGGATGTGAGTGTTATCCTTCATCCTGTAATTTTTTTATTACATCTCTGGCCATGATTGGTGGAAATGTGATGTTCTGTCTGATCATGTTGATGATATGCCGATGCCTGAAGGGGGTAGAATCAACCCTATAATTGCATAGACGCTAGCTCGAGTGGAGCTTAACCCGACCGAGATTCCTGAAACCCATACTGAAAATCCTGTTGATGCTACTCAAGATGGGGAGGAGCCTTCTCATGCTTCTAATCTACTGTTGGGTAAAAGATGATATTATTTGTGGTTGTACGTAATTTTCAAGACATCTAATCAACTTTTTTATCCTTTGAAACTATCCAAAGCTTTCAATTGACTATGCAGGGCCATCAACTTCAGCGGCTAGATCCTAAGGTGAAGCCTCAGCCTCAGCCCCAACGGGAGTAGAAAGTGATGTAACAAGGGTAAGGGGGGAAGGAGAAGAACATCGAACTTTCTCAAGTGCATTAATCTTGGACTATATTCGCCCCTGTGATAGAGATGTTGAATCAGACCCAAAGGTGAAAAAGGCTCTCAAATTATCATGTCGCAAGGCATGGAAAAATATAAGGATGATCATATCTAAAGTGCCTCTTGAAGAGTTGTCTTAGAAGATCTCGCGACTGTCATCCTTGTTCGTCATACTGGGACTTGGCGGTTTAGGATATCAAGAGATCCATATCGCGGTGAAACAAGTCATCTTAAGGAGGGAGGAGGAACAAAAGTTCCATCAATATCTGACCAGAGTAAGGCTGCTAACCAATATCGGCGAATTCAAGGATGTGGTGTCCCAAGCTGAGGCTAATCATGCTGCAAAGGTGAAGGAGCTGAAGCATAAGATCATGGAGAAATTTGTCCAGGAGATGCACCATCAGCAACACCTATATTTAGTTACTGGGGAACTTGACCAACTTAAAAATTCATTGGAAGGTGTCCAAACGGATGGTATGAAAGCCATCACAGATGCCAAGAAAGCACTCCATCAAGCTGAAAAGAGTGAAGTTGGTCGAGTGAATGAACTTCAAGTAGCTGCTGATGAAGCTCAGGATGTCGTAAATCAAATGAAAATTTATGTTGAAATCCACTTGTCATTCTTGAAAAGGAGAAGATACTCCAATCTGTGGATGTTCTTCTAATCTTAAGAATCAATGAAAAATACATTCATCATCAATCATTTTTACCTACATTATCTTGCTAACTAATTTAATTTTTTTTACCTATGACAATGGGCCTAGTAAGCATAGTTTTATTTTTTATAGGATTAAAAAAACAACCACACAAACCTTTAATATTTTTGTTGCTCAATATTGCTTAAATCATACAAAATGTACGTTTAGCAAGCTGGGACTCGACATTTGTTCAGATTTCCTTTTATAGGTTCCCAGTTTAATGAGTACCCTGTCTCTTTTTGGCAGTTTAAATTCATGCATGTCAGACATAAAACGGCTAATGTTTAAGGTCGAATAGCATTGACCGAATGGATTAAAATTGACTCAATTCCTTGATAATTTGTTTGAAAACATATTACCACATTCAAGTATGGGGAAAACATGTAAACTATGACTTAAGAAATTTTGAATCTGAGGGATGATATGAAAAAAGGGCTAAAAGGCATTAGAGGAAGTATTTCCTAAGAGTGAAGTTACAACTGTTTGACAAACCTGTTAGGGGGTTGAATTATACAGGGCCACTTAAAGGACTTGGATGTATAGTCAAATAACAACATCTTTTGGCTGACAGGTCCGTTATGTAGACTACTTAAGCAAGGCCAGCTAAGGGAACGTGCTTCATTGTCAGACAAAAGACCTCTCAGAAATTTTAATTTTCTATTTCTAAAATCCAGTGAATGTTTATATAGATTTAAATTTTCTAAAGCATAGAGTCTATTGTGTGGAGAGAGGTACATGAATATGGAGAGGATATTCCCAATCAATATTGCCAAAGAATTGGATGAATGTCACTTCTGTGAAGGTCTGACCCAATCATAGGGAAGGAAAATATAAACAATATACTTGAATACTTTCAGATCATGAAAAAGTGTATGGGAAAAATATGTCAAGGATGGTTGTTTTTGAGGATCCCTATATATCTTCATTAAGACCAATAAGGAGAAAATAGGTTTTCTCCCCAAGAATGAAGTTACCACTATTTGTCAAACCTGTTAGGGGGGTTGAATTATGCAGGGCCACTTAAGGGCATTGGCTGCATAGTCAAATAATAGAATCTTTTGGATGAAAGGTCCGTTGTGTACACTATTTATGCAAGGCCGCCTAAGGGCATGTGATGCATGGTTAGGTAAAAGAATTCCCGGTTATCAGACATTTTGTGACTAAAAGTCAAGAAAAGGGTTATGGAGATCTGAAATTATTTAAGGTTAGGAGTATGACACATAAAAAATGTGTATTGTCAAATGCATGAAGGAGATACATAGAACAATGCTGACCATAATCATGTTGTGGATGGGTCAAGAATTGAGATGTTGTACTTCACTACATATATCATTAGGATGAGAATCAAGACATACGTAGTTCTTGAAATATAGTTTAACATCATGTGGGACGAGAGCATAAGAGATCATAGTTTTGGGTCGTATAGCTTGGACCATAATGAGGGAGACACATTGTGTGCTTGTTATAAACCTAATGTGAATAAAGACCAAGGTTTTCATACAACATTCATGTTCTCGCAGGGGGACTTTTCAGCATAGGGACTGAAAATGGAGTTTGGGGTTAGGCCCAAAGACTTGGGGCAGGATTCGAGGGATGCTCGAACATTCCTACGTATCCCATAGGGATGGTAATCAATCCATACGTAGTTCTTGAAATGTCATATGTACATATTTTGTTTGTACATGTGAAGTGTAAAAGGGGAATTTAGTGAATGATGGTTGGACCCAAGATTAAAGGTTCGAGCATTTCCATGTACGCACATAGTCCTTGGAATATGACATGATTCGAGATCAATGTCAATAATTATTCCCTCTCATGTGAGGGTGTCAGAGACTTTTGTAGTTTATTGTCATATAGGAAAAAAGTGCGAATAGTATAAGGTCATATGCATGGACCGGTGCTACACAGTTTAGTGTCATGTATCTAGTACGTATTGCTATGCAGTTTAATTTCTTGCAGTGAGGAAAATGGGGGACTGTATAGTTTAATATCATATATCAAGGAAGATGATGAACCAATATGAAGATATTGGTTTTAGGGGGGGCTTCATGGATCAACATCGTATGAGGTGGAGGTTAACCGATGTGAAGATATTGGTTTTGGGTTTGAACCTCGGTAGGTTTCGTACGTACCCAGCCTAGAAGGCAAGGATCAAAGACCGCATAGTTTGATTGAGAATGAATTGGTTGTCAAGTTTTACTTAAGGACAACGACCTGAAGATGGTGTTGGGACTTACGCGTGGTTAGCGGCCCAGAGAGGGTGTTGTGGTTAAAGCATACTCTAAGCTCATGTGATTCATGCTCGGTGTGAGAAACAAGAGGTAGCAACAACTCTAACAATGCACAATTTAACGTCATGTGGGACAAAGGGTGTTGTCAAGTTTAGCGTCATGTAGCTAGGACATATTCTTGTTCATTTTAACTTATTGCAGGAGATGTGCATAGTTTAACGTCATGTAGGACGGGTTAAGGGACTTTTTCACAGTTTAAAAGTCTTGTAGGATGAACATGTACAGTTTAACATATTGTGGGATGTATAAAAGACTATTTATAGTTTAATGTCATGAAGGATGATGAAGGGAACACAGTTTAACGTCATGTTGGATGATAGAGGGGCTATTCAGTTTAATGTCCTGCAAAAAGGACAAAAGAATGTATTTGTGTTACACAAAACACTTCTTCATGAATCTTTCATTCATTGGAGTTGTAATGAGTTCTCTATTCATATAGATTAAAGAATAAGATCCATTAGAGTACACCTTATGTATTGAATAAGTTCCTTCCCACATTGGCTCATTCTTTGGAGGTTTCTTTCCTGGTATCATTGGATTTCTGAGGACCAATACCAATTCTCCATGAATGAATGAACTAAGACAAACTTTTTTATTTAAATCATGTGTTATTTGATTCTGATAGACTTCCAAGTGGTGCAGGGTGCACAATATTTTTTCATCTAATCATTCCAATTCATCAAATCACTTCATAGAATGTTCATCTGTGGATGACTGATCACAAATGGATACTCTAAGAGAAGTTAATTGAACTTCAATGGGAAATACTTCTTATTTTCCATATACCAATGAATATGGAGTTGACTGCATAGCTGTGCAGGTGGTGGTTCGATAAGCCCATAAAGCATGAAAATGTTTATCAGGCCATGATTTCTTATCTTTATCCACCATCTTTTGCAGTATGTTTGAAAGAGTCTTATTGAGGGATTCTATTTGGCCATTGGATGTTTCATGATACCGTGATGAATGGTTGGATTTGATGTTGTATTCTTGATACATATTTCTCACCTCGGATGAACAGAAGTTTTTGTCACTGTCTGTCAATATGGTATGAGGGACACCAAATCTTGTAATGATGTTAGACTTGATGAAGCTAACAATGATTTTAGAACTAACTTCTTTGATAGGTATTGCCTCTACCCATTTGGAAAATAAGTCATTAGGAGTAAGAATATACTTAAACTGCTTGGATGTAGCCATAGGATAAGGTTCTACTACATCCATTCCCCATGTAGAAAATGGAAATGAGTATTTAGATGTATGAAGAAACTCTGGGGGTTGATGAATGAAGTTGGCACATACTTGGAAAGAATGACACTTCTTAGTTAAATCAACACAATCTTGCATCATTGAAGGCCAGAAGTATCCAAGCCTTCGAATTTTACCAGAATGTCTATGTCCAGACTGGTGGGAACCACAAACTCTTACATGAAATTCAATCATGACAGCCATTGTCTCTTCACCATCAATACATCTGAAGATAATTCCATCAAAAACTCACTTATATAGAATTTTTTGGTGATCTGGGCTATCATAAAGAGTAAAATTGACCACATGTCACCAGACTTGTTCTTACCCGGCTCTATCAAGTGGGAGTGTTCCATTTTGAAGGTATTCCCTGATAGGTGTCATCCATCCTGTAGTATGAACATATGGTTTAGAAATGGTACTGATTTCATTGATTTCCTATGTTCTAATTTGAAAATAAGGTGAAAATACATGACAGTGGTCAATACTGATTATTGTTTTGTCTCGGTTTGGATTTGCTAGGGCTGTGGATACATTAGCCCGTGCATCAGCTTGGGCATTTTGTGATCGTGAGACATAAGAAAATGTCGGTTCCAAAGGAAATTCTTCCATTAAATCTCTAACATAATCACACAAAGGTATTAACTCTCCCTTTATGATGGCATAATCCCCATTGATTTGTTTGATTACCAAATCTGAATCACCTTTTACCTTCAAGTGAATCACCTGTGCCCGAAGCGCCAATTCCAAGCCTGCGATGAGAGTATGATATTCTTCTTCATTGTTTTTTCCGCCTTCCTACAATAAGAAGTAATAAGGTAGCACTAACTTTTCTATGGAAATAATCACGAATCCAAACCCAACTTTGTTGAATTTGGAATCTTCCATTTTCTTCCCTCTTGTACTTCTGGAGGCACCATCAAAGTACATTTCCCATGTTTGAGGATTATCATGAATAGAGAATACATCCTCATCAGGAAGTTAAATATTTAAAGATGTATCTTCTACATATGGGTGTTTAGAAAGGAAATCGGCTAGATATTGGCCCTTTATTGCCTTTTGAGACAAATACTGGATATCAAACTGCTGCAAAATAACTTCCCACCTTGCCAAACATCCTATAAGCATTGGACGACTAAGGATAAATTTGAGTGGGTTATTGAGAGATACCAATTGGACCTCATGATGTTGCATGTAGTGTCTCAATTTCTAAACTGCAATGATTAATGCTAGGAAACACTTTTCAATACATGACTATCAATTTTCTGCCTCAAGCATAGTCCGACTGAGATAGTAAAGGATGTTTTAATTCCTAGCATCATTCTTTTGGGAAAGGAAAGCACCCAATGAAAGCTCTAAAGCTATCACAGAGAGAATAAGTGGTCTTCATTCAACAGGTGTCATTAATACTAGTGGACTCAAGAGATATTTCTTGAGGATATCAAATGCTTCTTGACATTCTTCAGTCCACTAGTAGGTGATTCCCTTCTTCAATAATCTGGTGAAGGGTAAAACTTTCCTGCCAAATTGGTAATGAAATGCCAATTATAGGCCAAGTGTCCTTGAATTCCTCTTAATTAATTCAAATTTCTAGGAGGTAAAATGTCAAGGATTGATTTTTCCTTCTCAGGATCAACATCGATACCACGATGGCATACAACAAAGCTATGAAATTTTCCTAAGGTTACCCCGAACGAACATGTCAAGGGGTTCATCATCAAATTGGGTTGTCGAAGTTTGTTGAATATGATTTCTAGATTGTCCAAGTGATTAGAACGTTGTTTGGATTTAACCACCAAATCATCTACATAGAATTCAACAAATTTACCTAAAAAGGTTTTGAAGATATGGTGCATGGAACATTGATACGTTGAACTTGCATTTTTCAGGCCAAAGGGAATTCCCCGATAGAAAAACACACCTTGAGGAGATCTGAAGACTATAGACTCTTCATTTTTTGGGGCCATTCATATTTGATTGTACCCTGAAAAACCATCCATGAAGGAAAGTGCTTCATAGCCAGTCGTTGCATCAATTAAGAGTTCTGTGATCAAAACTAGAATGCCGATTACGAATGAAAACTCTAATTTGTCCATTCTTCTTTTTCACAGTGAAAATATTATTCATCCATTTGGGATAATTAACTTATCTAACAAAGTTAGCCTTGATAAGCTTATCAACTTCAGCTTCAATTTTGGAGGCATACGCTGGGTGTGTTCTTCTGACAGCTTTCTTGAATCCTCAATGTTCTTCTGGAAAACCCAAATGATGAGTGGAATCATTGGGATCAAGACCTGGAATTTCTATATAATTCCAAGAAAATACATCTCAATTTTTCTTTAGAAATGAAGTATACATTTCTTTCTCTTCAAAAAGTCATGGCTGCACTAATTAGAGTGGGGCATGGATCTTCTTTTGTACCCAAATTTATTTCTCTGAGTTCATCCACAGTGGTAGAGATACCCTCTTAAAATGTTGTAGGAGCATCCATGATATCATCCTCTTCTTCTTCTTCAATATGTGTTACTTCTTCTGTTTCTACTTTCATAATAGATGGTGAAGTAGAATTTCCATGGTCAGGGGAGAAGTTAAAATTTGAACATCTTTGAGAAGAGGCTTCCGTTTCTGACCTTATTGATGATGAAGGGTCTTTCTGGGGTGATAGAGAGGAGATGATGGATTGAGAATTGAAATCATTGTTATCCTCTTGTATTTTTATACCTTTTTATGTCTTGGTTGATGAAGTATTGAATTTCTAGATTTCAGTGGATGAAATGATGACATCTCCATTTAAGCTTTCATCACTGCTTGGTGAATAAACAATTTCTCCCATGCTGTCTGGCTTGATTATTGTAACTGACATTATGAGGGTTTCCATAAGAGTGTCTAGATTTAGTTATATCCTGTCAATTTGACTATTAGGCAACACATAATCTGTACTCACATATTTTAATGGGTTTACTGGAATCTTTTCCAAACCATTTGGAGCATTAATTTTGGTAAACTTCATTGCTGTGGATTTTTTCTTTCCTTCCATGTGATAGAATTATGCCTCAATGTATTGAAGTTCACATGTTTTTAATGGGGCCTTGTCACCATACAATGTCCCAATTTGACTATTGAAACAATATTTGAGACATTGATGGTATGATGATGGTACGGACACATGTGGATGTAGCCAAGGTCTTCCAAGAAAAATGTTGAAGGTTGTGTCCTGAAAAACAACCATGAAATCTAAATTAGACACAAGGTCTCCAAACTGAATTCTGAGTGTAATTTTTCCCAGAGGTTCTTGTTCATTCTTATCGTATCCTTTCAACATCAATGTAGAAGGAGATAAATCAGATTCGGTGAGTTCGAATCAATGAAGTGTACGAATAGGGATGAGATTGACTCTTAAGACATTATCAATGAATGCTCATCAGATGTCTATATCATTGAATTTTCCAGACAGATACAAAGGCATGATTTGTCTAGTTACAACATAATCATCATCTTTATCTGTAAAAGATATCACTGCATGGAATTCTGTAGGAACATTCTCTATATGGTAGACCTCAGCCACAACAATTTCAGTTTTGAATTCTTGAGGACTTGACAAATCCTCAATAAGCGCCTCCTGAAGATCTTTTGATAGATTCAAGAAATCCATAATTGATAACTTGGCCAGTACATGGGCCAAATGTTTTAGGAAATCATACTTTTGGCCCAAAGGTCTGTGTTTCCTATCAGAAAAATGTGATTTTGCAGGTTCCTTAGAAGATGATGCTTTGGAAGTAGATGAATCCCGTATCAGGGAAGGAATTGGAAATCCTCTTGGCTTCGGTATATTAGACTAACTAGGTCTATCTATTTGCTGAGAGGAAGAAGGTGTGACCTCTAACCAGTCTTCCAAAATAACTACGTCAGGACTAAATCTACCATTTGTGGAAGAACATTCTTGTTCCGGTTGAGCCCACTGAAGTGCTTTGCCATGAGTTTCTACCACATATACAGTTCTAGTAGGTGTTGGATTGAAATAGTGGCTTCTAGAATATCCACGTCTTCCCCTGTATCCTAGACCTCTGTCTCATCCTCTAATTCCTCTGTTAGATACAAGGAACATAGGCTCATCATAATCGGAACTATCATTTACATAAGGATATGTTAAATGAATCATATTAACAGAACCAAAGATCAATTCTTCATCTGATGAAGATTATGCCTGATGAACCAATTCAGGTTGTGCCATTTGGTGGGGCGGTGCTCGTGATTTTGAAGCATATGGCATGAAATCTGCCAGATTCAAAGACAATTTAGGCTTTGACATGAGCTCGTCTTCTTCAGACTGCTCTTCTTTCTTCAATTTACGCTGCTTATTTGAGGATTTTCTTTCTGATGAAGGGGGTTTTGCTATTGCATTCACAGCATAAGACAGAATTGGTTAATTCAATTGTGTTCGTAAAATGGCATGAGTTCGGTTGATTGTTTTCCAGACCATCCAATCATCATATTTCTATACATTTTTACTTTTGACTTCATGCCACTCACCTTCTTCATCTGTATCAGTAGCAGTAACACATGCTACCTGGGCTGAACCTTTCAGTTTTACTTGTATAGAGTTCTCCATATTTTGCAGGAGATCTTTGAAGACAAAACACAGCTGAATGGGATGCCCCAAAATCTGATGAAATGGGAAATAGTTGTGGAGGACTTCATCTCCTTCCTTGTTTGGCCTTTTGGTCCTTGGAAACTAAACCAGATTGTTTTCCAGAGCCGAGATGAAGTAGACAGGAACTTGTTCATTCCATAAAGAATAAACATTGTTCTTAAAATCTCCAAATTGTTTCCACCTTTGATTTTTTTTGATCATTGTGATGATACGGCCGTTGTTTTTGAAGCTATGGGGGTGAAGCCCTTCGATATGATGAAGGTTTTGAAGTGAACATAGGTGCAGGTGTTTGATTAAGTATAATTGTAGAAGTCTCTTCTTTCCATATTCTCCTTCCTGGAACTAATGGAATTACATGATTTTTAGCCTTAGTCTTTATAAGAGAGTCTCCTATCTGCTGAGCGATTGAAGTAAGGTCTCAAAATAGTCTTGTGTATTTTGCAGGGATCTACGATGTGCGTAATTCATCATGCAAATTTTCCACACAGATTGGAAAACATTCTTTGTGAGGGAGTGCTAAACTTATGGAATATGTTAATCCCTTCCACCGAGAAGTGATATCTAAAACTCTTTCATTTTCCCTTTGATTACAATTGGTAAGATAAAAAACTATCGCCTTTGGCAACGTTGAGCTAAATTGAAGAAGAAATATTTGATGGAGATCTTCCCACCCAGTAATTGACCGAGATTGCAAACTTGTATACCAGAAAAAAGAAGGTCCTTGTAATGACTGCACAAAACACCTGAGCTTAACTACTTCTTGTTATTGAGGAGTTCCCATCATAGGATCACAATGAGAAACAAAATGTGTTAAGTGTTGTTCTGGATCTCCCAAACCATAAAAAATTGGGAATGTTGTATTTGAAAATTTTGATGGGGTAGGGATTGCATCCACCCATTCAGGGTAAACTGTCTTTTCTGGTTGAACTTGTGCATGATTTCCTTCCATATCTTCCAACCGAGCTGTTAATGACTCAATGGTAGTCATTAATTTTTGAGAAACATCTATTTGAGCTTGGACCTGAGCAGGTGTAATAACTGGAGTTTGGACCAGTGTGGAAATCGGTACTACCACTGATGGTAGTATTATTGGTTGCTGTCGCGTATGACCCTTATGATTGGACCTTTGAGGGTGTACTTGTAAAAGGGGATATTCTTGATCCATCCCAGTTGCTGCAACAAATTCCCTTGATTGATTAACTCCAGCATGCTTAGGAGGAAGACTACCTTGAAGTAGTTCTACATTTAACCTCCTTAATTCCATCATTTTCTCTTCTTACTGTGTGAAACTTTCCTTTAATGAGAGTGATTGGCCTTCTCCAGAGGTAGAGTGGAATGTAACATGACTTTTACCCTCTTCCGTGGCATGCTACTTTCTCGAGTATGGAAGGGAATTACCCAAAGGAATTTATTGCCCCTTGGCAAGCCTCTGTCTTCTTGTACGCACACCACCTTCATTTATTTCCTTGTGTATAGCTTCTTGAATAGGAACTTCTTCATCTGATCCATCTGAGTGAGCCTCATTTTCTGGGGGATTAGTGACAATGGAATATATGACATTTATCGATGCATAATGCATTGCAACCCTTCTATCAGCGCTTTTTTTGATACTTTCCTCTTCCATGTCCTTTATGATACATTGCCTTTTGTTTGGTTCATCCCTCTAGAACATCTTAATGAATCGTTATTTGGAGGGAATCTCCTGTTAAATTGGCCCCACGTTCCTCTTGTGGCTTCTTCCCTAATCAAGTGAATACTGAATTTCACTAAGGAAGAGATTGATAATTTTAAAAAGTCCCCAGTCTGGAAATTAGCCGGATGCATCATCCGACATCCACTCAAATCACCCAGCTCAGATGACTGGTTGATTATTTCAATCACTTGTGTCACCTGATGATGTTCATGCTTTAAATGATAATCCTTTTCGATATTCTCATTTGATTGATGAAAGAGTAATTCGATAACTTGTTCTTTATATGCATGTCTTTGGGAAGAACTAGTTAAGGCTTGTTCTTGGGAAAACTTTGATTATGCACAAAATTAGTTAGATGTGGCCAGACATGGGAAATGACAATGCATGGGACCACTTTTGGTGGGCTTTGTTGACTAGAGAGCACAATGAAATGCAATTCCCCATGAACAACCCATCCCCTGATATGAATACCAGATGGGGCATTGGTAATTAACTAGCACAAACTTTTTAATGCGCCAAGGCATGAACGCTGAAGGGCTCTCTGATGCTTTTCAACCTTGGGATGCCAGGAAACTGAGAGAGATGCCAAGTCAATTTGGCATTGCAACCCTTCTATTATATTTACATGATTTTTATATTCAACAAAAGATAATATTTTCTCTTTTATGTGACAAAGATTTTTCCATAAATTGAGACAAATATCCTGAATAAAATATTCTGTCAACTTTTCTGGAATATCATACTGAGAGTTAGCCAAAGTCCAAAACATGACTGGTATTTTACCTTTTGACAGTTCTTTTCTCATATTCAACACTTCCTCTTTGTCATTTGTTGAAGATTCTTCTACCTGATTGGACCAAATCTGGTGCTTCTTTGTTTCTTCATCAGATTCAACAAGATTGGTAGAGAATTCATTTGACAAATTAGACGATGAATGACCCTAGGGTGGTTCGGAGAATGACCTACACCCCGGGCTATCTTCCTATTGAGAAGTTATTTCACCTGATAGCGGTAAGGCATCAGACATGATGTACATCGCATTAGCAAGTGCCTAAAGATAAGAGGGATTTCTCGTTACTGCATTTTCCATTGAAGAATTTTCCATGCAATGCGAATTACTACTGCGGAGAGGACTTTTGCAGCTAAATTCATCATCATGGGGAGGACTACCATGGTGGGTTACAGAAAAAGATGAAACTTTTTGCTCCTTGGTCTTCTGGACACATAGAGGGTTATCATGGCTCTCATCTGAAGATAATACTTCAAGATTGACTAAATTTTCATGAAGCAAGACTTCATGGGGAAGTGTCTGATGAAGACCTTCAGAATTATTGTTGTTACATTCAGAATCTAGAAATTATAGAGTAGAATATTGAGTTGCAATAGACAAATGTCTGAGGGCTTCAAGAACTCCAGCATTAAGTAAGGCCTTATTGCAGATTGGCTCTTGATTTTCAACTGTGATCGATGGGTATTTTTCTTGGACGCCTTCTTACACACTTTGGAAACCACTTGTTGATGAAAGTGGTTATTATGGGCAGGTGTATGTGGCTGCTCGGGAGAAATGGTCATGTTAGGCTGATTATCTCCATAGCTGATTTTTCGGGCCCGCTATCCCGATCATGATTTTCCTACCCCCAACCCGATAAGCTTATTTGGCCCGGTTTTGGGAGAGGGGGTATTCGAACCCCCGAAACCGTGGTTTGTAGCCACATGCTCTAATCCTCTAAGCTACAGGCCCCGTCTCTACTAGGTCTGTTCCCGGTAGTACCCTCCCACAACTAACCCCTTTCCACCCCCATCCATTTCCATTTCGGGTTAAGAAGATGTGAAAGTTCTCAAATCATGTGTATGTGCTCGACATGATTGTCCATATGACATGGGGTAGTATGCCTCAAAATCCTCCAAGAATAGAATAGAGGTGTGTATCTGCTCTAGAGTGACATTTTGATAAGTCAGTCCACTGATAGGGATAGTTTTATGATTCTATACCTGTGATGCTGCTGAAGTTGTTATAATATTCTAACAGGTATCCATAATATAGGAAGATATTTTCTTCTGCTCTTTCACAATTTTCAGAATGTTCTTGGTGAATTCAACTACCATAAAAAGAATATACTTCCATTCCGTGTTTGGAGTAGGTGTGTGTTCCAGCTCATGTCCTCCTTTTCCTGTCAGTGAATTCTGATAGTACTCATGTGTGGGGGAAGAAAGTTGTGTCTACCTTCTCTTTGCCATTGAGCTTTCCAGTTGACATATCTAGGTGCTACCAAACGAGACTATTGGTTAACTTGATGAATCCCATGTGTATGTTCCTACTGATTTTTCTCCACCATATATGATTTATGAACTTCCTTAAATACTGGAAGACGAGACTGCTGACAGAATTGATGGGTGTAACCAGGTGTATGTCCCTGTTTACTGGTGGTCACCACATATGATTGGAGAGATTCTTTGGATGAAGTCATATGAGCTGGCTGACTAACTGATGAATTATAAATAGGTGTATGTGTCTACCTATAGTACTCTGCCAGAATTGCATGGTTGGATTGATGTGTTACTGTCAGACGAGTCTGCTGGGTAGTGAAATCAGGACGGACGGGTTTATATGCCCGCTCATTTTTTTCCATCAAGTTAGATTGATGGACTTCTCCAGAGGGGGAATAAATAAGAACCTTCACCCTATTGGCCGAATTTTTCCTCTGACGGTTCGTCTTGCGTGCTCAGGTCTGAGGGACCTTAGCTGAACATCTAGAAGCGGTACCCTCATCATGTTGAGGGTGCACTACCAAACGAGTCTGGAGGCGATTGTTGATGGGAGTGCTTAAGAAGGTTTCATGTCTTCTTGAACTGAGGCCTTGAAGGACCACTTCATTCACCTCCAGGTAACATGGGAGGTACTGTTTGTTGTGTTCTGGGGATAACAACCCGAAATGGTTGGAGACGGTGGTTGACACCACCTGCTTCCTAACCACTGGTTATCGCTGTCTGGACAACCAGGGTGACTTGTTAACATGGAGGGATTGTCAAGCAGCCTCCAAATTTTTTAGGGTACCGTGTTGATTGTATTACCTCACCAATGCATTTGATACCCAGTGTTGAAGACGCTGGTAGGTGATTTCATCCTTAGAGCGGACAAGGATCCAGCAGGAGTAGTGGCCGAGGCATTCACATGTGTTAACTTTAAAGAAGACATTATATGTTGCAGAGAGATCTTGGAAAAGAGTGACTTTTTAATATTGCAGACATAATTAAGATAGGTTTGTCTAGACTACATCTTTTGGATGAACACATATGTGTTTGATTGCTTTTTCAGCCCTCATATTGAGTTTAATAGGGGCCTAACAAATAAGTAAAACATCATTTAACTTGGTTATGAATTCACGTCGGGTTCACCATTTTTTTCTTCTAGAAATGGGGATAACCTTGTTTGTTTAAGGTTCAAACTTTACAATTGGTTTCTAATGGGGTAATTCATAGAACCAGAAACACCCAATGATTCTATATCCATTTGGACCTACTTTCCAAAGGTAGGTGCTCATTAGTTGTGGACTGATGAGGCTTAAGAATTTGCATTGGTCGAGAGGATGAAATGTTAGGGTCATCACACCTTTTGGGGGGGAATTATTTCCTACTCTGGGACTCTCTCATAGATTTAAGTTATGATCATGAATCCTTATTAATTCACCAAGTATGAAAATGAGTTTTCCTTTAGATTTAGAAATCAATGATTGATATGTATGGGATTTATAGAATCTTTTATATGTATTTGAGGTTCTTCATCGATGGAGAATCATCCATATGTATTAGAGATTATAAGTCAATGGTATCCTACAGTACATTATATAGAAATATCTTGGTCATTATGATAAACATACTACTTTTAAATCCACTCAGTGGGGCACTTGAAGTTTATTGTCATTTAAAAAGACAGGGATTATTTCAGAGATGGGATCATACCCACTGATAGGCTACCTACGTATCCTTGTTAAAAAGGAATCACAACCCACAAAGTTCGATAAAAAGGATATATTTTAACATCATATGGGATGGAAAATAATTAATGAAAGATGGCCTTGAACCTTATAAAGGCTTCCTACATACTCTACTTTTAAGGTAGAGATCAAAGTCCACATTGTTCAGGCAAAGAAATATGGGGTTTATGCATGGTTAATGGCCCAAAAGAGATGTAGTGATTACTTTCACACTCTAAGCTCGCGTGAGTCATGCTCGGTGTGAGAAACAAGAGGTATTAGTAAACATGACGATGGTGCCACAAAATATATAGTCATGAGAAATGATGTGTGTCTTATGTATGTATTACGAACCAAGTAAATGAAGACTAGGACTTACTTTAGGAAAGAAGTCCAGGAGCAGGGTCCATAGAGGTCATTGTACTTTATGGAGATTTGGAGTTTTAACTTGGGGATTATTCCTGAGATAGAGGCCTAAATTAAAAGGGACTTATGATTGGGTTTTATTCCTGAGAAGGAAGCCCAAATAAAAAGAAATTAATATTAGGGATTACTTCTGAGGAGGACTCCAAAATTAAAAGGGAATTATTATTGGGTTTTATTACTGAGAAGGAATCCCAAATCAAAAGAAATTAATATTGGGGCTTACTCATGAGGTGGAGGCCGAATTAAAAGGAACTTATAACTTGGGGCTTACTCCGGAGAAGGAGGCGCAATGTTAAAGGAAATTATGACTAGGGCTTACTCCTGAGAAGGAGGCCCAATTAAAGGGAACTTATAACTTGGGGCTTACTCCTGAGAAGGAGGCCCAATGTTAAAGGAAATTATGACTAGGGCTTACTCCTGAGAAGGAGGCCCATGTAAAGGGGACTTGTGACTCAAGGCTTACTCCTGAGAAGGAGGCCCGAATAAGAAGATATTCTCATCTAAAAGGATGAGGTTATATAGGAAACCCCTAACCGTGGTGACATAAATCTTGTAAGTCACGGGGTTTTGGGAGAGATTCTCACAGAATACCTTTCATATAAGGAATCCAACAAAGTAACCATGCCATAAATGGATTTGAAGAGGGTTTTGAAGGCTATATCTTGAAGAGGAGAGGTGGATTTTAGGAGTGGAGGTGACTAGGAAAAAGTCATGCAAGTATTGTTCTGGCATGCAAGTCTTGGTCACGCAAGTCGGCTAGCGTGACATGAGTCACCTTGGGTGACAAAAAATCTATAGGGTAATACTTGGGAAACTTTGAACTCAAGCCCTTAGTATCATCCCTAGAGGATTCGAGAAGGATGAAACGCAAGTTTCCTTGAGATGGAAAGGTGGAATGCAAGTTTCTTAATTTTCCCTTAAGGGCTGGACATTTTGGCACACAAGTATTGATGAGTTCTAACACTTAGGCGTTATTCTTCCTCTTTAGAGCTTCCCTTCTAGGTAAAGAATTACCTTTGAAGTGTTTGGAAGACGTTAGACAATGACTTGGGCGACCAGAGCTTGAATATGAGTTTTGAAAAATTCATCCTCGAAATGGGGGGCCCACATGGGCTAATTATAGGCCACTCCACACCTTGGGAGAAAAAAAGATTAGGTCATGAAAGTGACTTGCGCGACCCATAGGGGGCACACAAGTGACTTGCGTGGTGCACAGGAAACTTGTGCGACTCCCTCCAAATGGGTTCTTGGTCCATGCCCTTGCCAATTTTTGAAGTTCTTCAAAGGGTGGCCCTCTTTGTGCTTAATGTATTCCCCTTTTCCATTCGATGGACTCTATGAAGCAAAGGAGCTTCAACACACATGTGATAATATAATAACGCAAGTTCATTGCATTTGCTTGTGCATGATAATAAATACTATATAATAACGAACGTTCATGTGCATTTACATGTAATGATAATGATAATTCTGCATGAACGTGCATGGTAATAAATAATAAATAACAATTCACATGCATGTGAATTTTTATTTGATGATACAAACAACAACGACAACAAGAATAATAATAATAATAATAATAATAATAGAATAATGTAAGTGAATTTCATGTGAACGTGCATAGTTGTAAATAATAAATAAATAATAATAAATAAGAATGCACATGCATGTGTATGTGAATTTACATTTGATGATAATATTAATAGTAGAAATTGTAATAATAATATTAATAATAACACACTCACGTGCATGGTAATAAATAATAAATAACCAAGCACATGCATGTGCATTTGCATGTGAAAATGATAATAATAATGGTAATGATAATAATAATTATAATAATAATAATAATAAATGTGATAATAATGATAATAATAATAATAATAAAAGAATAATATAGGTGCATTTCATATGCACGTACATGGTAATAAATAATAAACAATAACACAGGTGCATCTTCATTATCATGTGTTGATAGTAATAATAACAGTAGTAATAATAATGGTAGTAGTAGTGGTGATAATAGTAGTATTAGTAATGCATATGATAATAGAATATTTCATGTTCATTACGTGTGCATGTGTATGGTAATAAATAATAACTCTTGTGCATTGCATTTCCATGTGATGATGATGATAATAATAATATTATTATTATTATTAATATTAATAATAATATTAATAATAACAACACATGTGCTAATAGAATAATGACAGTTCATTTAATGTGAGTGTATGTGCATTTGGATGTGCATTTTCATGTGATGATAATAACAATAACAACAACAACAACAACAACAACAACCACAATAATAATAATACCAATAATAATAACAACGCATGGGATAATAAAATAACGTGTGTGCATTGCATGTGCACGTGCATGGTAATAAAAATATAATAATAATGCACATTCATGTGCATGTGCATTTTCATGAGACAATAAAAATAATATTAATAATAATAACCATAAAAATAAGTTATAGTTGTTTGAAAAAATAGCAGACAGGACAAAAGTGCTAGAAATGGTGTCTCGAAAAACCTAACAAATCACAGAGTCATTAAAAAAGGAATAACATCTTATTCAGGTGTCCATTTACACTCCATGAATAGTCAAACTAAATCTCATAGAACTAACTACAATAAAAACATGTGCCGGAGGCCGAATAGACACACAGATCAGAAGTTATGACCGTTTTAATCAAATTTTGGCTGGAATCCAGACACAAAAATGGATTTTTGGAGGACTTCTTGCTGGTTTTGGGGAATTTAGGTTCCCAAACATGAATTGAACATTGTTCGAGTTATCCTTCAATGTAGATCTCTTCACTGCCTCTGATTTGATATGTGGTAGAGCTCAAAGAGACAAACAGAGTGAATGTTATGGCCGTTTGAAGTTGGACTTTTTTTGGAGTGGTATAACTAATATATCTTCTGTTTCTTTGATCTTCTCACAACATCGATTAGACTTGGTCCTCAATCATCTCACAAACATTGATTTTACTAGTCACAGAGCTCAAACGGACACCCGAAGGAGATGTTATACCTCTTTTAGTGAGTTGCAGGTTTCTTAGATTATTAGGCGCTAGGAGGGTTGCTCAATTTAAAACGACAATAACATCTGCTACGTGGGTTCATTTTGGATCTACCACATAAAAAATCGAATATTTTGAAGAGATAAACACTCTAGTAACCACTGGAACCCTTTCTGACATTCTTCAACCCCCCAAAAGTCCCAAAAACCCTTTGGATGGTCAAAATATTGTCTTCTGGTGTCCGTTTTGCAATAACTTTTTCTACAGGTGTCCATTTTGCCTCTACCAGATATCAAATCGATGCTTGAGACTATACCTACACTCCTATAACCACTAAATCACCTTCTAACATCCTTGAAGGCCCAAAAGGTACATAAATCCTCCAAAAGACCATACCTTCTACTCCGGGAGTCCGTTTTGCCTCTACCATATATAAAATCGAAGCTTTCGACTAGATCTACACATATGTGACCAATACGAACACAATATCATGTTCTTAAAGATCCAAAAGGTCCATAATTACTCCAAATTACCATAAAATATGCTCTGGGTGTCCGTTTCACCTCTACCACATAGCAAATTGAAACTTGCGACTAGCTCTAAACATCTGTGACAACCATGAACGACTAAATAAACCTAACAAACCATGAATGACCGCATAAACACTAAAAACCATTAAAAACCACGCAAAACCCTAAAAAATCCTAACAAACCCTAAAAAACACTAACAAACCCTAAAAAACCCAAACAAACCCTAACAGACCCCAAAAAACCACAAGAAACATAACAAACCCTAAAAAACCCTAACAATCCCTAACAAACCCCAAGAAGCACTATGAAACCCCAATAAACACAAAATAACCGAAGAAACCCTAAAAAACCTTAAGAAATCATAAGAAACCAAAACATAACCCTAAAAACCCTAACAAAACCCTAAAAACCCTATGAAACACTAACACACCCTTAGAAACCCCAACACACCCTTATAAACACTAACACACCCTTAGAAACCCTGTCAAACCCTAAGAAACCCCAATGCTCCCATAAATTCCCTAACACAATCTTAGAAACCCATAGAAGCCATAGCACACCATTAGAAACCCTAACCTGCCCATAAAAACCCTAACCCACCCTTAGAAACCCTAACACACCCTTAGAAACCCTAACAAACCATTCGACACCCTAAATCACTCTAATAGAACTAATAGATCCTAACAAACCCTACCGACCAATAATAAACCATAATAAACCCTAATAAACCATAAATCCCACTACTAAACCCTAATAAACTCTAATAAATTGTAATAAACCCTAAAAACACTATTGGACCCAATAAAAGCTACAAAAGACTTAAAAACCCAAATATACAACTAAAATGCTATTAAACCATTCAAAACACTAATATTCATAAAAAACCCTAACAAACCTGGAAAAACCTTACAAAACCCAATAAAAACACTTAAAACCCAAAAAACCCTAAAACCCTAAAAAACATAAATACCCTAAAACCCCTAAAAAATCCTCAAAAACCATAAAAAACACTATATACCCCTAAAACCCCTAATAACTGAAAAAACTGAAAAAACCTAAAAACCCATAAGAAAAACCTCATAAATGCCTCAAAAAACCGTAAAAAACCTAAAAACCACAAAAAATGCTAAAAACTCTAAAAATCATAAAAATGCCTAGACAAATCCTATCCAACCCTATGAAACCCTTAAAAACCCTAAAAACCCCTAGCAAACCCAAAAACCTCAAAAAAACCCTAATACACCCTAAAGAACCCTAAAAACCCTAATGAACCCTAAAGAACCACTAAAGCCACTAACAACGCTACATGAACCCTATTAATTGCTCCAAAAACCCGAAAAATGCTTCAAAACCAACAAAACGCAAAAAAAAAACTCCAAAAAACACTAAAATAATCCTAAAAAAGCATAAAAAATCCAAACACACCCATAAAACCCAAAAAAACCCATAAAACCCCAAACAACTCAAACAAACCGTAATAAACCCTAAAAACCCGAAAAAACCAAACAAACCCTAAAAGCCACTAATAACCCCTAACAACAACTAATAAACCCTAATAAACTATAAAACGCAGTAGTAAACCCTAAAAACCTTAATAAACACTAATAAATCTTAATAACCTTTAATAAACCCTAACAAACTCTATTAGAACCTAATAAATGCTACAAAAGCCCTAAAACCCCTAATATAAAATGAAAAACAATATTAAACAATAGTAAACCATAATAATCACTAAAAACCCTAACAACCCCGAAGAAACGATACAAAAATATCTAAATAATATCCTACAAAACCAGAAAACCCACTAATAAACCCTAAAAACCCTAAAAAACCCCAAAATAAATCGTAACCAACCCTAAAAGCCCCAAATAAATCGTAGCAAATCATAACAACGCCAAATAAATCATAAAAAACTGAAACAAACTATAAAAAACCACTAATAAACCCCAATAAACCCTAACAAATCATAATAAACCCTAATAAATTGTAATAAACCCAAATACACGTTACTAAACCCTAATAAATAAAATAAACCCTAATAAATCCTAAATAACCCTAAAAAATGTTGATAACCCCTAGAAAAAGCTATTAATGCCTAAAAATTCCCAATAAATCTCTAATATACAATAAAAAATGAAAATAAACTATAAAAAATCCTAAAGAATAGTAATAAACCCTAAAGAACCCAAATGAACCCTAAAGAACCATATTAAACTCTAAAGAACACAAAAAACCCATAAAACCCCCAAAACTCCAAAACACATTATATAAACCCTAAAAACCGCTAAAATACCAAAAAAACCCTAAAACATAGAAAAAAACCCAAACAACCCCTATCAACCCCATGAAAATAAACCCATAAAACCCCCAAAACCATTAAAAAGACATCAGATACCATAAAAAACCATAAACACCCACAAACTACCCTTAAAACCCGTAAAAACACTACAAACCATAAAAACCCATTAAAACCCAAAAAAGGGCTTCAAATAGACACATATACCCTAAAAACGTTACATAAACCATAAAAAATGCAACAAAAACCCTAAAAAGGCAATATAAACCAAAAAACGCAACATAAACCCAAAAAACGCTACAATAACCCTAAAAGCACTGCATAAACCCTAGAACTGTAACATAAACCCTAAAAACACAACATAAACCCTAAAAAAAGCACTGTCAACATTAAAAAACGCTACAAAAAACCTAAAAACACAATATAAACCATAAAAACATTACATGAACCCAAAAAACACTACATAAATCCTAGAACTGTAACATAAACAAAAAACAACGCAACATAAACTTTAAAAAATGCTATATAAAACCTAAAAAAAATATAAAACCTAAAAAAAACTAAAATAACCCTAAAAATATTACATAAACCCTAAAAAATTCAACATAAATGCTATATCACCCCTAAAAACGGTACATAAACCCAGAAAATGCAACATAAACCCTAAAAAATGGTACATAAAACCTTAACCCTAAACACGCTACATAAACCCTAAAAACATTACATAAACCCTAAAAATGTTACATAAACCCTAAAAATGATACATAAAACCTAAAACTGCTATCTAAACCCTAAAAATGCAACATAAACACTAAAAATTCTACCTATACTCTTACAATGCTACACAAACCATAAAAATGCTACAAAAACCCTAAAGATGTTTCAAAACCCTAAAAAATATGCTAATACAAAATGCTCACAAACACTAAAAACATGCTAATAAAACATAAAATTTCCTGAAAACCTTTCATATATGTTAACAAAAACTAAAAAAAAGCGTTGTTAATCGAGGTGAGGATATAGGGGGGTCTCTTTTATCAGCGCTTAGAAAAGCACTGAAAAAGGCTCCTTTTATCAGCGCTAAAAAACACTGATAAAGTAACCCTTTATCAGTGCTTTTATTTAGTGCTGATAAAAGGGTCTTTTATCAGCATTGATAAAAGTCAAATAATAAATAAATAAATAAATAAAATAAAAACAATATTTATATAATGCGGGGGCAGGGGGATCTTTTAACCACGCTTGACCCCCCTATCAGCGCTAGGCGGACCCCCTCAATCTCTCACGCGCGCTACCCTTCCATCACATCCCCCACATGCATGCACCTCCTTTCTTCCACTTGAACTCGAACCCGTGACCTCCCCCCATGTGTAGCTGCACCTTTACCACTAAGCCATTTTATTTTTTTCTCTATTTAATGATATATGTATTTATTTATATATATCGTTATATTTATTCGTATATTAATAAAGATTCATATTAATATAAATATATTTAGTTATATTAATACATATATATTTATTCATATATTAGTATATATATTCATTCTTATATTAATATATATTTATATTAATATGTTTTTTATCCCTATATTTATTTTTATATTAATATATATTTATAAGATTAGTTTTAAATACATTTATAAAATATGTTTGTTATGTGTGTTTCTAAATAAATAAATACATACATATATTCAACACACACACACACACACACATTTACGAATAAATACATATATATGTTTATTTGAAAATCCATATAATGATAAAACAACCATAACTTCTAATCTAGAAGCCCGTTTCAAGTCCACAACCTGTCCAATCGATGAAAATGAAACAATATTCGATATGGTATGTGGTGCAGGCCTAACAGACATCCGAATCTGAAGTTATAATTGTTTGAATGTTAACAAATTAGGGTATCCCGACTAAAGCCACTAACAACACTACATAAACCCTATCAATTGCTACAAAAACCTGAAAAATACTTCAAAACCCACAAAAAGCAACAAAACCCCAAAAATGCTAAAATAACCCTAACAAAGCATAAAAAATCCAAACACACCCCTAAAACCCAAAAAACGCATAAAATCCCAAACTACTCAAATAAACCGTAACAAACCCTAAAAAACATAACAAATCCTAACAACCACTAATAACCCCTAACAACCACTAATAAACCCAAATAACCTATAAACCCCCATATTAAACCCTAAAACCCTAATAAACACTAATAAATCGTAATAACCTATAATAAACCCTAACAAACACTATTAGACCCAAATAAACGCTAAAAACCCTAAAACCCCTAATATACAATAAAAACACTATTAAACCATAATAAACCCTAATAATCACTAAAAACCCTAACAAACCCGACAAAATGCTACAAAAATCTCCAAATAATAGCCTACAAAAACCTAAAACCCACTAATAAACCCTAAAAACCCTAATAACCCCAAAACAAATTGTAACAAACCCTAACAACCCTAAATAAATCATAAAAAATCCTAACAACTTTAAATAAATCATAACAAACTGAAACAAACCATAACAAACCACTAAAAATGCCCAATAAACCCTAAAAAATCATAATAAACCCTAATAAATCATAATAAACCCAAATATATGTTACTAAACCCTAATAAATAAAATAAACCCTAATTAACCCTAATAAATCCTAAATAATCCTAAAAGGTTGATAAACACGAGAAAAAGCTATTAATGCCTACAAAAGCCCAATAAAACCCTAATATACAATAAAATATGCTAATAAACTGTAAAAAATCCTAAAGAACACTAATAAACCCTAAAGAACCCTAATAATCCATAAAGAACCATATTAAACTCTAAAGAGCACTAAAAACCCCTAAAAACCAAAAAAAATGCTAAAACACATTATATAAACCCTAAAAACCGCTACAATACCCAAACAAACCCAAAACCACAATAAAAACCCCTAACAACCCCTATTAATCCAAAAAAAACAAATAAACCCATAAAACCTCAACAAAAACCATTAAAAAGCCATCAGATACCATAAAAAACCATAAACACCCATTAACAACCCTTAAAACCCCTAAAAACACTACAAACCATAAACAACCATTAAAACCCTATAAAGGCTTCAAATAGATACATAAACCATAAAAAAATTATATAAACCATAAAAAATGAAACAACACCCCTAAAAACGCAACATAAACCAAAAAATGCAACATAAACCCAATAAATGCTACATAAACCCTAAAAGCACTACATAAACCCTAGAACTGTATCATAAACCTTAAAAACACAACATAAACCCTATAAAAGAAACATAAACATTAAAAAACCACATAAAACCTAAAAGCACAATATAAACCCTAAAAACACTACATAAACCCTAAAAATGATACATAATCCCTAAAAATTGCAACATAAACGCTACATAACTCATAAAAATGCTACATAAACCCAGAAAACACAACATAAACCGTAAAAAATGCTACATAAAACCTAAACCCTCAACACGCTACATAAACCCTAAAAACGTTACACAAACCCTTAAAACGTTACATAAACCCTAAAAATGATACATAAAACCTAAAGCTGCTAACTAAATCCTAAAAATGCTACTCAAACACCAAAAATGCTACATAAACTCTTACAACAGTACACAAACCCTAAAAAATGATACAAAACCCTAAAGACGCTTCAAAACCCTCAAAAATATTAAACCCTAATACACCATAATATAAATAATTAAAGCCTAATAAACCCCTAATAAACTCTAATAATCCCTAAATCACCTTATAATCTCTAAAACCCTAAGAAACTCTAATCAACCCTAATAAAACCCTAAGAAACTCTAATCAACCCTAATAAAACCCCAAAAATACCTAATAAACCCTAATAAATGATAGTAAAACCTGATACACCCTAAAAACATATTAAGAAAACCTAAACAACCCTAACAAACAATAATAGACACTAATAAACACTAATAAACCCTAATAAACCCAAATAAACCCCAAATAAACCCTAAAAAGCCCTAATAAACCATAAATAAATCCAAATAAACCCTACTCAACCCTATAAAACCATAACACACCATAATAACAACTAATAAAACCCTACAAAACCCTAATAATGAAAAAAAACAAGTATACCTTAAAAAATCCCTCGAAACACTAATAAATGCAAATATAACCTAATAAACACTAAAAATGCTCACAAATAATAAAAACCGATCACAAACAATAAAAATGTGCTATAATACCAAAAAAGACCTAAAAACACTAATATAACCTAATAATGACAAAAAATGTTAATATACCAAAAAAATCCCTAAAAACCATAATAAACCATAATGAACTCTAATATAACCTATAAACCCCTAAAAACGCTCACAAACAAAAAAAATGCACACAAACAATAAAAAATGCTATATTATCTAAAAAGTCCTAACTAACACTAATATAACCTTAGAAAACAAAAAAACCCAATAAACCCCTAACAAAACCTAATAAAACATAAAAATCCATAATAATCCCTAATAAAAACTAATAAACCCTAATAAAACCATAATAAAACTCTAAAAATACCTTCTCAACCCTAATAAACCTTGACACACAATAATAATAACTAATAAAACCCAACTAAACCCCAATAAAGAAAAAAACGCAAACAAACCATTAAAATGCCCTTGAAAACCTAATAAACTATAATAAATTATAATAAAATCTAATAAACCATAAAAATGATCACAAACACTAAAATCATGCTAATAAAACATAAAAATTCCTAACAACATTTCATATATATTACAAAAACTAAAAAAAATCTTTGTTAATTGAGGTGAGGATATAGGGGGGTCTCTTTTATCAATGCCTAGACAAGCTCTGATAAAGGCTCCTTTTATCAGTGCTAAATAAAGCACTGATAAAAGACCCCTTTATCAATGCTTTTATTTAGCACTGATAAAAGGGGTCTTTTATCAGCGCTGATAAAAGTCAATAATAATAAAAAAAATAAAAAAAATAAAAAAATTATTTAATGCGAGGGGGGTAGCTTTAAACCGTGCCTGATCCCCCTATCAGCGCTAGGCGAACCCCCCTCAATCTCTCTCGTGTGCTAACCTTCCCACACATCTCCCACATGCATGCACCTCCTTGCTTCCACCCATACTCGAACCCGTGACCTCCCCCCTTGCGTGCTTGCACCTTTACCACTAAGCGATTTTATTTTTTTCTCTATTTTATGATATATCTATTTATTTATATATATAGTTATATTTATTCGTATATTAATAAAGATTCATATTAATATAAATGTATTTAGTTATATTAATACAAATATATTTATTCATAAATTAGTATATATATTCATTCTTATATTAATATATATTTATATTAATATGTTTTTTATCCCTATATTTATTTTTATATCGATATAAATTTATAAGGTTATATTTAAATACATTTAAAAAATATGTTTTTTATGTGTGTTTCTAAATAAATAAATACATACAAATATACAACACACACACAGAGACACACAAACACACACACACACATATATATATTTACGAATAAATACATATATATGTTTATTTGAAAAGCCATAGAATGTTAAAATGACCATATCTACTAATCTAGAAGCCCGTTTCAAGTTTGCAGCCTGTCCAATTGATGAAAATAAGACAATCTTCGATATGATACATGGTACAAGCCTAATGGACATCCAGATCAGAAGTTATACTTGTTTGAATGTTAATAAATCGGGGTATCCCGACTAAAGCCACTAAAAACACGACATAAACACTATCAATTGCTACAAAAACCCGAAATATGCTTGAAAACCCACAAAATGCAACAAAAACCCCAATAACCCTAAAATAACCCTAACAAGCATAAAAAATCCAAACACACCCATAAAACTGAAAAAAAATGCATAAACCCCAAACAACTCAAACAAACCATAACAAACCCTAAAAGCCCTAACAAAACATAACAAACCCTAAAACCACTAATGACACCTAACAACCACTAATAAACCCTAATAACCATTAAAACCCACTAATAGCCCCAAAATACCCTAATAAACACTAATAAATCGTAATAATATATAATAAACCCTAACAAACTCTATTAGACCCTAATAAATGCAACAAAAGCCCTAAAATCCCTAATCTACAATAAAAACACTATTAAACCATAATAAACCCTAATAATCACTAAAAACCCAAACAATCCCGACTAAACGCTAAAACAATCTGAAAATAATAGCCTATAAAACCCTACAACTCACAAATAAACCCTCAAAAACCCAAATAACATCAAAATTAATTGTATCAAACCCTAACAACCCCAAATAAATTGTAACAAATCCTAACAACTCCAAATAAATTATAAAAAACTGAAACAAACCATAAAAACCCCTAATAAACCCAAATAAACCATAAAAAATCATAATAAACCCTAATAAATCGTAATAAATCCTAATACACATTACTAAACCCTAATTACTAAAATAAACCCTAATAAACCCTAAAAAATCGTAAATAACCCTAAAAAGGTTGATAAACCCTAGAAAAAGCTATTAATGCCTACAAAATCCCAATAAAACCCTAATATATAAAAAAATGCTAATAAACAGTAAAAAATCCTAAAGAACACTAATAAACCGTAAAGAACCCTAATAAACCCTAAAGAATCATATTAAACTCCAAAGAAGAATAAAAACCCCTAAAAACCAAAAAAACACTAAAACGATTTATATAAACCCAAAAAACCGCTATAATACCCAAACAAACCCTAAATCACTCTAAAAAACCCTAACAACCCCTATCAATCCCAAAAAAAACAAATAAACCCATACCCCCCAAACCAATAAAAAACCATCTAATACGATAAAAAGCAATAAACACCCATTAATAACCCTTAAAACCCCTAAAAACACTAAAAACCATAAACAACCATTAAAACCCTAAAAAATTCTTCAAATAGACACATAAATCCTAAAAAACATTACATAAACCCTAAAAATGCATTAATAACCCAAAAAACGCAACATAAACCTAAAAACACAACATAAACCCAAAAAACACTACATAAACTCTAAAAGCACTACGTAAACCCTAGAACAGTAACATAAACCCTAAAACACAACATAACCCCTAAAAAAGAAACATAAACATTAAAAAACACTACATTAAACCTAAAAGCACAATATAAACCCTAAAAACACTACATGAACCCTAAAAACATTACATAAACCTTAAAAATTGCAACATAAATGCCACATCACCCCAAAAAATGCTACATAAACCCAGAACACGCAACATAAACCCTAAAAAATGCTACATAAAACCTAAAACCTAAACACGCTACATAAACCCTAAGAACATTACATAAACCCTAAAAACGTTACAGAAACACTCAAAATGATACATAAAACCTAAAACTGCTAACTAAACCCTAAAAAGTTCTACAAAAATAGTAAATATTCTACATAAACTCTTACAATGCTACACAAACCCTAAAAAATTCTACAAAACCCCTAAAGACGCTTCAAAACCCTCAAAAATATTAAACCCTAAAATACTATAATATATAAAATTAAACCCAAATAAACCCCTAATAAACTCTAATAATCCCTAAAAACACCTTATAATCCCTAAAAACCCTAATGAAACTCTACTCAACCCTAATAAAACCTAAAAAATACATAATAAAACCTAATAAATGATAATAAAACCTAATGAACCCTAAAAACACGTTAAGAAAACCCAAACAACCTGAACCAATAATAATAGACACTAATAAACACTAATAAACCATAATAAACCCAAATAAATCCCCAAAAAACCCTAAAATCCCTAATAAACCATAAATACAGCCAAAATAAACCCTACTCAACCCTAACAAACCTTAACACACCATAATAACGCCTAATAAAACCCTACAAAACCCTAATAATGAAAAAAACAACAGTATACCATAAAAAATCGCTATAAACCCTGATAAACTCTAATATAACCTAATAAACCCTAAAAACTCTCACAAACAATAAAAAATGATCACAAACATTAAAAACGCGATATATTACCTAAAAAGACCAAAAAACACTAATATAACCTAATAAAGACAAAAAATTCTAATATACCTAAAAATCCCTAAAAACCCTAATGAACCATAATAAACTCTAACATAACCTAAGAAACCATAAAAATGTTCACAAAAAAAAACAAAATGTTCACAAACAATAAAAATACACAATATTATCTAAAAAGACCTAACAAACACTAATATAACCTAATAAAACAAAAAAACTAATAGACCCCTAACAAACACTAATAAACCCTAAAAATCCCTAATAAACCCTAATAAAAACTAATAAACCCTAGTAAAACCATAATAAAACTCTAAAAATACCTTCTCAACCCTAATAAACCTTGACACACCATAATAAAACCCAATAAAACCCAAATATACCCCAATAAAGAAAAAAACACAAACAAACCATTAAAAAACCTAGAAAACCTAATAAACCATAAAAAATTGTAATAAAACCTAATAAACCATAAAAATGCTCAAAAACACTAAAAACATGTTAATAAAACATAAAAATTCCTAACAACCTTTCCTATGTATTAACAGAAACTAAAAGACACTCATATACCCTAATAAAAACAGTAACAAACCCTAGTAAATCTTAAATATCCCTATAAAACCCTAATAAACCCTACTCAACCCTAATAAACCCTAATAAAACTCTAAATATACCTAATCAACCCTAATAAAACCCTAAAAATACCTAGTCAACCCTAATAAACCTTAACACCCCATAATAAAGCATAATAAACCTCACTAAACCCTAAAAAATGCAAATATACCATTCAAAAAGTCTTAAAACACTTAATAAATGCTAATAAAACCTAACAAGGTTTAAAAGTGATAATAAACGCTAATGAGCACTACAAAACCCTAAAACCCCCTAATATACCCTCTTAAAAATTAATAAACCATAATGAACCATAATAAACCCTAATAAATCCCAAACATACCCAAATATACCATAATATATCATAATATACGCTAATAAACCAAACTCAATCCTAATAAAACACTTAAAATACCTAATAAACCCTAATAAACACTAATAAACCTTGGCACATGATAATAAACCCTAATAAAATCCTAATAACCCCCACCAAACCCTAAAAAACACTTATATACCATTAAAAAACCCTAAAACCCTAATAAACCATAATAAATGTTAATATCACCTAAAAATCCTAAAAAATGCTACTAAACCCAAAAAATACCTCTAATAATAATAATAGTAATAACGCACGGGCATGTGTATATGCAAGTGCATGGTTTAAATAATAAATAATAATGCACATGCATGTGCATATGCCTGCGCATTTGCCTGTGAATGATAATAAATAATAAATAATAAATAATAACACATGTGAATTTCTTGTGTATGTGCATGTACATTTGAATGATAATAAATAATAACACACATACAAGTGCATGTGCATGTGCATGGTAATAAACAATAAATAATAACCAAGTCCACATGAATGTGCATTTTAATATGAATGATAAAAAAAATAAAAAATAACACATGTAATAATATAATAACGCACATGCTTTTCATGTGCACACTACTACAAAAACAGCCTTTATCAGTGCTTCAAAAGTTCATTAACAACGCTAAAAAAAGCATTGTTAATCGAGGCGAGGATATAGGGGGGTCCCTTTTATCAGCGCTTAGAAAAGTGTGGATAAAGGCACCTTTTATCAGCACTAAAAAGGTGCTGATTAAAGGAAAAAGAAAATAAAAAATATAGAAAAATATTTATACAATGTGGGGGGGAGCTTTTAATCGCACTTGACCCCCCTATGAGTGCTAGGCAGACGCCCCTCAATCTCTCTCATGCACTACCCTTCCCGCGCATCCCGCACATGCTCACACCTCCTTACTTCCACCCGAACTCGTAATCGTGACCTCCCCCCATTGCGTGCCTACACCTTTACCACTAAGCCATTTCATTTTTTCTCTATTTAATGACATATCTATTTATTTATATATATAGTTATATTTATTTGTATATTAATATAGATTCATATTAATATAAATATATTTAGTTATATTAATACATATATATTTATTCATATATTAGTATATATATAGTCATTCTTATATTAATATATATTTATATTAATATATTTTTTATCCGTATATTTATTTTTATATTAATATATATTTATAAGATTATTTTTAAATACATTTATAAAATATGTTTTTTTGTGTGTTTATAAATAACTAAATACATACATATATAACACACACACACACACACACACACACATATTTACGAATAAATACATATATATATATATATGTGTGTGTGTGTATTTGAAAATCCATAGAATGTTAAAACGACTATAACATCTAATCTAGAAGCTCGTTTCAAGTCCAAAACCAGTCCAATCGAAGAAAATGAAACAATCTTCGATAAGATATGTGGTACAGGCCTAACGAACATCCGAATCAGAAGTTATACTTGTTTTAATATTAACAAATCTGGATATCCCATCTAAAGCCACTAACAACGCTACATAAACCCTATCAATTGCTACACAAACCCGAAAAATGCTTCAAAATCCAAAAAACACAAAAAAACGCCACAAAACGCTAAAATAACCCTAACAATGCATAAAAAATCAAAACACACCCATAAAACCCAATGAAATGAATATAACCCCAAATAGCTCAAACAAACCGTAACAACCCCTAAAAACCCTAACAAAACATAGCAAACCCTAACACCCACTAATAACTCCTAAGAACCACTAATAAGCCCTAATAACCCATAATACACACTATTAATCCCTTAAAATCCTAATAAACACTAATAAATCGTAATAACCTGTAATAAACCCTAAAAAACTCGATTAGACCCTAATAAACACTACAAAAGCCCAAAACCCCCTAATATACAATAAAAAACATTATTAAACCATAATAATCCCTAATAATCACTAAAAACCCTAACAAACCAAACCAAATGCTACAAAAACCACCAAATAATAGCCTACAAAACCCTACAACCCACTAAAAACCCTAAAAAACCCTAATAACCACAAAATAAATCGTAACAAACCCTAAAAACCCCAAATAAATCATACAAAAATCCTAACAACGCCAAATAAATCGTAACAAACTGAAACAGACCATTAAAAACCCTAACAAACCACAATAAACCCTAACAAAGCACAATAAACCCTAATAAATTGTAATAAACCTAAATATATGTTACTAAACCGTAATAAATAAAATAAACACTAATAAATCCTAAATAACCCTAAAAAAGAATGATAAACCCTAGAAAAAGCTATTAATGCCTACAAAAGCCCAATAAAACCCTAATATACAATAAAAATGCTAATAAACGGTAACAAATTCTAAAGAAAACTAATAAAAACTAAAGAAACCTACAAAACCCTAAAGAACCATATTAAACTCTAAAGAGCACAAAAAACCCTAAATAACCCAAATAAATGCTAAAGCACAATATACAAACCCTAAAAACTGCTACAATAACCAAACAAACCCTATAACACACTAAAAAAACCCTAACAACCCCTATCAATCCCAAAAAACAAATAAATCCATAAAAATCCTAAAAAAATCATTAAAAAGCCATCAGATACCATAAAAAACCATAAACACCCGTTAACAACCCTTAAAAACCCTAAAAAATGCTACAAACCATAAACAACCATTAAAACCCAAAAAATGGATTCAAATAGAGACATAAACCCTAAAAACGTTACATAAACCCTTAAAATGCAACAAAAACCCTAAAAATGCAACATAAGCCAAAAAACGCAACATAAACCCAAAAAATGCTACATAAACCCTAAAAGCACAACATAAACCCTAGAACAGTAACATAAACCCTAAAAAACAAAACATAAACCGTAAAAAACGCAAAATAAACATTAAAAAATGCAACATAAAACCTAAAAACACAATATAAACCCTAAAAGCACTCCTTGAACCCTAAAACGTTATATAAACCCTAAAAAATGCAACATAAATGCTAGATCACCCCTAAAAATGCTACATAAACCCAGAAAAGGCAACATAAACCCTAAAAAATGCTACATAAAACCTAAACCCTAAACACGCTACAAAAACCCTAAAAACATTACATAAACCCTAATAATGATACATAAAATATAACCTGCTAACTAAACCCTAAAAACGCTACATAAACTCTAACAACGCTACACAAACCCCAAAAAATGCTACAAACCCCCTAAAGATGCTTTAAACCCCTCAAAAATATTAAAACCTAATATACCATAATATAAAAAATTAAACCCTAATAAACCCATAATAAACTCTAATAATCCTTAAAAACTCCTTATAATACTAAAATCCTATGAAACTCTTCTCAACCCTAATAAAACCCCAAAAATACCTAATAAACCATAATAAATGATAATAAAACCTCATAAACAATAAAAACACGTTAAGAAAACCTAAACAACCCTAACCAACCCTAATAGTCACTAATAAACACTAATAAACTGTAATAAACCCCAAACAAATGCTTAAAAGCCCTAATAAACCATTAATATATCCAAATAAACCCTACTCAACCATAACAAACTTTAACACACCATAATAACCCCTAATAAAACCCTACAAAACCCTAATAATGAAAAAAATGCTAGTATACCTTAAAAATCCCTAGAAACCCTGATAAACTCTAATATAACCTAATAGACCCAAAAAACGCTCATGAACAATAAAAAATGATCACAAATAATAAAAACGTGCTATATTATCTTAAAAACCTAAAAACACTAGTATAACCTAATAAAGACAAAAAACACTAATATATCTTAAAAATCTCTAGAAACTCTAATAACGAATAATAAACTCAAATAAAACCAAAGAAACCCTAAAAACTCACAAATAAAAAAAAGATCACAAATAAGAAAACCACGCTATATTTTCTAAAAAGACTGAACAAAATCTAATATAACTTGATAAAAAAAAACTAATAAACCCCTAACAAACCCTAATAAACCATAAAAATACCTAATAAACCCTAATAAAAATGAATAAAACACTAATAAAAACCCTAAAAATAACTTCTCAACCCTAATAAATCTTGACACACCATAACAAAACCAAATAAAACCCAACTAAACCCCAATAAACAAAAAACAACAAACAAACCATTAAAATTCCCTAGAAACCCAAATAAACCATAATAAATTCAAATAAAAGCTAATAAACCATTAAAAATGCTCACAAACACTAAAAACATGCTAATAAAACCTAAAAATTCATAACAACCCCTCATATATATTAACAAAAACTAAAAAACACTCATATACCCTAATAAAAACACTAACAAACCCTAATAAAACCTAAAAATCCCTAACAAACCCTAATAAACCGTACTCAACCCTAATAAACCCTAATAAAGCTGTAAAGATACTGACTCAACCCTAATAAAACCCTAAAAATACCTACTCAACCCTAATAAACCTTAACACACCCTAATAAACCATAATAAACCCCACTAAACCTTAACAACGCAAATATAAATTTAAAAAGCCCTAAAACCCCGAATTAATACTAATAAAAACTAACAAGGCTTAAAAGTGCTAATAAACCCGAATAAACACAACTAAACACTAAAAACCGTAATATAAATTCTTAAAAATTAATAAACCATAATAAATCCTAATAAATCCTAAACAAAACCAAATATACCATAATATACCATAATATACCCTAATAAACCCAACTCAATTCTAATAAAACCTTAAAAATACTTAATAAACCCTAATAAACCACGACACACCATAATAAACCTTAATAAAATTCTAATAATCCCCACCAAAACCTAAACACGGCTAATATACCATTAAAAAACCCTAAAACACTAACAAACCATAATAAATGTTAACAACACCTAAAAATCCTAAAAATGATAGTAAACCCTAAAAATACCTCTAATAATAATAGTTATAATAACACACGTGCATCTGCATATGCATGTGCATGGTCTAAATAATAAATCATAATGCACGTGCATGTGCATATGCATGCACATTTGCGTGTGATTGATAATAAATAATGAATAACAACACATGTGAATTTCATGTGTATGTGAATGTTTATGTGAATGATAATAAATAATTAATAATAACGCACATCCAAGTGCATGTGCATATGCATGTGCATGTGCATGGTAATAAACATTAAATAATTACAAAGTCCACATGAATGTGCATTTCCATGTAAATGATAATAAATAATAAATAATAACACATGTGATAAAAGAATAACAGAAGTGGATTGCATGTGCACGTGGATGAGAATAAATAATAACAACACATGTGATAATAGAATAACACAAGTGCATTTCATTTTCATGTGCATGGTAATAAATAATATATAATAACACACGTGTATGTGCATTTACCTGTAATGATAATGATAATTACCCATGCATGTGAATGTTAATAAATAATAAAAAACAACGCACGTGCGTGTTCATTTGTATTTGATGATACAAACAACAATAAAAACAACAACAACAACAATAATAATAATAATAGAATAACGCAAGTGCATTTCATGTTCACGTGCATAGTAGTAAATAATTGTCACGACCCGTCCACGGGGCCCGTGCCGTGACTACCCCAAGCCCGCCTTCCATAGGCCAGGGGCCGGCGACTAGCACCAAAGGCGTAAATCCCGATAACTGGGAAGGCATTGCCTTTATAAAAGTAAACAAAGCACCACAGAGTACAAGCGGAAGTAAAACACTAAGTACAAAGAGAAGTGTTGAAAGGTAAATGGGCCAGAATACAAACCCAAAATAAAGTACAACTACAGCTGAACAAAGTACAACAGAAAAAGGAAACAGCTAGAAGGACGGAAGCGGCTCCTGGGTCGTCCTCCTCAGATCCTACCTGAAGGGTAGGTACAGATGGCACAGCTCCTGGATCGTCCACCACGGATCCTACCTGAAGGGTAGGTACAGATAGCCTCCACAACACTCTCGCCCGTCAACCTCCTCCAAGTGTCGTCTCGCCATGAAGTCTACCTCCGGATACTGACTCGTCATGTATTCCACCTCCGGGTACTGACTCGTCGTGTAGTCTACCTCCGGGTACCATCCATTCCTCAAACACTTGGCCTCTGTCAGCACTGCCCGTCGTCTGCAACCAACACAACGAGGTGCAGGCATAGCCCGTGCATGGGTGAGTATAACGATACTCAGTAGGGACTCCGAGACCCTCAAGGTCTCACTAAAACCAACAAGGATAACCACAAAGAAGAGCTCATAAAAAAACCTCTACTTAGGTATATGCCCATACATATACCTAAGTTATCAAGTAACCCATCTCAATCATGAGGAAACACAAGGATTATGAAATCAACGGATAACCACTACCCAGGTATATTCCCATACATATACCTAAGTTATCATGTAACCCATCTCAATCATGAGGAAACACAAAGGTCATAGACTCAGCTCAAACCAGGATTTTCATTATCGAAACCATAACTGCTGAAGAGCCTCGTCTCTGGAGTGTACAGTGGTCCTGTCACGACTCTGAGGTACTGCTCACTAACCTAAGACTGCTGAGGTACTCCTCCTGTTGACTGATATCATGCGGTCCAAATATCGCGGATAAAAGACGGAAGAGAATCATGTAAGGAAAATCACGTAAACCCCCTACAGATTTCCCGCATACAAGAATTCCCAACCCACAATATATTCTTCGCGGATCAACTTGATGTTTAGTTGATCCACGTTCTTTGATTTAGAAGGAAGTAACATGGGGTTCATTAATATTCACAAAACAATTCCCTACCTCAAGCGTCGTCGAGCGAGGGTTCGTCGCGGATTTTCTCGTCGCGGATTTTCTCGTCGCGGAAGAAAGCGTCGCGAGTAGGGGATCGTCGACGTCACGTCGTCGATCTCCGAGGATCCGGCGTTTTTGTCGACCTTCGTCAGAGGGCGGCGTTCTTCGTTGGCGGTGATGTGTTCTTCGCGTTCTTCGTCGAAGAATGAAGAACTTCAAACCTTGGATCTTTCTCCCAAAATCCTCTCGACAAGCTAACCCCCCAAACAAAAATAAGTGTATCTGTTATTTTATTAACCAAGTCATAGGATTGCATTTAATAAGATTAAAACAGTTAATTCAATTGAATTAAATGCAATGATTTAATCCCCCAAATTTAATAGGGGCGTTTAATAACATATTAAACGCAAGAGTTGACTTGACATTAAGAGGGGGTGCGGGTGCGTTACTTAGAGGAAAAGAAACGGTGGGGATCGTGGGGGCCCCACCTCAAAAATATCCTACCAAGAGGGTAGGATATTTTGGATTGCACCATATCCGCTTCAACTTAGATTAAGTAGCTTTAAGTGGCTTTAAGTTTCTTTAAGTGAAATAAAATAAAGTTGTCACACCACTTTATTTTATTTTCTTCACTTAACCCCCAAAAATTAAAAACCACACCCGAGCAAACGAAACTCCGGAAAATGAGTTTCTAAGCAAATACCGGCGCTGCAATTCCATCGGTGCCCTCAGAATTCGATTCCAAGCACCGGTTCAAAAGTTAGAAAAACCTGCTCGTTCGTTCACTGAACGTACTCGAGCCTAAACTTCAGAAATCGATTCCATGCACACCGGGCCTCGGAATTAGGCGTCGTCAGAAGCTGCGTTCTTTTAAAATTCCAATGAAAATTAAGAAAAAAAATTTCCCTTGACATTTTTGGGTCTTTACATTACTCCCACCTCAGGGATTTACATCCTCGTAAAGATTTAACAGAAACTAGGGTCACAAAAGCGGTACAGAGCACGCATCTGAGCCTTCCGCTCCCTTGTGCTCACCTGGAGGTTCCCGTACTGCCAGAGAAAGTGCACCCGGGGAATCGATCGTCCTCATAGGATCCGCTTCTGTCGATCCTCGATCCCCACTGGAACCTCAGTAAAAGAAACCCCATCGCCATCGTCCAGCTCCCCATGGTCGATGATATGCGAAGGATCGAGCACGTATCCACTCAGTTGAGATACGTGGAAGTCGTCGTGCACCTGGTGCAACTGAGGTGGATGGGTCAAGCGGTAAACCACCCCACCTACCTAGCTGAGGACCTAGAAAGGTCCGTTGAACCTCGGAGATAACTTGCAGCCTTGGCCACATCTCCGTAAACCTCATCGAGGTGAGACACGTATAAGGATGTGATCGTCATCCTCAAACTCCAGAGGTCTCCAAATCCGGTTTAGAATTGGAACTCAAAAAGACTGCTGCCACGAGAGTAAGGTTGACCAACTCAAGAGCGATCGGTCGCACCCTCCTGTGCATGAGTTACCCTGTGCTGCCTGGGGTTTCCTTTTTTTTGCCGACCAAGTAAAACCCATTCCGATGTCGTAGTTAAACCACAAACTTTTTGCCTAATACCGTCAATTTGTGTATGAACAGTGATTGCCCAGTCCATACTCAAACCAACGTCGTAAGGCCTCGACGCTGCCACCAAGAGATTCCAACTGAAACCCTATCCTTGAGGGTCTGACCACACTGTCGGCATAAGTGTTATTATCGAGTCTTCTCCCAAGGTATCTCCAGACGTGAGGGTCATGTCCACGGCTTACCAGAAACTCTAGGTCTGGGACAAGATTTGTGAAAGCAAGGAATGATTCATATCAACGTCCATTACTACAACATCTAGTAGTGGACACAGACTGTCCCTTGAATCATTTTCAGAGCCATCGGGTCACTCTCCCTGACCGCACGCAGCTACCCTCTTCCCCTGCCCCCCAGCTACCTGAGCCTGGCAGGGACAACTAAGGCGGGTGGTTGTAACATGTTAAGATGTACACCACCTCATGCTGTTCTCCTAGCTCTGCCTCCACGTCTGCTGCTTCACAGACTCATCTCTCCTTAAAAATTCCTCTGCTTGAAACAATTAACATGCTCGAGTCTCTAAGACTGGCACCGGTTTCCTGTTTCTCACCGCACTGTGCAGTCTTCATCCGCTCCTAGATGATCTGCACCTTCTTTGCCTACGATCTGAAAGACCTGCTAAAATTTCTCCTTTTCCGAAAAGAGAAACTCGTTCTCATCCCCTGGATGAACCACACCCATTTCCTAATACAGTCAATCCTGACATGAATGATGTATTCATGCCATGGATGACGTCGTAAGGCCTCGACGTAACTACCAAGAGATCCAACTTTCACTCTCACCTCCAAGGGTTGAGTCACACTGTCGGCATCAGTGTGAGGTCACTAGGTCTCCTCCAGTATAAATCTCAAAATTGAGGGTCAAGTCAACAGTTTTAATCGGGACCACTCAGTATCAACCAAACAAAAGGACAGGAAGGTAAACATCACAAAGATAAGTGTCTTTTTATTATTGCAGCTCATAGTACAAAGACACGAATACAACCACAACAGGGAACTAGAAGTATAAGGGACGTATCCACTAGTTCCTCTCCTTTCCACATGCTCTCGGAGCTCTACTGCCTTATCCACTGCTCGGCTATTTCTCAAGCACCCGCTGCTGCTTTTTCCTCGATGACTCCTCCAAAGCCTGTGGATCAACTGTACAAGTAGTCGGACAGTCACGTGCTAGGTGACCCTTTCCGCCGCATTCATAACACTTCCTTATCCTCGTACGGCTGGCTCTCGTCCTCTTGGACCCATGCATCATCTGTCTACTTCCCACAGATGACTCGGCTACTGATCGAAAACCCTGTGGTAAAGGCAGAAGCTCCTGTACATGCTCTGGGTGTAAAGCTACTGGCACAAACTCCACCCTAAAGAAGGTATCAGAGTCTTCCCATGTGAAGTCCATCCCGTCGCAAAACTGGAACATGTGGCTCCACCACCTGCCTGCTGCTGCCTGATGAAGGCTGGCAGAAAAGATCACCATGAAGTCTGCCGGCGTCCCCACTGGCCTGAAGACTCCCACCACAGCCTCCAGCCAATCCTCAGCCGCCTGTGGGTCCGTCTCTCCCCAGAACCTGGGTGGTCTCTGGCGCTAGAACTCATGCAGCGTGATCAAGTGGCGTGCATCGCCTACTGCTGGGGCTGGTGGCATCGGTGGCCCAACATATGGTAGTACCGCTGGTGCCTCCGCTGCTGCCTCAACTGCAAGAGGGCCCTGTACCGAAGCCTCGTCGCTCGGCAGGCTCTCAGTACGCACATCCCTCTGGGCTCTAGATGGTCGTTCGTGAAAAGGAATCCTGAAAGAAACAATGTGACACGGTCAAACGATTATACCTGGTGAGCTGACCTGGTTTGAGCTGACATTTAAAAACTTCTGGAAACACACACGCAATCAGTGTTTTCGTGCACAAAGTCGGAAATTGGTTGTCAGGGTCCTAGTGCATGGATACGTCGGCCACCCGCACCTGCACTGGACTCCCTGAACTGAAAACCACACTCGGTACTCTTAACACTATTGCTTCACAGAAAGGAAAAAAAGATCAGAGTCCCAAGTTCTGCGGTAGAACCGAACTCCTTTGATACCAATTTGTCACGACCCGTCCTCGGGGCCCGTGCCGTGACTACCCCAAGCCCGCCTTCCATAGGCCAGGGGCTGGCGACTATCACCAAAGGCGTAAATCCTGATAACTAGGAAGGCATTGCCTTTATAAAAGTAAACAAAACACCACAGAGTACAAGTGGAAGTAAAACACTAAGTACAAAGAGAAGTGTTGAAAGGTAAATGGTCCATAATACAAACCCAAAAGAAAGTACAACTACAGCTGAACAAAGTACAACAGAAAAAGACAATAGCTGGAAGGATGAAAGCGGCTCTTGGGTCGTCGTCCTCGGATCCTACCTGAAGGGTAGGTACAGATGGCGCAGCTCCTGGATCGTCTACCACGGATCCTACCTGAAGGGTAGGTACAGATAGCCTCCAAAATTCTCTCGCCCTTGAACCTCCTCCGAGTGTCGTTTTTCCGTGAAGTCCACCTCTGGATAATGACTCGTCATGTTGTCCACCTTCGGGTACTGACTCGTCGTGTAGGCTACCTCCGGGTACCGTCCAGTCCTCGAACACTTGGCCTCCGTCAGCACTGCCCATCATCTGCAACCAACACAACGAGGTGCGGGCATAGCCCGTGCAGGGGTGAGTATAACGATACTCAGTAGGTACTCCGAGACCCTCAAGGTCTTAATAAAAGCAACAAGGATAACCACAAAGAATATCTCAACAAATAACCTCTACTTAGGTATATGCCCATACATATACGTAAGTTATCAAGTAACCCATCTCAATCATGAGGAAACACAAGGATATGAAATCAACGGACAACCACTACCCAGGTATATGCCCATACATATACCTAAGTTATCAAGTAACCCATCTCAATCATGAGGAAACACAAAGGTCATAGACTCAGATCAAACCAGGATTTTCATTATCGAAACCGTAACTGCTGAATAGCCCCGTCTCTGGAGTGTACAGTGGTCCTGTCATGACTCCGAGGTACTGCTCACTAACCTAACACTACTGAGGTACTCCTCCTGTTGACTAATATCATGCGGTCGAAATATTGGAGATAAAAGATGGAATAGAATCACGTAAGGAAAATCACGTAAACCCCCTACAGTTTTCCCGCATACAAGAATTCCCAACCAGCAATATATTCTTCGCGGATCAACTTGATGTTTAGTTGATCCGTGTTCTTTGATTTAGAAGGAAGTAGCATGGGGTTCATTAATATTCACAAAACAATTCCCTACCTCAAGCGTCGTCGAGCGAGGGTTCTTCACGGATTTTCTCATCGTGGAAGAAAGCATCGCGGGTAGGGGATCGTCGACGTCACATCATCGATCTCCGAGGATCCGACGTTTTTGTCGACCTTCGTCGGAGGGCAGCGTTCTTCGTTGGCGGCGATGCGTTCTTTGCGTTCTTCGTCGAAGAATGAAGTACTTCAAGCCTTGGATCTTTCTCCCAAAATCCTCTCGACAAGCTAACCCCCCAAACAAAAATAAGTGTATCTCTTATTTTATTAACCAAGTCATAATTTTGCATTTAATAAGATTAAAACAATTAATTCAATTGAATTAAATGAAACGCTTTAATCCCCCAAATTTAATAGGGGAGTTTAATAACTTATTAAATGCAAGAGTTGACTTGACATTAAGAGGGGGTGCGGGTGTGTTACTTAGAGGAAAAGAAATGGTGGGGCTCGTGCGGGCCCCACCTCACAAATATCCTACCAAGAGGGTAGGATATTTTGGATTGCACCATATCCGCTTCAACTCAGCTTAAGTAGCTTTAAGTGGCTTTAAGTGAAATAAAATAAAGTTGTCACACCACTTTATTTTATTTTCTTCACTTAACCCCCAAAAATTAAAAACCACACCCGAGCAAACACAACTCCGGAAAAGGCGTTTCTAAGCAAATAACGGCACTGCGATTCCATCGATGCCCTCAGAATTCGATTCCAAGCACCGGTTCAAAAGTTAGAAAAACCTTCTCGTTCGTTCACTGAACGTACCCGAGCCTAAACTTCGGAAATCGATTCCGGGCACACCGGGCCTCGGAATCAGGCGCCGTTAGAAGCTGCGTTCTTGTAAAATTCCAAAAAAAATTAAGAAAAAAATTTCCCGTGAAATTTCCGGGTCTTTACAATAATAAATAAATAATAGTAAATAAGAACGCACATTCATGTGCATGTACCTTTACATTTGATAATAATATTAATAATACTAATTGTAATAATAATGATAACACATGCACGTGCACAGTAAAAAATAAAAAATAACAACGCACATGCATGTGGATTTTCATGTGATAATGATAGTAATAATGATAATGATAATAATAATAATAATACAAATAATAAATAACTATAATAATAATAATAGAATAATATAAGTGCATTGAATATGCATGTGCATGGTAATAAATAATAAATAATAATTCCCGTGCATCTGCATTTGCATTCGATGATAATAATAATAACAAATGTAGTTGTAGTACTGAAAATAGTAGCAGTACCAAAGCATGTGATAATAGAATATTTCATGCGCATTACATGTGCACGTTCATGGTAATAAATAATAACATACGTCCATTTTCATTTTCATTTGATGATAATAACAATAATAACAATAACAGTAATAATAACTATAACTATAAAAATGCATGTGATAATAGAATAATGTAGGTGCATTGCATGTCCGCTTGCATGGTAATAAATAATAACAGCCGTGCATGTGAATTTTCATGTGATGATAATAATAATAATAATAATAATAATAATAATAATAATAATAAAATGCACAATATATGCACATTCTTGGAAATAAATAATAAATAATAACGCATGTGCATCTACATTTGCATGTGATGATGATAATAATAATAATAATAATAACAATAATAATAACAATAATGATAATTATAATAATGATAATGATAATAATGATAATGATAATTATGATAATAATAACGAGTGCGATAATAGAATAACACACGTCCTAACAAACCCTAACAAAACCTAACAAACCCTAGCAACCACTAATAACCACTAAGAACCACTATTAAACCCTAAAACTCTAATAAACACTAATAAATCATAATAACCTCTAATAAACACTAAAAAACCCCTTTAGTCTCTAATAAATGCTACAAAAGTCCTAAAAGCCCTAATACACTATAAAAAGCACTATTGAACCATAATAAATCCTAATAATCACAAAAACCCTATCAAACCCAACAAAACACTTGAAAACCCACCAAATAAGAACTTACAAAACCCTACAACCTGATAATAAACAATAATAGACCCTAATAACCCCATAATAAATCGTAACAAACCCTAACTACCCAAAATAAATCGTAACAAATCCTAATAATGCCAAATAAATCATAACAAACTGAAACAAACCATAACAAACCCCTAATAAACCGCAATAAACCCTAAAAAATCTTAATAAACCCTAATAAATCATAATAAACCCAAATACAGGTTAATAAACCCCAATAAATAAAATAAACCCTAAGAAACCTTAATAAATCCTAAATTACCCTAAAAATGGTTGATAAACCCCTGAAAAAGCTATTAATGCCTACAAAAGCCCAATAAAACCCTAATATACAATAAAAAAGAAAATAAACCGTAAAAAATCCTAAAGAACACTAATAAAACCCAAAGAACCCTAATAAAACCTAAAAAACCATAATAAACTCTAAAGAACACTAAAAAGCCCTAAAGAACCCAAAAAAACTCTAAAACACGTTACATAAACAAAAACAACAGTACATAAACCCAAAAGCACTACAAAAACCCTAGAACCGTAACATAAACCCTAAACAACGCAACATAAACATCAAAAAATTCTACATAAAACCTAAAAATACAACATAAGCACTAAAAACACTACATGAACCTTAAAAAAGTTACATAAAACCTAAAAAATGCAACATAAATGCTACATCACCCCTAAAAAGGCTACATAATCCCAGAAAATGCAACATAGACCCTAAAAAATGCTACATAAAACCTAAACACTAAACACACTACATAAACCCTAAAATGATACATAAACCCTAAAAAATGCTACATAAAACATAAAACCACTAACTAACCCCTAAAAGCGCTACATAAACACAAAAAATGATACATAAACTCCAACAACTCTTCACAAACACTAAAAAAGCTATGAAATCCATAAAGACACTTCAAACCCCTCAAAAATATTAAACCCTAATATACCATAATATAAAAAATTAAACCCTAATAAACCCCTAATAAACTCTAATAATTCATAAAAATTACTTATAATCCCTAAAAACCCTAAGAGACTCTACTCAACCCTAATTAAACCCCCAAAACACCTAATAAAAACTAATAAATAATAATAAAACCTAATAAACATTATAAACACATTAAGAAAACCTAAACAACCCTAACCAACCCTAATAGACACTAATAAACCGTAAAAAACCCCAAACAAACCCTAAAAATACCTAATTAACCATAAAGAAATCCAAATAAACCCTACTCAACCCTGACAAACCTTAACACACCATAATGACCCCTATTAAAACCCTACAAAACCCTAATAATGAAAACAAATGCTAGTATACCTCTAAATCCCTAGAACCCCTCATAAACTCTAATATAACCTAATAAACCCTAAAAATTCTCACAAACAATAAAAAAAGTTTAGAAACAATAAAAACATGCTAAATAACCAAAAAAGACCTAAAACACTAATATAACCTAATAAAGACAAAAAACACTAATAAACCTTAAAAATCCCTAGAAACCATAATAAACTGTAATATAACCTATGACAGCCTAAAAACACTCACTAACAAAAACAAAATGATCACAAATAATAAAAAACTCTATATTATCTAAAAAGACTTAATAAACACTAATATAACCTAATAAAACAAAAAACACTAATAAACCCCTAACAAACCCTAATAAACCATAAAAATCCCTAATAAACCCTAATAATAACAATTATACCCTAATAAAACCATAATAAAACCCTAAAAATACCTTCTCAACACTAATAATCCTTGACACACCATAATAAAACCTAATATAACCCAACTAAACCCAAATAAACAAACAAACGCCAACAAACAATTAAAAATCCCGAGAAACCCTAATAAACCATATTAACTTCTAATAAAACCAAATAAACCATAAACAATGCGCACAAACACTAAAACACGATAATAAAACCTAAAAAGTCCTAACAACTCCTCATATATATTAAAAAAAACGTCAAAACACTCATATACCCTAATAAAAACACTAACAAACCCTAGTATACCCTAAAAATCATTAACAAACCTTAATAAACACTACTCAACCCTAATAAACCCAAATAAAACCCTAAAGATACCTACTCAGCCCTAATAAAACCCTAAAAATATGTTCTCAACCCTAATAAACCTTAACACACTATAATAAACCATAATAAACCCCACTAAACACTAAAAAATGCAAATATTCCATTTAAAAGCCCCAAAACCCCTAATAAATGCTAATAAAACCTAACAAATCATAAAAGCACTAATAAACCCTAATAGACAATACTAAAACATAAAAAACCCTAATATACCCTCTTAAAAATTAATAAACCAAAATGAATGATAATAAACCCTAATAAATCCTAAACATACCCAAATATACCATAATATACCATAATATTCACTAATAAACCAAACTCAATCCTAATAAAACCCTAGAAATACCGAATAAACCCTAATAAACCTTAACACATCATAATAAACCTAATAAAATCCTAATAACCCCCACCAAACCTTAAAAACACTAATATACCATTAAAAGCCTTATAACTCTAACGAATCATAATAAATGTTAATAACACCTAAATATTCTAAAAAATGCTAGTAACCCAAAAAATACCTCAAATAATAATAGTAGTAGTAATAACACACATGCATGCACATATGCGTGTGCATGGATTAAATAATAAATCATAACCCACGTGCTTGTGCATATGCCTTTGCATTTGCATGTGAATGATAATAGATAATAAATTATAAATAATAACGCATGTAAATTACATGTGTATCTGCATTTCATGTGAATGATAATAAAAAATAAATAATAACGCACATCCAAGTGCATGTGCATGTGCATATGCATGTGCTTGTTCACAGTAATAAACAATAAATAATAACCAAGTCCACATTAATGTGCAATTCCATGTGAATTATAATAAATAATAACACATGTGATAATAGAATAATGCACATGCATTGCGTGTGCATGTGCATGAGAATAAATAATAATAACACATGTGATAATAGAATAATGCAAGTGCATTTCATTTTCATGTGCATGATAATAAATAATATATAATAATGCACGTGCATGTGCATTTACATGTAATGATAATGATAATGAAGTATGCACATGCATGGTAATAAATAATAAATAACAACGCATGTGCATGTGCATTTGTATATGATGATACAAAAGAAAATGATAATAATAATAATAATAATAATAATAATAATAATAATAACATAGGTGTATTTCATGTGCACGTGCATAGTAGTAAATAAAAAATAAATAATAATAAATAAGAATGCACATGCATGTTCATGTGCATTTACATTTGATGATAATATTAATAATACTAATTGTAAAAATAATAATAATAATGCATGCATGTGCATGGTAAAAAATAATAAATAACAATGCACATGCATGTACATTTGCATTTGATAATGATAATAATAATGAAAATGATAATGATGATAATAATAATAATAATAATTTTGATAATAATAATAATAATAAAAGAATAATACAAGTGCATTGCATATGCACATGCATGGTAATAAATAATAAAAAATAACGCACGTGCATCTACATTTTCATGTGATGATAGTAATAATAATAGCAGTTGTAATAATAGTAGTAGTGGTGGTGATAATAGTAGTGGTACCAATGCATGTGATAATAGATTATTGCATGTACATTACGTGTTCACGTGCATGGTAATAACATATAATGCATGTGCATTGCATTTTCATGTGATGACGACGACGATGATGATGATAATAATAATAATAATAATAATAATAACAATGCATGTGATAATAGAATAACGCACATGCATTTAATGTGAGTGTATGTGCTTTCGCATGTGAATCTGCATGTGATGATAATAACAATAACAAAAACAACAAAAACCACAATAATAATAACAATAATAATAACGACGCTTGTGATAATAAAATATTGTGTGTGCATTGGATGTGCACGTGTATGGTAACAAAAATATAATAATAATGCACGTGCATGTGGATGAGATGATGATAATAATAATAATAATAATAATAATAATAATAATCGTACTAATAAGTTGTAGTTGTTTGAAAAAACAGCAGACATGACAAAAATGCTAGAAATGGGGTCTCGAAAAAACGAACAAATCATAGAGTCATTGAAAAAGGAAAAACATCTTCTTCGGGTGTCCATTTCCGCTATTTGAATAGTTAAACTAAATTTCATGGAACGAACTATGATAAAAACAGGTGTCGGAGGCCGAACAGACACACAGATTAGAAGTTATGACCATTTTAAGAAAAAAATTGACAGGGATTCGTACAAGAAAATGGATTTTTGGAGGCCTTCTGATGGGTTTCAGGGATTTTTGGGTTTCAAACATGACTTGAACAATGTTCAAGTCATCCTTTTGCGTATATCACTTCTCTACTTTCGATTTGATATGTGGTAGACCCCAAACGGACAACCAGAGTGAAAGTTATGGCCATTTGAAGTTGGAATTTTTTTGGAGTGTTGTAACTAATATATCATATATTTCATTGATCTTCACATAGTTTCTACTAAAATTGGTTCTCACTCATATCACGAGCTTCGATTTGACAGGTCACAACGCTCAAATGGACACTCGAAGGGGAAGTTATGATTATTTTAGTGAGTTGTGGGTTTCATATTTTTTTAGACGCTAGGAGAGTTGCTAAATATAAAACGAAAATAACTTCTGCTACGTGTGTTCATTTTGGATCTACCACATATCAATTCAAATATTGTGAAATGATACACATTTGGGTAACCAATGGTACCCTTTCAGACAATCACTACTGGAAAATGGACCTATCCACACGGTTTTCTCCAAAACAGTGGGGATAGCCCCCCCCCCCCTATACCCACAGTTTTGGAAAACCGTGGGTATAGGTGTCTATTCAAGACCTATTTTCCAAAACTGTGGGTATAGGGGAGGTCTATCCCCACGGTTTTCCCAAAAAGTTTTTGGCAGGAACCCTATACCCACGGTTCTTCCTTCTATACCCTCAGTTTTTATAAATATATTTAACTAAATATATATATATACATATAGGTGATGTTAGGGTAGTGGTTAGACGCGGTGTTTGCATCAAAGAGGTCGCGAGATCGAAACTCGGCGCCTGCATTATTTTAGGACCTATACCCATGGTTTTGAAACCGTGGTTAAAAGCCGTTGACACTGTGACAATTGGATATGTTTCGGTGACATGGTGGCAGGACACCTATACCCACGGTTTTGGAAAACCGTGGGTATAGGCTGGGGACCTATCCCGACATCGTTCCGAGCCCACGGTTCCCAAAACTGTGGGTATAGGCTATACCCATGGTTTTGGGGGCTATACCCATGGTTTTGAACCGTGGGTATAGGCCGTTTTTTCAGTAATGTATCCTCAGCCCCCAAAAAGACCCAAAATCCCTTTGGATCGTTAAAAGAATGGTTTCTGGTGTCCGTTTTGCAATAACTTCTTCTATAGTTTTCCGTTTTTCCTATACCACATATCAAATTGAAGCTTGTGACTAGACATACACTCCTATAACTACTAAAGCACCTTCTCACATCCTTGAAGGCCCCAAAAGATACTTAAACCCTCCAAAAGACCCTTACTTCTACATCAGGAGTCTTTTTTTCCTCTACCATATATCAAATCAAATATTTCGACTATATCTACACATCTATGACCAAAATTAACACCATATCACATTATTAAAGTCCCAAAAGGTCCTTAAGTCCTCCAAATGATCATAACTTCTGCTCTGGGTTTCCGTTTCACCTCTACCACATATCAAATTGAAGCTGGCGACTAGCTCTACTTATCTGTCACAACCAAGAACAACTAAATAACCCTAAAAACCATGAATAACCCCATAAGAACTAAAAACCATTAAAACCCAAGCAAAACCATAAAAACCATAACAAACCCTAACAAACAATAACAAACCATAACAAACCATAACAAACCCTAAAACCCTAACAAACCATAACAAACCTCCAAAAACCATAAAAAACAAAACAAACCCTAACAAGAACTGACAAACCCCAAGAAGCACTAAGAAACCCCAACAAACCCAAAAAACCTGATGAAACCCTAAAAACCCCTATGAAACCATAATAAACCCTAACAAAACCCTAAAAACTCAAACAAAACCCTAAGAAAACCTAAGAAACACTAACACACCCTTAGAAATTGTAATACACCCTTAGAAACCCTAACACACCCTTAGAAAACCCATCACACCTTTAGAAACCCTAACACACCCATAGAAACCCTAACACAACATTACAAACCCTTAGAAACCATAGCGCACCCTAAGAAACCCTAACACGCACATAAAAACCCTAACTCACCCTTAGAATCCCTAACACACCCTTAGAAACCCTAACAGACCCTTAGACACACAAAATCACAATAATAAGCACCAATAAATCCTAACAAACCCTACTAACCAATAGTAAACAATAATAAACCCTAAAAAACCTGAAACGCCAGGACTAAACCATAATAAACACTAATAAATCGTTATAAACCCTAAAAACCCTATTAAACCACAATAAAAGCTACAAAATACCTATAAAACCAAATATACAACAAAAATTCTATTAAACCATTCAAAACGCTAATATTCACAAAAAAAACCCTAACAAACCTGGCACAACCTGACAAAACCCTAAAAAACCCAAAAAACCCAAAAAACCCAAAAAAACCCTAAAAATCTCTACAAATCCTAAAAAATCCTAAAAACCCTAAAAACCATAAAAACCCTAAAACCCCTAAAATCACGAAAAAACCAAAAAACCCAAAAAAACCTAAAAACCGTAAAAACCTCAAAAAACCTCAAAAAACCTCAAAAAATGCTAAAACTCTAAAAATCGGTAAAAGCACTAAAAACCTAAAAGGCCTAAAAATGCCTAACAAAACCCTAAGGAACCCTGTGAAACCCTTAAAAACCCTAAAAACCCCATAGAAAACCCTAAAACCCTTAAAATAAACCCTAATACAACATAAAGAACCCTAAAGAACTCTAAAAAAAATCTAAAGAACCCCTAAAGCCACTAACACCACTACATAAACCCTAACAATTGCTACAAAAAACCGAAAAATGCTTCAAAAACCATAAAATGCAACAAAACCCCAAAAAACGCTAAAATAACCCTAACAAGGCATAAAATATCCTAACACACCCATAAAACCCAAAAAAATGCCGAAAACCCCAAAAACCTCAAACTAACTGTAACAAACCCTAAAAACTATAACAAAACCTAAGAAACCCTAACAACCACTAATAACCCCTAAGAACCACTAATAAACCCTAATAACCCCTAAACCCCATTATTAAACCCTAAAAACCCTAATAAACACTAATAAATCATAATAACCTATAATAAACACTAACATATTCTATTAGACCCTCATAAATGCTACAAAATCCCTAAAAACCCTAATATACAATAAAAAACACTATTAAACCATAATAAACTATAATAATCACTAAAAACCTTAACTAACCTGACAAAACGCTACAAAAACCTCTAAATAATAGCCTACAAAACCCTACAATCCACTATATTCCCTAACAAACCCTAATAACCCCAAAATAAATCGTTACAAACCCCAATAATGCCAAATAAATCGTAAAAATCCTAACAAAGCCAAATAAATCATAACAAACTGAAACAAACCATAAAAAAACCCTAATAAACCTCAATAAACCCTAACAAATCTTAATAAACCCTAGAAACCCTAAAAACCCCAAAATAAATCGTAACAAACCCTAACAACCCCGAATAAATCGTAACAAATCCTAATATGGACAAATAAATCGTAACAAACTGAAACAAACCATAACAAACCCCTAATGAACCGCAACAAACCCTAACCTATCATAATAAACCCTAACAAATCGTAATAAACCTAAATACACGTTACTAAACCCTAATAAATATTCTAAACCCTAATAAATCCTAAATAACCATAAAATGTTGATAAACCCTAGAAAAATCTATTAATGCCTATAAAAGCCTAGTAAAACCCTAATATAGAATAAAAAATGCTAATAAATTGTAAAAAATCCTAAAGAACACTAATAAACCCTAAAGAACCCTAAAGAACCCTAAAAACCATATTAAACTCTAAAGAACACTAAAAAGCCCTAAAGAACCAAAAAAATGCTAAAACACATTATATAAACCCTAAAACCCACTACAATACCCAACCAAACCCTAAAACACACTAAAAACCATAACAACTACTATCAATACCAAAAAATCAAATTAACCCATAAAACACCCCAAATACCATTAAAAAGAAATAAGATACCATGAAAACCCATAAACACTAATTAACAACCCTTAAAAACCCTAAAAAACTACCAACCATAAACAACCATTAAAACCCTAAAAATGCTTCAAATAGATACATAAAACCTAAAAACATTACATAAAACCTTAAAAAAGCAACAGAAACCCTAAAAATGCAACATAAACCAAAAAACGCTATATAAATGCAAAAAACCCTACATAAGCCATAAAAGCACTACATAAAACATAGAACTATAACATAAAACCTAAAAACACAAAATAAGCCATAAAAAACCCAACATAAACATTAAAAAACACAACATAAAACCTAAAAACAAAATATAAACTCTAAAAACACTCCATGAACCCTAAAAACGTTACATAAACCCTAAAAATGCAACATAAATACTACATCACCCCTAAAAATTCTACATAAACCCAAACAAATGCTACATACAATCTAAACCCTAAACACGCTACATGAACTTAGGTGGAGCCAGCCTGTCATCTTTGAGAAATGGCCGGTTTTCTGCTCATCTTGTTGGAGTTTTGGGCACAGTGATCACTCTGGAGGCTGCTCTGGCACTGTCAGGGGTGGTGGTTCCCTGGCTCGCATATCTTCTGGTGGGATGACCCTCCCTCTAGTGGAGGTGAAGGGGAAAAAGGGGGTGGCTACCCCCCAACCTCTGAATGCTGATTTTCCCTGATCGTCTACTTTGCTAGCAGGAGGTGACTTAGAGGTGGCCCTGATGGATTCAGGTGGTTTCGTTGTGAGTCTGACTGGAGGAGCTGGTGTTTCGGGGAATGCTGATGAGGAGGAAGTGATGCTAGCTGAGAGGGATAACCAGGCTTCTGCTAAAGGTGTCCACGATTATGGTGACCCCCCTATGAGGTAGACAGATTTAGGGAAAACTGTGGTGATGGGCGTCGGGGAAGAAAATGTAGAGGAGGCCTATGCTCTGGATCTGGAACGAGATGATATAGCTGGATTGAAGGTTGCAGTCTTGGCTGAGCCTGCCGGGGAGGATGTGCGGGTGGCCGATGTCGTGAAGGAGGCAGTGGTTGCTTAGGGCCCGAGGACTGGAGATGAGTGGAGCTTGTCTTTAGCCGAGGAAAGGTCCATGGTGGATTCAGAGACCTGGATCCCCACAGGGCCACACATGAACTGGCGTGATGCCCCTGGTTCTGTCTAGATGTCCAAGCATGGGGGGACCAGACATGGGGCCTGGGTTATCTCCTCCCTCTGACAGCACAAGGGGTGCTGAGGATCCTCCCAGTATGCCGGGAAATACTGGTGATGCTGGTACCATGGACCTAGAGAGGGCTATGGTCCTTCATGGTGTCCCCTCTGCTGATGATTTTTGTGTGCAGCTGCATGAGATGGTTTGGGTTGAACGGGAAATGTTCTCACTTGAGGATGAAGCTGAGAGGCTCAGGGAAAGGTTCTCTGAGGCCGATCGCCGGTTAAATGCTGCTATGGCCAGGACAAAGGAGAAACGAGGTGCTAAAACTCCTGGGACAAACTGTAAGAAAGGGAAGGCAACATCAGTCAGTGATGGTGTCGCTTGTGCGAAGGCAGGTGTTGCAGCTGGATCCACTTCTGCCCCTCCAAGACGAAGGCGGAGGAAGGATTACTCTGCTCTCCCACGTCCCATGGCAACTAGGGCCTCTTCATGAGCTGTAAGAATTAATCTAAAGGTGAATAAGCGAGAGCGGCTTTCAACTTCTGCAGATCAAGAGAAGGCTAGGATAAAGCTGCTATCCAGGCCTGTCATGAAAGAGGATTTTGAATATGGATGGGACTCAACAGACATGGGTGCTGAGTCAGATTTCAGTTTTGCTGATGTAGGTGATGACTTTGGTATGAGCATGGGGTTTTGAGGTGCGGAGCTGGAGGATTTTTGTGGGAATTTTGACTGATCCTCCCCTTGTGTGCTTTTCCGTTTGAACCTTTTGACTTGTTTGTTTTGATTTTTCTTTTCTTCCCCTCTTTCGGTGGCCTTTGGGATGAGGTCGTAAGGGGTTTTGGGTGGGGATCGGTGGATCCCTCTCCTCCCTTGTCTGTAGTGTCTCTGTCTTTTCTTTTAATAAAATTTTTGGGGTTCCCAGGAATAGCCTGGACCCGAGCCTTCCTGGCCAAAAAAATGCTACATAAGCACTAAAAATGCTATATAAACTCTAACAACGCTACACAAACAAAAAAAATGCTACAAAAACCCTAAAGACGCTTTAAAACCCTAAAAATTTTAAACCCTAATACACCATAATATAATAAATTAAACCCTAATAAACTTTTATAATACCTAAAAACACCTTATAATCTCTAAAATCCTAAGAAACTCTACTCAACCCTAATCAAACACCAAAAATACCTAATAAATCCTAATAAAAGATAATAAAACCTAATAAACCCTAAAAACACGTTAAGAAAACCTAAACAATACTAACCAACCCTAATAAACACTAATAAACACCAATAAACCCTAATAAACCCCAAAAACACAAAAAAGACCTAATAAAACATAAATAAAGCCAAATAACCCCTAATCAACCCTAACAAACCATAACACACCCTAATAACTTCTAATAAAACCCTATAAAACCCAATAATGAAAAAAATTCTAGTATACCTTTAAAAATACCTAGAAACCCTCATAAACTCTAATATAACCTAATAAACCCTAAAAACGCTCCCAAACAAAAAAAAATGATCACAAACAACAATAATGTTCTATATTACCTTAAAAGACCTAAAAACAGCAATATAACCTAATAAAGACAAAAAAATGCTAATATACATAAAAAATCCCTAGAAACCCTAATAAACTATAATAACGTCTAATATAACCAAAGAAAACCTAAAACACTCACAAAAAAAAACAAAATGCTCACAAACAATAAAAACACGCTATATTATCTAAAAACACCTATAAAACACTAATATAACCTAATAAAACAAAAAAACTACTAAATCCCAAACAAACCCAAATAAACCCTAAAAATCCCTAATAATCCCTAATAAAAATGAATAAACCCTAATAAAATCCAAATAAAACCCTAAAAATACCTTCTCAATGCTAATAAACCTTGACACACCATAACAAAAACTAATAAAACTCAACTAAACCACAATAAACAGAAAAACACAAACAAACCATTAAAAAGCCCAATAAACCCTAATAAACGTTAATAAATTAAAATAAAAGCTAATAGACCATTAAAAATGCTCACAAAAACTAAAAACACGCTAATAAAACCTAAAAAGTCATAAAAACCCCTCATATATATTAAAAAAACTAAAAAACACTCATATACCATAATAAAAACACTAACAAACCCTAGTAAACCCTAAAAATCCCTAACAAACTCCAATAAACTGTACTCAACCTTAATAAACTATAATAAAACCATAAAGATGTCGAATAAACCCTAATAAAACCCTAAAAATACCTAATCAACCCTAATAAACCTTAACACACTATAATAAACCATAATAAACCCCACTAAACCCAAAAAATGAAAATATACCATTAAAAAGCCCTAAAATCCCTAATAAATGCTAATAAAACCTAACAAAGCCTAAAATTACTAATAAACCCGAATAAACACTACTAAGCACTAAAAAACCCTAATATACACTCTTACAAATTAATAATCTATAATGAACCATAATAAACCCTAATAAATCCAAAACATACCCAAATATACCATAATATACCATAATATACCCTAACAAATCCAACCAAATCCTAATAAAACCCTAAAAATACCTAATGAACTCTAATAAACCTTGGCGCACCATAATAAACCCTAATAAAATCCTAATAACCCCCACCAAACCCTAAAAATGCTAATATACCATTAAAACCCCTAAAACCCTAACAAACCATAATAAATGTTAATAACACATAAAAATCCTAAAAAATGATACTAATCCCTAAAAATTCCTCTAATAATAATAGTTGTCATAACGCACGTGCATGTGCATGGTTTATATAATATATCATAACGCGCGTGCTTGTGCATATACATGCGCATTTTCATGTGAATGATAATAAATTATAAATAATAAATAATAACGCATGTGAATTGCATGTGTATGTTCATGTGCATATGAATGATAATAAATAATAAATAATAACGTACATCCAAGTGCATGTGCATGTGCGTGGTAATAAACAATAAATAATAACAAAGTCCACATGAATGTGCATTTTCATGTGAAGGATGATAAATAATAAATAATAACACATGTGATAAAAGAATAACAAAAGTGCATTGCGTGTGCATGTGCATGATAGTAAATAATAATAACACATGTGATAATAGAATAAAGCAAGTGCATCACATTTTCATGTGCATGGTAACAAATAATATATAATAACGCACGTGTATGTGAATTTACATGTAATGATAACGATAATGATGCATGAACATGCATGGTAATAAATAACAAATAACAACGCACATGCATGTGCATTTGTATTTGATGATACAAACAACAACAACAACAACAAAATCAACAATAATAATAATAATAATAGAATAACGCAAGTGCATAGCATGTGCATGTGCATAGTAGAAAATAATAAATAAATAATAGTAAATAAGAACGCACATCCATGTGCATGTGCATTTACATTTGATAATAATATTAATAATACTAATTTTAATAATAATAATAACGCCTGAATGTGCATGGTAATAAATAAAAAATAACAACATAAATGCATGTGGATTTTCATGTGATAATAATAATAATAACGATAATGATAATAATAATAATAATAATAAAATTTGTTTTAATAATAATAATAATAACAACAAAAGAATAATACAAGTGCATTGTATATGCACGTGCATGGTAATAAATAATAAATAATAACGCACGTGCATCTGCATTTTCATGTGATGATAATAATAATAACAGCAGTAGTAGTAGTATTGATAATAGTAGTAGTACTAATGCATGTGATAATAGAATATTTCATGTGCATTACGTGTGAACTTGAATGGTAATAAATAATATTGCGCGTGCATTGCATTTTCATGTGATGATGATGATGATAATAATAATAATAATATTATTATTATTATTATTATTATTATTAACAACGTGTGTGATAATAGAATAATGCATGTGCCTTGAATGTGTGTGTTTATTTATTTGCATGTGCATTTTCATGTGTTGATGACAACAACTACAACAACTACAACAACAAAAAAACAACCACCATAATAATAATAATAACAATAAGAATAACAACATATGTGATAACAAAATAATGTGTGTGCATTGCATGTGCATGTGCATGGTAAAAAATAAATAAATAATAATGCATGTGCATTTTCATGTGCATGAGAAGATAATAATAATAATAATAATAATTGTAATAATAATAATAACAACAATTCATGTGATAATAGAATAATGCACGTGCACTGCAAGTGTAGTGCATGATAATAAATAATATCTCATAGTGCACATGATGATAATAATAATAATAATAATAGTAATATTATTAATAATAGCTCATGTGATAATAGAATAACGTACATGTTTTGAATGTGCACATGTATGGTAGTAAATAATAACGTGCGTGCATTTGTAATTGCATTTCATTATAATAACAATAATTACAATAACAGTAATAATAACAATAACAATAAAAATGCATGTGATAATAGAATAATGTAGGTGCATTGTGTGTGTGCGTGCATGGTAAAAAATAATAACAGACGTGCATGTGCATTTTCATGTGATGATGATAATAATAATAATAATAATAATAACAACAACAATAATATATGCACATGCATGGAAATAAATAATATATAAAAAATAATAAATAATAACGCATGTGCATGTGCATTTTCATGTGATGATGATAATAATAATAATAGTAATAGTAATAAAAATAATGATAATTATAATAATGATAATTATAAGAATTATAATGATAATAATGATAATTATAATAATGATAATAATAACGTGTGTGATAATAGAATAACACACGTCCTAAAAACCCTAACAAAACCTAACAAACCCTAACAACCACTAATAACCCCTAAGAACCACTAATAAACCCAAATAACTCCTAAACCTCACTATTAAAACCTAAAACCCTAATAAACACTTCTAAATTATAATAACCTGTAAAAACCCTAAAAACCCTATTAGACTCTAATAAATGCTAAAAAACCCTAAAACCCCTATTATACAATAAAAAAACTATTGAACCATAATAAATCCTAATAATCACTAAAAACCCTCACAAACCGGACAAAACACTACAAAACCTCCAAATAATAGCCTACAAAACCCTACAACCCGCTAATAAAACCTAATAAACCCAAATAACCCCCTAATAAATCGTAACAAACCCTAACAAACCCAAATAAATTGTAAAAAAATCCTAACAACGCCAAATAAATCGTAACAATCTAAAACAAACCATAACAAACCCCTAATAAATCGCAATAAACCCTAACAAATCATAATAGACCCTAATAAATCGTAATAAACCCAAATACATGTTAATAAACCCTAATAAATAAAATAAACCCTAAGAAACCATAATAAATCCTAAATAACCCTAAAAAAGGTTGATAAACCCTAGAAAAAGCTATTAATGCCTACAAAAGCCCAATAAAACGGTAATATACAATAAAAAAGTTAATAATCTGTAACAAATCCTAAAGAACACTAATAAACCCTAAAGACCCCTAATAAGCTCTAAAGAAACATAATAAACTCTTAATAACACTAAAACCCCTAAAGAACCAAAAAAACGCTAAAACACATTACATAAACCCTAAAAACTGCTATAATACCCAAACAAACCCTAAAACCCACTAAAAACCCTAACTACCCCTATCAATCCCGAAAAAACAAATAAACCCTTAAAACCCCCCAAAAAACATTAAAACCCCATCAAATACCATAAAACCATAAACACACGTTAACAACCCTTAAAAACCCTAAAAACCACTACAAACCAAAAACAACCATTAAAACCCTAAAAAAGGACACAAATAGATACATAAACCCAAAAAGTTACATAAACCCTAAAAATGCATCATAAACCCTTAAAACACAACATAAACCCAAAAAAAAACGCAACATAAACCCAAAAAACACTACATAAACCCAAAAATCACTACATAAACCCTAGAACAGTAACATAAACCCTAAACAACGCAACATAAACATTAAAAAATTCTACATAAAACCTAAAAACACAACATAAAACCTAAAAACACTACATGAACCCTAAAAATGATACATAAACCCTAAAAAATTCAACATAAATACTACATCACCCCTAAAAATGCTACATAAACCCAGAAAACGCAACATACACCCTAAAAAATGCTACATAAAACCTAAATTTTAAACACGCTACATAAACCCAAAAACGTTACATAAACCCTAAAAATGATATATAAAACCTAAAACCGCTAACTAAACCCTAAAAGTGCTACATAAACACTAAAAATGATACATAATCTCAAACAATACTACACAAACACTAAAAAATGCTATAAAAACCCCGAAGACGCTTCAATACCCTAAAAAATATTAAACCCAAATATGCCATAATATAAAAAATTAAACCCAAATAAACTCCTAATAAACTCTAATAATCCCTAAAAATGGCTTATAATCCCTAAAACCCCTAAGAGACTCGACTCAACCCTAATAAAACCCCAAAAATACCTAATAAACCGTAATAAATGATAATAAAACCTAATAAACCCTAAAAACACATTATGAAAACCTAAAAAACACTAACCAACAAAAATAGACACTAGTAAACACTAATAAACTGTAATAAACCACAAACAAACCCTAAAAATTCCTAATAAACAATAAATAAATCCAAATAAATCATACTCAACCCTAACAAACCTTAGCACACCATAATGACCCCTAATAAAACCCTACAAAACCCTAATAACAAAAAAAATGCTAGTATACCTTAAAAAATCCATAGAAACTCTAATAAACTCTAATATAACTTAATAAACCCAAAAAATGGTCACAAACAATAAAAAAATGATGACAAAAATTAAAAACATGTTATATTACCTAAAAAGACCTAAAACACAAATATAGCCGAATAAGGACAAAAAATGCTAATATACCTTAAAAATCCCAAGAAATAATAGTAAACAATAATAAACTCTAATATAACCTTAGAAACCCTAAAAATGCTCACAAAAAAAACTCTCACAAACAATAAAAAGGCTATATTATCTAAAAATTCTTAACTAACACTAATATAACCTAATAAAATAAAAAAAACTAATAAACCCCTAACAAATCCTAATAAACCCTCAAAATCCCTAATAACCCCTAATAAAAACTAATAAACCCTAATAAAACCATAATAATACCCTAAAAATACCTCCTCAACCCTAATAAACCTTGACACACCATAATAAAACCTAATAAAACCCAACTAAACCCCAATATACAAAAAAATGCAACAAAACCATTAAAAATCACTAGAAACCCTAATAAACCATAATAAATTCTAATAAAAACTAATAAACCATAAAAAATGCTCACAAACACTAAAAACACACTTATAAAACATTACAAGTCCTAACAACATGAAATATATATTAACAAAAACTAAAAAACACTCATATACCCCAATAAAACCACTAACACACCCTAGTAAACCCAAAAAATCCCTAACAAACCCTAATAAACACTACTCAACCCTAATAAACTCTAATAAAACCCTAAAGAAACCAATTCAACCCTAATAAAACCCTATAAATACCTACTCAACCCTAATAAATCTTAACACACTATAATAAACCATATTAAACCCCACTAAACCCTAAAAACGCAAATATACCATTAAAAATCCCTAAAACCCCTAATAAATGCTAATAAAACCTAACAAAAGATAAAAGCACTAATAAACCCTAAAAAACACTACTAAACCCTAAAACCCTAATATAACCTCTTAAAAATTAATAAACCATCATGAACGATAATAAACCCTAATAAATCCTAAACAAATACAAATATACGATAATATACCATAATAAACCCTAATAAACACAACTGAATCCTAATAAAACCCTAAAAATACCTAATAAACCCTAATAAACTTAACACATCATAATAAATCCTAATAAAATCCTAATAACCCCCACCAAACCCGAAAAAACACTAATATACAATTAAAAAACCCTAAAACCCTAACAAATCATAATAAATGTTAATAACAACTAAATTTTTTAGAAAATGCTAGTAAACCCTAAAAATACCTCTAATAATAATATTAGTAATAACGCAAATGCATGTGCATCTGCATCTGCATGGTTTAAATAATAAATCATAATGCACGTGCATATGCATATGCATGTGCATGTGCATGTGAATGATAATAAATAATAAATAATAACGCACATCCAAGTGCATGTGCATGTGCATGTTCATGGGAATGAGAATGTACAAGGTAATAAACAATAAATAATAACCAAGTCCACATGAATGTGCATTTTCATGTGAATGTTAATAAATAATAAATAATGACACATGTGATAATAGAATAATGCACGTGCATTACGTGTACACGTGCATGAGAATAAATAATAATAACACATGTGATAATAGAAAAATCCAAGTGCATTGCATTTGCATGTGCATGATAATAAATAATATATAATAACGCATGTGTATGTGCATTTACATGTAATGATAATGATAATGACTCATTCACATGCATGGTAATAAATAATAAATAACAACACATGTGCATGTGAATTTTTATTTGATTATACAAACAACAACAACAAAAACAATAATAATAATAACATAATAACGCAACTGCACTTCATGTGCACGTTAATAGTAGTAAATAATAAATAAATAATAATAAATAAGAATGCACATTCATTTGCATGTGTATTTACAATTGATGATAATATTAATAATACTAATTCTAATAATAATAATAACGCATGCACGTGCATGGTAAAAAATAATAAATAACAACACACATGCATGTGCATTTGCATGTGATAATGATAATAATAATGATAATGATAATGATAAAAATAATTATAATAATAATAATTGTGATAATAATAATAATAATAAAAGAATAACACAAGGTCATTTCATATGCACATGCATGGTAATAAATAATAAATAATAATGCATGTTCATCTACATTTGCATGTGATGATAGTAATAATAAAAGTAGTAGTAATAATAATAGTAGTGGTGGTCATAATAGTAGTAGTACCAATACATATGATAATAGAATATTGTATGTGCATTACATGTGCATGTGCATGGTAATAAATAATAACTCATGTTCATTGCATTTGCATGTGATGATTATTATTATTATGATGATGATGATGATGATAATTTTAATAATAACACATGTGATAATAGAATAATGCACGTGCATTGAATGTGGGTGTATGTGCATTCGCATGTGCATTTTCATGTGATGATAACAACAACAACAACAACAACAACAACCACAATAATAAAAATAAAAATAATAATAACAATGCATGTGATAATAAAATAACATGTGTGCATTGCATGCGCACGTGCATGGTAATAAAAATATAACAATAACGCACGTTCATGTGCATGTGCTTGTGGATGAAATGATGATAATAATAATAATAATAGTAATAATAAGTCATAGTTTTTTTAAAAAAAATAATATAGGACAAACATGAATTGACCTATATTCAATTCATCCTTCTGTGTAGATCTCTTCACTACTTTCGATTTGATATGTGGTAGAGCTCAAACGGACATGTGGAGGGATAGTTATGGCCGCATGAATTTGGACTTTTTGTTGGAGTGGTATAACTAATATATCATATATTTCTTTGATCTTATCATATTTTCTACTAAACTTAGTCCTCACTCATCTCACGAGCTTCGATTTGACTGGTCATAGCGCTCAAATGGACACTCGTAGGAGAAGTTATTCCTATTTTAGTGAGTTGTGGGTTTCTTAGGTTTTTAGGCGATAGAAGTGTTGCTCAAGTTAAAACGACAATAACTTCTGCTATGTGTTTTAATTTCGGCTCTACCACATATCAAATCAAAGATTGTGAAATGATACACACTCTGGTAACCACTGGAACCCTTTATGACATTCTTCAACCCCCCAAAAGACCCAAAATCCATTTGGATGGTCAAAAGATTGGTTTCTGGTGTCCATTTTGCCATAACTTCTTCAATGGGTGTCTGTTTTGCTTCTAACACATATCAAATTGATACTTGATAAAAGAACTACACTCCTATACCCACTAAAGCACCTTCTCACATCCTTGACAGCCCAAAAAGGTATTTAACCCTCCAAAAGACCATAACTTCTACTCCAGGAGTCCATTTTTCCTCTACCATATATAAAATCAAATCTTTCGACTAGATCTACGCATCTGTGACCATTAGGAACACCTTATCACACTATTAAAGTCCCAAAAGGTCCTTAAGTCCTCCAAATGAACCTAACTTCTGCTCTGAGTGTCTGTTTCACCCCTACCACATATCAAATTGAAGCTTGCGACTAACACTACACATCCGTGACAACCATGAACAACTAATTAACCTTAAAAACCATGAATAACCCCATAAACACTAAAAATAATTAAAAACCATGAAAACCCCTAACAAACCCTATCAAATTCTAACAAAACCTAACAAACCCTATCAAACCCTAAAAACCCATAACAAGCCCTAACAAACCCATAGAATCACTAAGAAATCCCAATAATCCAAAAAAACACTAAGAAACCCTAAAAAATCCCCTAAGAAACCATAAGAAACCCTATGAAAACCTTAAAAACCCTAACAAAACCCTATGAAAACTTAAGAAACACTAACACACCCTTAGAAACCCTAACACACCCTTAGAAACCCTAAAACACCCCTAGAAACCCTAACACACCGTAAGAAACCCCAACACACCCATAAAAACCCTAACACAACCTTAGAAACCCTTAGAATCCATAGCACACCCATAGAAACACTAACATGCCCATAAAAACCCTAACCCACCCTTTGAAACCCTAACAAACCCTTAGAAACCCTAACAAAACCATTGACACCCTAAATCACTCTAATAAGAACTAATAAATCCTGGCAATCCCTACCAACCAATAATAATCCGTAATAAACCTTAATAAACCCTAAAGCCCACTACTAAACCCTAATAAACACTAATAAATCGCAATAAACCCTAAAACCCTTATTAGACCCCAATAAAAGCTGAAAATACCTAAAAATCCAAATATACAAAACAAATGTTATTAATCCGTTCAAAATGCTAATATTCACAAAAAACTCTAACAAACCCGCAAAACCTGACAAAACCCAAAAAAACCCAAAAAAAACCCCAAAAAATCCAAAAAACCCAAAAAATCCCTAAAAGCTCTAAAAACCCTAAAAAATCCTAAAAACCCTAAAAACCCTAAAACCCTAAAACCCCTAAAAACATGAAAAACCTGAAAAAACTGAAAACAAACCTAAAAACCCCTAAAAACCTCAAAAAACATCAAAAAAATACTAAAAACCCTAGAAAACCCCTAAAAACGCTAAAAACCCAAAAATCCTAAATATGCCTTACAAGACCCTAACCAACCAATGAAACCCTTAAAATCCAAAAATCCCCTAGGAAAACCTAGAAACCTCAAAAGAAACCCTAATACACCATAAATAATCCTAAAGAACCCTAAAAAAACTCAAAAGAGCCACTAAAGCCCCTAACAATGCTACATAAACCCTAACAATTGCTTCAAAAAACCGAAATATTCTTAAAAACCCAAAAAATGCAACAAAACCCCAAAAAACACTAAAATAACCCTACCAAAGCATAAAAAATCCAATCATACCAATGAAACCCAAAAAAAAGTATAAAACCCCAAACAACTCAAAAAAAATGTAACAAACCCTAAAAACCCTAACAAAACCTAACAAACCCTAACAAGCACTAATAACCCCTAAGAACCACTATTTAACACTAATGACCCCTAAAACCCACTATTAAACCCTAAAAACCCTAATAAACACTAATAAATCGTAATAACTAGTAATAAACACAAACAAACTCTATTAGACCCTAATATACACTACAAAATCCCTAAAACCCCTAATATACAATAAAATGATATTAAACTATAATAAACCCTACTAATCACTAAAACCCCCAACAAACCCGAAAAAAACTACAAAAATCTCCAAATAATAGCCTACAAAACACTACAACCCACTAATAAACACTAAAAAACCCTAATAACCAAAAAAATAAATTGTAACAGACCATAATAACACCAAATAAATTGTAACAAATCCTTACAACGCCAAATAAATCGTAACAAATTAAAACCAACCATAAAAAACCCATAATAAACCACAATAAACCCTAACAAATCATAATAAACTCTAATAAACTGCAATAAACACAAATACATGTTACTAAACCCTAATAAATGAAATGAACCATATTAAACCCTAATAAATCCTAAATAACATTAAAAAATATTGATAAACCCTAAAAAAATCTATTAATGCCTTCAAAATCCCCATAAAACACTAATATACAAGAAAAAACACTAATAAACTGTAACAAATCCTAAAGAACACTGATAAACCCTAAAGAACGTTAATAAACCCTAAAGAACCATATTAAACTCTAAATAACACTAAAAACCCCTAAAGAACCCAAAAAAACTCTAAAACACATTATATAAACTCTAAAAACTGCTACAATACTCAAACAAACCCTAAAACACACTAAAAACCCTAACAACTCCTATCAATCCCAAAAAAACAAATAAACACTAAAAACCCTAATATACCCTCTAAATAATTAATAAACCATAATAAACCATAATAAACCCTAATAAATCCTAAACATACCCAGATATACCCTAATAACAAACAATATACCCTAATAAACCCAACTCAATCCTAATAAAACCCTAAAAATACCTAATAAACCCTAATGAACCATAACACACCATAATAAACCCTAATAAAATCCTAATAACACCCATCAAACCCTAAAAAATGCTAATATACCATTAAAAACCCTAAAACCCGAACAAACCATAATAAATGGTAATAACACCTAAAAATAAAAAAAATGATAGTAAACCCTAAAAACACCTCTAATAGTAGTAGTAATAATGCACGTTCATGTTCATATGCATGTGCATGGTTTAAATAATAAATCATAATGCATGTTCATGTGCATATGCATGCGCATTTTGATGTGAATAATAATAAATTATAAATTATAAATAATTACGCATGTGAATTGCTTGTGCATGTGCATGTGCATGTGAATGATAATAAATAATAAATAATTACACACATACAAGTGCATGTGCATGTTCATGGGCATGTGAATTGTAATAAACAATAAATAATAACCAAGTCCACATGAATGTGCATTTTCATGTGAATGGTAATAAAAAATAAATAATAACACATATGATAATATAATAATGCACGTGCATTGCATGTGCACGTGCATTATAATAAATAATAATAACACATGTGATAATAGAATAATTCAAGTGCATTTCATTTTCACGTGCATGATAATAAATAATATATAATAACCCATGTACATGTGCATTTACATGTAATGACAATGATAATGACGCATGCACGCGCATGGTAATAAATAATAAATAACAACGCAGGTGCATGTGAATTTGTATTTGAGGATAGAAACAACAACAACAAGAATAATAATAATAATAATAATAATAATAATAATAATAGAATAATTCAAGTGCATTTCATGTGCATGTGCATAGTAGTAAATAATAATAAATAATAATAAATAATAATGCACATGAATGTGCATGTTCATTTACATTTGATGATAATATTAATAATACAAATTGTAATAATAATAATAAAAACAATAATAACGCATGAACGTGCATTGTAATAAATAATAAATATCAACGCACATGTCTATGCATTTGTTTGTGATAATGATATTAATAATGATAATGTTAATAATAATAAAAATTGTGATAATAATAATAATAATAATAAAAGAATAATACAACGGTATTACTTATGCACGTGCATGGTAATTAACAATTAATAATAACGCACGTGAATCTACATTTTCATGTGATGATAGTAATAATAAGAGCAGTAGTAAAAATAGTAGTAGTCATGTTGATAATAGTATTAATAATAATGCATATGATAATAGATTATTGCATGTTCATTACGTGTGCATGTGTATGGTAATAAATAATAACTCTCATTCATTGCATTTGCATGTGATGATGATGATAATAATAATATTAATTATAACAATGCACGTGATAATAGAATAACGCACCTTTATTGATTGTGTGTGTATGTGCATTTGGATATGCATTTGCATGTGATGATAACAACAATAACAACAACAACAACAACAACAACAAAAACAACAACAACAACCACAATAATAATAATAACAATAATAACAACAACCCATGTGAAAATAAAATAACGTGTGTGCATTGCATGTGCACATGAATGGTAATAAAAATATAATAATAACGCACGTGCATGTGCATGTGACTTTGAATGAGATGATAATAATAATAATAACAATAATAATAAGTTTTAGTTGTTTGAAAAAACAGAAGATAAGACAAAAGTGCTAGAAATGGTGTCTCGAAAAACCTAAAAAATCACGAAGTCATTAAAAAAGGCATAACTTCTTCTTCAGGTGACCATTTCTGCTCCATGAATAGTCGAACTAAATCTCATGGAACAAACTATGATAAAAATATGTTTCAGAGGCCTAACATACACACATATCAGATGTTATTACCATTTTAATAAAAAATTGACAGGGATCCGGACACAGAAATGGAGTTTTGGACGCCTTCTGATGAGTTTTTGGTTTCCAGAAACACAAGCACTGCATAAGAGCTCAAGAGAGGTAAGGGAATAAGAGATATTTTTTTTCCTAGTCACTGAGGATGGTGAAACACAAACGCACACACAGAAACCCTAACATAACCTTAGATACCCTTAGAAACCATAGCACACCCTTAGAAACCCTAACCCACCCATAAAAACCCTAACCCACCCTTAGAAACCCTAACACGCCCTTAGAAACAATAGAAAACCCTTAGACACCCTAAATCACTCTGATAATAATTAATAAATCCTAACAAACCCTACCAACCAATAATATATCATAATAAACCCTAATAAACCTTAAAGCCCACTACAAAACCCTAATAAACACTAGTAAATCATAATAAACCCTAAAAACCCTATTAGACCCCAATAAAAGCTACAAAATACCTAAAACCCCATATATAAAACAAAAACACTATTAAACCATTCAAAATGATAATATTATAAAAAACCCTTAAAACCTAAAAACCCTAAAAACCCTAAAACCCTAAAAATTCCTAAAAAACCGTAAAAAACCGAAAAAACCCTAAAACCCCATAAAACCCTAAAAAAATATGAAAAAAACCCTAAAACAAACCTAAAACCCCATAAAAACCCTAAAAACCTCAAAAAAACCTCAAAAAACCTAAAAAACCTAAAAAACCACTAAAAAGGATAAAAACCCCTAAAATGCCTAAAAATGCCTTACAAAACCCTAACAACCCCTATAAAACCCTTAAATACCCAAAAACACACTAGAAAACCCTAAAAAACTCAAAAGAAAACCTAATACACCCTAAAGAACCCTAAAAACCCCTAAAACACTAAAGAACCCTAAAGACCCACAAAAGACACTAACAACGCTACATAAACCCTATCAATTGCTAAAAAACCAGAAAAATGATTCAAACCCCACAAAATTCAACAAAACACCAAAAATGCTAAAATAACCATAACAAAGCATAAAAAATCCAAACACACCCATAAAACCTAAAAAAAATCATAAAACCTCAAACAACTCAAACAAACGGTAACAAACCCTAAGAACCCAAACAAAATCTAACAAACCCTAACAACCACTAATAACCCCTACGAACCACTAATAAACCCTAATAACGCATAAAACCAACTATTAAACCCTAATAAACACTAATAAATTGTAATAACCTATAATAAACCCTAACAAACTCTATTAGACCCTAATAAACGCTACAAAATCCCTAATACCCCTAGTATACAATAAAAACCCTATTAAACCATAATAAACCCTAATAATCACAAAAAAAACTCTAACAAACACGACAAGATGCTACAAAAATCTCCATATAATATCCTACAAAACCCTACAACCCACTAATAAACCCTAAAAACCCTAATAACCCCCAAATAAATAGTAAAAAATCCTTAAAACCCCAAATAAATTGTAAAAAATCCTAACAATGCCAAATAAGTTGTAACAAACTGAAACAATCTATAAAAAACCCCTAATAAAACCCAATAATCCCTAACAAATCATAATAAACCCTAATAAATCGCAATAAATCAAAATACACGTTACTAAACCCTAATAAATAAAATAAACCCTAATAAACCTGAATATACCCTAAATAACCCTAAAATGGTTGATAAACCCTAGAAAAGGCTATTAATGACTACAAAATCCCAATAAAACCCTAATATAGAATATAAAACAATAATAAACTATAACAAATCCTAAAGAACACTAATAAACCCTAAGAACCCTAATAAGCCCTAAAGAATCATATTAAACTCAAAAGAACACAAAAAACCCTAAAGAATTCAAAAAATGCTAAAATACATTATATAAACCCTAAAAACCATTACAATACCCAAACAAACCCTAAAACACACAAAAAAACCATAACAACCCCTATCAATCCCGAAATAAACCCATAAAACACCCCAAAAGCCATTAAAAATCCATCAAATACCATAAAAACCATAAACACCCATTAACAACCCTCGAAAACCCTAAATAACACTACAAACCATAAACAACCATTAAAACCCTAAACAAGGCTTCAAATAGATGCATAAACCCTAAAAACGTTTAATAAACCTTAAAAAATTCAACAAAAACCCTAAAAACACAACATAAACCAAAATACTCAACATAAACCCAAAAAACGCTACATAAACCCTAAAAGCACAACATAAAACCTTGAACTATAACATAAACCCTAAAAAATACAACGTAAACCCTAAACAATGCAACATAAACATTAAAAAATGCTATAAAAAATCTAAGAACACAAAATAACCCCTAAAAACACTACATGAACACTAAAAACGTTACATAAACTCTAAAAAATTCAACATAAACATTACATCACCCCTAAAAATGCTACATAAACCCCTAAATCGCAACATACACCCTAAAAAGTGCTACATAAAACCTAAACCCTAAACACGCTAGATAAACCGTAAAAATGTTACATAAAAGCTAAAAAATGATACATAAAAACTAAAACTGTTAACTAAACCCTAAAAACACTATATAAACACTAAAAATGATACATTAACACAAACAACACTACACAAACACTAAAAAATGCTACAAAAACCCGGAAGACGCTTCAATACCCTAAAAAATATTAAACCCCAATAAACCATAAAATAAAAAATTAAACTCTAATAAACCCCTAATAAACTCTAACAATCCCTAAAAACACCTTATAATCCATAAAAATCCAAATAAACTCTACTCAACAGTAATAACAGCCACAAAATACCTAATAAATTCTAATAAATGGTAATAAAACTAAAGAATCCCTAAAAACACGTTAAGAAAACCTAAACAACCCTAACTAACCCTAATAGAAACTAATAAACACTAATAAACACTAATAAACGCCAAACAAACCCAAAATCCCTAATAAACTATAAATAAAGCCAAATATGCCCTACTCAACCCTAACAAACCTTAACACACCATAATAACCCCCAAAAAACCCTACAAAACCATAATAAAGAAAAAATGCTAGTATAACTTAACAATCCCTAGAAACCCCGATAAAATCTAATATAACGTAATAAACCCTAAAAATTTGCACAAAAAATAAAAAATGATCAAAAACAATAAAAACACCCTATATTACCTAAAATGACCTTAAAAAACTAATATAACCAAATAAATGCAAAAAACACTAATATACCATAAAAATCCCTAGAAACCCTAATAAACAATAATAAACTCTAATATAACCTAAGAAACCCTAAAACCACTCACAAAAAAAAAACAAAATGCTCACAAACAATAAAAACACGCTATATTATCTAAAAAGACCTAACAAGAACTAATATAACCTAATAAAACAAAAAAAATCTAATAAACCCCTAAAAACCCTAATAAACCCTAAAAATCCCTAATAAACCATAATAAAACCATAATAAAACCATAAAAATACCTTCTCAACCGTAATAAACCATGCCACACAAATATAAAACCTAATAAAACCCAACTAAACCCCAATAAACAAAAAAAAACGCAAAAAAACCATTATAAAGCCCTAGAAAACCTAATTAACCATAATAAATTCTTATAAAACCTAATAAACCATAAAAAATGCTCACAAACACTGAAAACATGCCAATAAAACATAAAAAGCCGTAACAACTGCTCATATATATTAACAAAAACTAAAAAACACTCATATACCCTAATAAAAATAGAAACAAACCCTAGTAAACCCAAAAAATCCCTAACAAACACTAATAAACCCTACTCAACCCTAATTAACCCAAATAAAACCTTAAAGATACCTACCAAACCCTAATAAAACCCTAAAAATACCTATTTAACCCTAATATACCTTAACACACCATAATAAACTATAATAAACCCCACTAAACCATAAAAACGCAAATATTCCATTAAAAAGCCCTAAAACACCTAATAAATTCTAATAAAACCTATCAAAGCATAAAAGCGCTACAAAACCCTAATAAAGACTACTAAACCCTAAAAACTTCTAATATACCCTCTTGAAATTTAATAAACCATAATGAACCATAATAAACCCTATTAAATCCTAAACATTCCCAAATATACCATAATATACTATAATATACCATAATAAACAGAACTCAATCCTAATAAAACCCTAAAAATACCTAATAAACCCTAATAAACCCTAATAAACCTTAATACACTATAATAAACCCTAATAAAATCCTAATAACCCCCATCAAACCCTAAAAAATTCTAATATACCAATAAAAACCCTAAAACCCTAACAAACCATAATAAATGTGAATATCACCTAAAAATCCTAAAAAATGCTAATAAACCCTATAAATACCTCTAATAATAATATTATTAATAAGGCACGTGGATCTGCATGAGCATTTTCATGGTTTAAATAATAAATAATAATGCAAGTGCATGTGTATATGCATGTGCATTTTCATGTGAATGATAATAAATAATAAATAATAAATAATAACGCATGTGAATTGCATGTGTATGGGCATGTTCATTTGAATGATAATAAATAATAAATAATAACGCACATACAAGTGCATGTGCTTATACATGGTAATAAATAATAAATAATAACCATGTCCACATGAATGTGCATTTGAATGTGAATAATAATAAATAATAAATAATAACACATGTGATAATAGAATAATGCACGTGCATTGTGTGTGCACACAACTAAAAACGGATATTATTAGTGCTAGAAAAGTGCATTAACAGCTCTAAAAAAACTGCTGCTAATGGAGGAAAGGATATAGGGTGGTCCCTTTTATCAGGGCATAGAAAATCACTGATAAAGGCACCTTTTATCAGCATTAAAAAAACACCGATAAAGACCCCTTTAATAGCGCTTTTATTAGCACTCATAAAATGGGACTTTTATCACCTCTTCTAAAAAGCGCTGATAAAATTCAAAAAAAAATATTTATATAATGCGGGGGGGGGGGGGGGGGGGGGGCTTTAACAACGCTTGACCCCCCCCCCCCCCGATATCAGTGCTAGGCGGACACCCCTCAATCTATCATGCACGCTACCCTTCCGGCGCATCCCCCACACGCGAGCACCTCCTTGCTTCTACCCGAACTCGAACTCGTGACCTCCCCCCTTGCGTGCATGCACCTTTACCACCAAGCCATTTCGTTTTTTCTCTATTTAATGATATATCTATTTATTTATAAATATAGTTATATTAATTTGTATATTAATATAGATTCATATTAATATAAATATATTTAGTTATATCAATATATATATATTTATTCATATACTAGTATATATATATTAATTCTTATATTAATATATATTTATATAAATATGTTTTTTATCCATATATTTATTTTTATATTAATATATATCTATAATATTAGTTTTAAATACATTTATAAAATTTGTTTTTTATGTGTGTTTATAAATAAATAAATACATACATATAGACAACACACACACACAAACACAAACAAACACACACACACACACAGAGACACGTATATATTTATGAATAAATAAATATATGTGTGTATTTGAAAAGCCATAGAATGATAAAATGAATATAACTTCTAATCTATAATCCCCATCCACTCCACAACCAGTCCAATCAAAGAAAATGAAACAATCTTCGATATGATTTGTGGTACAGTCCTAACGGACATTGGGATCAGAATTTATATTTGTTTGAATGTTAACAAATTCGGGAATCCCAACTAAAACCCATAACAATGCTACATAAACCCTATCAATTGCTAATAAAACATGAAAAATGATTCAAAACCCCCAAAACGCAACAAAACCCCAAAAAACGCTAAAAAACCCTAACAAAGCATAAAAAATCCAAACACACCCATAAAACAAAAAAATGCATAAAACCCCCAAACACCTCAAACAAACTGTAACAAACCCTAAAAACCCCATCAAAACCGAAAAAACCATAAAAACTAGTAATAACCCCCAAAAACCACTAATAAACCCTAATAACCCCTAATACCCACTATTAAATCCTAAAAACCCTAATATACACTAATAAATTGTAATAACCTATAATAAACCCTAAAAACTCTATTAGACCCTAATAAATGCCACAAAAGGCCTAAAACCCCTAATATACAATTAAAAACACTATTAAAACACATTAAACCCTAATAATCACTAAAAACCCTAACAGGCCCGACAAAACGCTACAAAAACCTCTAAATAATAGCCTACAAAACCATACAACCCACTAATAAACGCTAACAAACCTAATAACCTAAAAATAAATTGTAACAGACCCTAAAAACACTAAAAAACACTAATATAACCTAATAAAACAAAAATAACTAATAAACCCCTAAAAACCCCAAAACTTCCCTAATAAACCCTAATAAAAACTAATAAACCCTAATAAAACCATAATAAAACCCTAAAAATACCTTCTCAACCCTAATAAACATTGAAACCCCATAACAAAACCTAATAAAACCCTAATAAACCCCAATAAACAAAACAAAACTCAAACAAACAATTAAAAAGCCATAGAAACCCTAATAAACCATATTAAATTCAATTAAAAGCTAATAAACCATTAAAAATACTCACAAACACTAAAAACACGCTAATAAAACCTATAAAGTCATAACAACCACTCATATATATTAACAAAATCTAAAAAATACTGATATACCCTAATAAAAACACTAACAAACCCTAGTAAACCCTAAAAATCCCTAACAAACTCTAATAAATCGTACTCAACCCTAATAAATCCTAATAAAATTTTAAAGATACCAACTCAACCCTAATAAAACCAGAAAAATACCTAATCAACCCTAATAAACCTTAACACACCCTAATAAACCATAATAATTCCCACTAAACCCTAAAATAAAGAAAATATACCATAAAAAGCCTAAAAAGCCCCTAATAAATGCTAATAAAACCTAACAAAGCCTAAAATCACTAATAAACCCGAATAAACCCGAATAAACACTAAAAAACTCTAATATACCATCTTAATAATTAATAAACCATAATGAACCATAATAAACCCTAATAAATCCTAAACATACCCAAATATTCCATAGTTTACCATAATATACGCTAATAAACCCAACTCAATCCAAATAAAACCCCAAAAATACCTAATAAACCATAATGAACCATAACACACGATAATAAACCCTAATAAAATCCTAATAACCCCCACCAAACCCTAAAAAAATTCAATTTACCCTTAAAAACATTAAAACCCTAACAAACAATAATAAATGTTAATAACACCTAAAAATTAAAAAAAATGATAGTAAACCCAAAAAACACCTCTCATAGTAGTAGTAATAATGAACATGCATGTTCATATGCTTGTGCGTGGTTTAAATAATAAATCATAATGCATGTGCATGTGCATATGCCTGCTCATTTTCATGTGAATAATAATAAATTATAAATAATAAATAATTACGCATGTGAATTGCATGTGTAAGTGCATGTGCATGTGAATGATAATAAATAATAAATAATTACACACATACAAGTGCATGTACATGTTCATGGGCATGTGCATTGTAATAAACAATAAATAATAACCAAGTCCACATGAATGTAAATTTGCATGTGAATGGTAATAAATAATAAATAATAACACATATGATAATATAATAACGCATGTGCATTGTGTGTACACGTGCATTATAATAAATAATAATAACACATATGATAATAGAATAATGCAAGTGCATTGCATTTTCACGTGCATGATAATAAATAATAAATAATAATCCACGTACATCTGAATTTACATGTAATGAAAATAATAATGACGCATGTACGTGCATGGTAATAAATAATAAATAACAACGCACGTGCATGTGCATTTGTATTTGATGATAGAAACAACAACAACAAGAATAATAATAATAATAATAATAATAATAATAAAATACTCAAGTGCATTTCATGTGTACGTGCATAGTAGTAAATAATAAATAAATAATAATAAATAAGAATGCACATGCATGTGCATGTTCATTTACATTTGATGATAATATTAATAATACAAATTGTAATAATAATAATAATAATAATAATAACGCATGAACGTGCATGGTAATAAATAATAAATAACAATGCACATGCATGTGCATTTGCATGTGATAATGATAAAAATAATGATAATGATAATAATAATAAAAAATTGTGATAATAATAATAATAAAAGAATAATACAGCTGTATTACATATGCACATTCATGGTAATAAATAATAAATAATAACACACGTGCATCTACATTTGCATGTGATTATAGTAATAATAAGAGCAGTAGTAATAATAGTAGTAGTATTGGTGATAATAGTATTAGTACTAATGCATATGATAATAGATTATTGCATGTGCATTACATGTGCATGTGTATGGTAATAAATAATAACTCCGCTGCATTGCATTTGAATGTGATGATGATGATGATGATGATGATAATAATAATAATAATAATAATAATAACAATAAATGTGATAAAATAATAATGCACCTTTATTGACTGTGTGTGTATGTGAATTTTCATGTGATGATAATAACAATAAAAACAACAACAATAACAAAAACAACAACAACAACAACAAAAACAACCACAATAATAATAATAACAATAATAACAACAACCCAAGTGATAATAAAATAACGTGTGTGCATTGCATGTGCACATGCATGGTAATAAAAATATAATAATAACGCACGTGCATGTGCTTGTGGATTTTAATTAGATGATAATAATAATCATAATAACAATAATAATAAGTTATAGTTGTTTGAAAAAATAGAAGACAAGACAAAAGTGCAAGAAATGATGTCTCGAAAAACCTAAAAAATCACAGAGTCATTAAAAAGCCATAACTTCTTCTTCAGGTGTCCATTTCTGCTCCATGAATAGTCGAACTAAATCTCATGAAACAAACTATGATAAAAATATGTGTCAGAGGCCTAACATACACACAGATCAGAAGTTATTACCATTTTTAGAAAAAATTGATAGGGATACGGACACAGAAATGGAGTTTTAGATTCCTTCTGGTGGGTTTTTGGTTTCCAGAAACACAAGCACTGTGTAGGAGCTCCAGAGAGGTAAGGGAACCAGAGAGATTTTGTTTCCTAGCCACCAAGTATGGTGAAACCCAAACACACACATAGAAACTCTAACACAACCTTAGAAACCTTTAGAAACCATAGCACACCCTTAGAAACCCTAACCCAGCCATAAAAACCCTAACCCACCCTTAGAAACCCTAACACACCCTTAGAAACACTAATAAACCCTTAGACACCCTAAATCACTCTGATAATAATTAATAAATCCTAACAAACCCTACCAACCAATAATATATCATATTTAACCCTAATAAACCCTAAATCCCACTACTAAACCCTAATAAACACTAATAAATCATAATAAACCCTAAAAATCTTATTAGACCCCAACAAAAGCTACAAAATACCTAAAAACCCATATATAAAACAAAAACACTATTAAACCATTCAAAATGCTAATATTAAAAAAACCATAACAAACCCGAAAAAACCTGACAAAACCCAAAAAAAACCCCTAAAAAACCCCAAAAAACCCAAAAACCCCTAAAAACCCAAAAAACTGAAAAACCCCTAAAACAAACCTAAAAACCCATAAAAAACCTAAAAACCTCAAAAAAACCTCAAAAAACCCTAAAAAACCTAAAAACCACTAAAAATGCTAAAAAACCCTAAAAATCCTAAAAATGCCTAACAAAACCCTAACAAACCCTATGAAACCCTTAAATAACCAAAACCCACTAGAAAAACCTAAAAACCTCAAAAGAAAACCTAATACACCCTAAAGAACCGTAAAAATCCCTAAAAACACTAATGAACCCTAAAGACCCACTAAAGCCACTAACAATGCTACATAAACCCTATCAATTGCAACAAAAACCCAAAAAATGATTCAAATTCCACAAAACGCAACAAAACACCAAAAAACACAAAAAAACCATAACAAAGCATAAAAAATCCAAACACACCCATAAAACCCAAAAAAATCATACAACCCCAAACAACTCAAACAAACCGTAAAAACCCTAAGAACCCAAAAAAAACCTAACAATCCCTAACAACCACTAATAACCACTACGAACCACTAATAAACCCTAATAACCCATAAAACCCACTATTAAACCCTAATAAACACTAATAAATCGTAATCACCTATAATAAACCCTAACAAACTCTATTAGAACCTAATAAACGCTACAAAATCCCGAATACCCCTAATATACAATAAAAACACTATTAAACCATAATAAAACTAATAATCACAAAAAATCCCTAACAAACCCAACAAAATGCTACAAAAATCTTCATATAATAGCCTACAAAACCCTACAACCCCCTAATAAAACCTAAAAAACCCTAATAACCCCCAAATAAATCGTAAAAAACCCTTAAAACACCAAATAAATCGTAACAAATCCTAACAATTCCAAATAAGATGTAACAAACTAAAATAATCCATAAAAACCCCTAATAAAACCCAATAAACCCTAACAAATCATAATAAACCCTAATAAATCTTAATAAATCCAAATACACATTACTAAACAAAAATAAATAAAATAAACCCGAATAAACCCTAAATAAACCTAAAAAGGTTGATAAACCCTAGAAAAAGCTATTAATGCCTACAAATGCCCAATAAAACCCTAATATAGAATATAAAACACTAATAAACTATAACAAATCCTAAAGAACACTAATAAACCCTAAGAACCCTAATAAACCCTAAAGAATCATATTAAACACTAAAGAACACAAAAAACCCTAAAGAAGTCAAAAAAATGATAAAATACATTATATAAACCCTAAAAACTGCTACAATACCCAAACAAACCCTAAAACACACTAAAAACCCTAACAACCCCTATCAATCCCAAAAAAACAAATAAACCCATAGAACTCCCCAAAAACCATTAAAAAGCCATCAGATATCATAAAAACCATAAAAATCCATTAACAACCCTCAAAAACCCTAAATAACACTAAAAACCATAAAAAACCATTAAAACCCTAAAAAAAGCTTCAAATAGATACAGAAACCCTAAAACGTTTAATAAACCCTAAAAATGCAACAAAAACACTAAAAACACAACATAAACCAAAATACTCAACATAAACCCAAAAAACGCTACATAAACCCTAAAAGAACTATATAAAACTTTGAACTATAACATAAACCCTAAAAAATACAACGTAAACCCTAAACAATGCAACATAAACATTAAAAAATGCTATAAAAACCTAAAAACACAAAATAACCCCAAAAAACACTACATGAACCATAGAAACGTTACATAAACCCTAAAAAATTCAACATAGATGCTACATCACCCCTAAAATGCTACATAAATCCTGAAAATGCAACATACACCCTAAAAAATGCTATATAAAAACTAAACCCTAAACATGCTACATAGACCCTAAAAATGTTATATAAAACCTAAAAAATGCTACATAAAACCTAAAACCATTAACTAAACCCTAAAAGCGCTATATAAACACTAAAAATGCTACATTAACTCAAACTACACTACACAAACACTAAACAATGCTACAAAGACCTTGAAGATGCTTCAATACCCTAAAAAATATTAAAACCCAATATACCATAAAATAAAAAATTAAACCCTAATAAACCCCTAATAAACTGCTAATAAACTCTAATAATCCCTAAAAACACCTTATAATCCATAAAAATCATAATAAACTCTACTCAACCCTAATAACTCCCAAACAATACCTAATAAACTCTAATAAATGGTAATAAAACCAAATAAACCCTAAAAACACGTTAAGAAAACCTAAACAACCCTAACTAACCCTCATAGACACTAATAAACACAAATAAAACCTAATAAACCCCAAATAAACCCTAAATGCCCTAATAAACTATAAATAATGCCAAATAAACCCTACTCAACCCTAACAAACCTTAACACACCATAATAACCCCAAATAAAACCCTACAAAACCACAATAAAGAAAAAAAATGCTAGTATACCTTAAAAAATCCCTAGAAACCCTGATAAACTCTAATATAACCTAATAAACCCTAAAAATGCTCACAAACAAGAAAAAAATGATAAAAAACAATAAAAATGCGCTATATTACCTAAAAAGACCAAAAAACACTAATATAACCAAATAACGGTAAAAAACACTAATATACCATAAAAATCCCTAGAAACCCTAATAAACAATAATAAACTCTAATATAACTTAAGAAACCCTAAGAACTCTCACAAACAAAAACAAAATGCTCAAAAATAATAAAAACATTCTATATTATCTAAAAAGACCTAACAAACACTAATATAACCTATTAAATCAAAAAAACAACTAATAAACCCCTAACAAACCCTAATAAACCCTAAAAATCCCTAATAAACCATAATAAAACCATAATAAAACCCAAAAAATACCTTCTCAACCCCAATAAACCTTTCCACACCAAAATAAAACCTAATAAAACCCAACTAAACCCCAATAAACAAAAAAACGCAAACAAACCATTATAAAGCCCTAGAAAACCTAATTAACCATAAAAAATTCTTATAAAACCTAATAAAACATAAAAAATTCTCACAAACACTAAAAACATTCCAATAAAACCTAAAAAATCCTAAAAATAGCTCACATATATTAACAAAAACTAAAAAACACTCATATACCCTAATAAAAACAGAAACAAACCCTAGTAAACCCAAAAAATCCCTAACAAACCCCAATAAACCCTACTCAACCCTAATTAACCCAAAATAAAACCCTAAAGATACCTACCCAACCCTAATAAAACCCTAAAAATACCTATTCAACACTAATATTCCTTAACACACCATAATAAACCATAATAAACCCCACTAAACCATAAAAAATGCAAATATACCATTAAAAATCCCTAAAACGCCTAATAAATTCTAATAAAACCTAACAAAGAATAAAATCCCTAATAAACCCTAATAAACACTACTAAACCCTAAAAACCACTAATATACCCTCTTAATAATTAATAAACCATAATGAACCATAATAAACCCTATTAAATCCTAAACATACCCAAATATACCATAATATACCATAATATACCATAATAAACAGAACTGAATCCTAATAAAACCCTAAAAATACCTAATAAACCCTAATAAACCTTGAAACACCATAATAAACCCTAATAAAATCCTAATAACCCCCACCAAACCCTATAAAATTCTAATATACCAATAAAAACCCTAAAACCCTAATAAACCATAATAAATGTGAATATCACATAAAAATCCTAAAAAATGCTAGTAAACCCTATAAATACCTCTAATAATAATAATAGTAATAAGTCACGTGCATGTGCATATGCATGTGAATGGTTTAAATAATAAATAATAACGCAATTGCATGTGTATATACATGTGCATTTTAATGTGAATGATAATAAATAATAAATAATAAATAATAACGCATGTGAATTGCATGTGTTTGTGCATGTTCATTTGAATGATAACAAATAATAAATAATAACGCACATACAAATGCATGTGCATGTACATGGTAATTAAAAATAAATAATAACCAAGTCCACATGAATGTGCATTTGACTGTGAATGATAATAAATAATAAATAATAACACATGTGATAATAGAATAATGCACGTGCATTGTGTGTGCACACAACTACAAAAACGGATATTATCAGCGCTAGAAAAGTGCATTAACAGCTCTAAAAAAACTGTTGTTAATGGAGGCAAGGATATAGGGGGGGTCCCTTTTATCAAGGCATAGAAAAGTGCTGATAAATGCACCTTTTATCAGCACTAAAAAAAGCACTGATAAATGACCCCTTTAACAGGGATTTTTTTAGCACAGATAAAATGGGACTTTTATTAGCTCTTCTAAAAAGCGATGAAATGTCAAAAAAATAAAAAAAAATAAACAAAATGAAAAATTATTTATATAATGTAGGGGGGATTTAACAATGCTTGACCCCCACCCCCACACCACCCCCTGTTATTAGCGCTAGGCGGACCCCCCCTCAATCTATCCTTCATGCTACACTTCCCGCACATCCCCCACACATGTACACCTCCTTGCTTCCACCCGAACTCGATTCCGTGATCTCCCCCTTGCGTGCATGCACCTTTACCACTAAGCCATTTCCTTTTTTCTCTATTTAATGATATATCTATTTATTTATAAACATAGTTATATTTATTCGTATATTAATATAGATTCATATTAATATAAATATGTTTAGTTATATTAATACATATATATTTTTTCATATATTAGTATATATATATTCATTCTTATATTAATATATATTTATATTAATATGTTTTTTATCCGTATATTTATTTTTATAATAATATATATTTATAATATTAGTTTTAAATACATTTATAAAATTTGTTTTTTATGTGTGTTTATAAATAAATACATACATACATATAGACAAAACACACAAACAAACACACAGACACACACACACACACAGAGACACATATATATTTACGAATAAATACATATATATGTGTATTTGAAAAATCCATAGAATGATAAAATGACTATAACTTCTAATCTATAATCCCCATCCACTACACAACCAGTCCAATCAAAGAAAATGAAACAATCTTCGATATGATATGTGGTATAGTCCTAACAGACATTGGGATCAGAAGTTATACTTGTTTGAATGTTAACAAATTGGTGAATCCCAACCAAAGCCCCTAACAATGCTACACAAACCCTATAAATTGCTACAAAAATATGAAAAATGATTCAAAACCCACAAAACGCAACAAAACCCCCCAAAACGCTAAAATAACCCTAAAAAAGCTTAAAAAATCCAAACACACCCATAAAACAAAAAAACGCATAAAACCCCAAACAACTCAAACAAACTGTAACAAACCCTAAAAACCCCATCAAAACCTAACAAATTGTAATAACCTCTAATAAACCCTAACAAACTCTATTAAACCCTAATAAATGCTACAAAAGCCCTAAACCCCCTAATAAACAATTAAAAACACTATTAAACCACATTAAACCCTAATAATCACTAAAAACCCGAACAGACCCGACAAAATGCTACAAAAACCTCCAAATAATAGCCTACAAAACCATACAACACACTAATAAACACTAAAAAACCCTAATAACCTAAAAATAAAGCATAACAAACCCTAAAACCCCAACAAACACTAATATAACCTAATAAAAGAAAAATAACTAATAAACCCCTAACAAACCCTAATAAACCCAAAAATTCCCTAATAAACCATAACGAAAATGAATAAACCATAATAAAACCATAAAAATACCTTCTCAAACCTAATAAACCTTGACACCCCATAACAAAACCTAATAAAACCCAACTAAACCCCAATAAACAAAAAAACTCGAACAAACCATTAAAAATACCTAGAAACCCTAATAAACCATATTAAATTCAATTAAAAGATAATAAACCATTAAAAATATGCACAAACACTAAAACCCCGCTAATAAAACCTATAAAGTCATAACAACCACTCATATATATTAACAAAAACTAAAAACTACTCATATACCCTAATAAAAACACTAACAAACCCTAGTAAACCCTAAAAATCCCTATCAAACCCTAATAAACCGTACTCAACCCAAATAAATCCTATTAAAATTTTAAAGATACCTACTCAACCCTAATAAAACCCGAAAAATACCTACTCAACCCTAATAAACCTTAACACACCATAATAAACCATAATAATCCCCACTAAACCCTAAAAAAAGAAAATATACCATTAAAAAGCCCGAAACCCCCTAATAAATTCTAATAAAACCTAACAAAGCTTAAAAGTGCTAATAAACCTGAATAAACACTAAAAAACCCTAATATACCCTCTTAATAATTAATAAACTAGAATGAACCTTAATAAACCCTAATAAATCCTAAACATACCCAAATATAACATAATATACCATAATATACCCTAATAAACCCAACTCAATCCTAAAAAAACAAAAAAAATACCTAATAAACTCTAATGAACCATAACACACCATAATAAACCCTAATAAAATAATAATAACCCCCACCAAACCCTAAAAAATGCTAATTTACCCTTAAAACCCTAAAACCCTAACAAACCATAATAAATGTAAATAACACCTAAAAATACAAAAAATGATAGTAAACCCAAAAAACACCTCTAATAGTAGTACTAATAATGCACGTGCATCTTCATATGCATGTGCATGGTTTAAATAATAAATCATAATGCATGTGCATGTGAATTTTCCTACGCATTTTCATGTGAATAATAATAAATAATTACGCATGTGGATTTCATGTGTGTGTGCTTGTGCATGTGAATGATAATAAATAATAAATAATTACACACATACAAGTGCATGTGCATGTTCATGGGCATGTGCATTGTAACAAACAATAAATAATAACCAAGTCCACATGAATGTGCATTTGCATGTGAATGGTAATAAATAATAAATAATAACACATATGATAATATAATAACGCACGTGCATTACGTGTTCACATGATTTATAATAAATAATAATAACACATTTGATAATAGAATAACGCAAGTGCATTGCATTTTCACGTGCATGTTAATAAATAATATATAATAACCCGCATACATCTGCATTTACATGTAATGACAATGATAATGACTCATGCACGTGCATGGTAATAAATAATAAATAACAACGCACGTGCATGTGCATTTGTATTTGATGATAGAAACAACAACAACAAGAATAATAATAATAATAATAACAATAATTATAACAATAATATAAAAACGCAAGTGCATTTTATTTGAACGTGCATAGTAGTAAATAAAAAATAAAAAATAATAAATAAGAATTCACATGCTTGTGCATGTTCATTTACATTTGATGATAATATAAATAATACAAATTTTAATAATAATAATAATAATAATAACGCATGCACGTGCATGGTAATAAATAATAAATAACAATGCACATGCATGTGCATTTGCATGTGATAATGATAATAATAATGATAATGATAATAATAATAAAAAAAATTGTGATAATAATAATAATAACAATAATAATAAAAGAATAATACATCTGTGTTACATATGCACGTGCATGGTAATAAATAATAAATAATAATGCATGTCATCTACATTTGCATGTGACGATAGTAATAATAAGAGTAGTAGTAATAATAGTAGTAGTAATGGTGATAATAGTATTAGTACTAATGCATATGATAATAGATTATTGCATGTTCATTACGTGTGCATGTGTATGGTAATAAATAATAACTCTCGTGCATTGCATTTGCATGTGATGATGATGATTATGATAATAATAATAAAAATAAAAATAATATTTATAATAACAACGCACGTGATAAAAGAATAACGCACATTTATTGACTGTGTGTGTATGTGAATTTGGATGTGCGTATGCATTTGTTGATAATAACAATAACAACAACAACAATAACAAAAACTACAACAAAAACAACCACAATAATAATAATACCAATAATAACAACAACCCCTGTGATAATAAAATAACGTGTGTGCAATGCATGTGCACATGCATGGTAATGAAAATATAATAATAACACACGTGCATGTGCATGTGCATTTGAATGAGATTATAATAATAATAATAATAATAACAATAATAAGAAGTTATAGTTTTTTGAAAAAACAGCAGACAAGACAAAATTTCTAGAAATGGTGTCTCAAAAAACCTAAAAAATCACAGTCATTAAAAAAGGCATAACTTCTTCTTCAGGTGTCCATTTCTGCTCCATGAATAGTCTAACTAAATCTCATGGAACAAAATATGATAAAAATATGTGTAGGAGGCCTAACATACACACAGATCAGAAGTTATTACCACTTTAAGAAAAATTTGACAGGGATCCAGACACAGAAATGGAGTTTTGGATGCCTTCTGATGGGTTTTTGGTTTCCAGAAACACAAGCACTGCGTAGGAGCACAAGAGAGGTAAGGGAACCAGAGAGATTTGGTTTTCTAGTCACCGAGGATGGTGAAACCCAAACGAAGACATAGAAACCCTAACACAACCTTAGAAACCCTTAGAAATCATAACACACCCTTAGAAACCCTAACCCGCCCATAAAAACCCTAACCCACCCTTAGAAACCCTAACACACCCTTAGAAAAACTAACAAACCCTTAGACGCCCTAAATCACGCTGATAAGAATTAATAAATCCTAACAAACCCTACCAACCAATAATATATCATAATTAACCCTAATAAACCCTAAAGCCCACTTCTAAACCCTAATAAACACTAATAAATCATAATAAACCTTAAAAACCCTATTAGACCCTAACAAAAGCTACAAAATACAAAAAAACACATATATACAAAAAAACACTATTAAACCATTCAAAATACTAATATTAAAAAAAACCCTAACAAACCCAAAAAAACATGACAAAACCCTAAAAAACCCATAAAAACCCTAAAAAACCCTAAAAACCCTAAAAAACCCTAAACCCCCTAAAACCCTGAAAAAAACTGAAAAAACCCTAAAACAAACCTAAAAACCCATAAAAAACCCTAAAAACCCCAAGAAAAACCTCAAAAAAACCTAAAAAACCCCTACAAAACCTAAAAACCACTAAAAATGCTAAAAAACCCCAAGAACCCTAAAAATTCCTAACAAAACCCTAAAAACCCTATGAAACCCTTAAATACCCAAAAACCCACTAGAAAACCCTAAAAACCTCAAAAGAAAACCTAATACACCCTAAAGAACCCTAAAAACCCCTAAAAACATTAAAGAACCCTAAAGACCCACTAAAGCCACTAACAACGCTACATAAACCCTATCAATTGCTACAAAAACCCGAAAATTGATTCAAAACCCACAAAACGCAACAAAACACAAAAAAACAGAAAAATAACCATAACAAAGCATAAAAAATTCAAACACACCCATAAAACCCAAAAAAAATCATAATACCCCAAACAACTCAAACAAACCGTAACAAACCCTAAGAACACAAACACAACCTAACAAACCCTAACAACCACTAATAACCCCAAAGAACCACTAATAAACCCTAATAACCCATAAAACCCACTATTAAACCCTAATAAACACTAATAAATCGTAATAACCTATAATAAACCCTAACAAACTCCATTAGACCCTAATAAACGCTACAAAATCCCTAATACCTATAATATACAATAAAAACACTATTAAACCATAATAAACCCTAATAATCACAAAAAAACCCTATCAAACCCGACAAAATGCAACAAAAATCTCCAAATAATAGCCTACAAAACCCTACAACCCCCTAATAAACCCTAATAACCCCCAAATAAATCATAAAAACCCCTTAAAACTCCAAATAAATGATAAAAAATCCTAACAATGCCAAATAAGTTGTAACAAACTGAAACAATCCATAAAAAACCCCTAATAAAACCCAATAAACCCTAATAAATAATAATAATCCCTAATTTATCGTAATAAATCTAAATACACGTTACTAAACCATAATAAATAAAATAAACCATAATAAACCCGAATAAACCCTAAATAACCCTAAAAAGGTTGATAAACCCTAGAAAAAGCTATTAATGCCTACAAAAGCCCAATAAAACCCTAATATAGAATATAAAACACTAATAAACTGTAACAAATCCTAAATAACACTAATAAACCCTAAGAACCCTAATAAACCCTAAAGAATCATATTAAACTCTAAAGAACAGAAAAAACCCTGAAGAAGTCAAAACATGCAAAAATACATTATATAAACCTTAAAAACTGCTACAATACCCAAACAAACCATAAAACACACTAAAAAACCCTAACAACCCCTATCAATCCCAAAAAAAATTAAACCCATAAAACTCCCCAAAAACCATTAAAAAGCCATCAGATACCATAAAAACCATAAACACCCATTAAAAACCCTCAAAACCCTAAATAACGCAAAACCATAAACAACCATTAAAACCCTAAAAAAGGCTTCAATTAGATACATAAACCATACAAACGTTTAATAAACCCTAAAAAATGCACTAAAACCCTAAAAACACAACATAAACCAAAATAATCAACATAAACCCAAAAAATGCTACATAAACCCTAAAAGAACTACATAAAACCTTGAACTATAACATAAACCCTAAAAAATACAACGTAAACCCTAAACAATGCAACATAAACATTATAAAATGATATAAAAAATCTAAAAACACAACATAACCCCTAAAAACACTACATGAACCCAAAAAACATTACATAAACCCTAAAAAATTCAACATTAATTCTACATCACCCCTAAAAATGCTACATAAACTCCGAAAATGCAACATACACCCTAAAAAATGCTATATAAAACCTAAACCCTAAACACGGTACATAAACCCTACAAATGTTACATAAAACCAAAAAAATGCTACATAAAACCTAAAACCGTTAACTAAACCCTAAAATCACTATATAAACACTAAAAATGCAACATTAACTGAAACAACACTACACAAACACTAAAAAATGATACAAAAACCCTGAAGACGCTTTAATACCCTAAAAAATATTAAACCACAATATACCGTAAAATAAAAAATTAAACACTAAAAAACCCCTAATAAACTCTAATAATCCCTAAAACACCTTATAATCCATAAAAATCCTAATAAACTCTACCCAACCCTAATAACACCCAAAAAATACCTAATAAACTCTAATAAATGGTAATAAAACCAAATAAACCCAAAAAACAAGTTAAGAAAACCTAAACAGCCCTAACTAACCCTAATAGACACTAATAAACACTAATAAACCCTAATAAACAACAAACAAACCCTAAAAGCCCTAATAAATAATAAATAAAGCCAAATAAACCCTACTCAACCCTAAAAAACCTTAACACACCATAATAACACCAAATAAAACCCTACAAAACCATAATAAAGAAAAAATGCTAGTATACCTTAAAAATCCCTAGAAACCCTGATAAACTCTAATATAACCTATTAAACCCTAAAAATGCTCACAAACAATAAAAAAACGATCAAAAACAATAAAAAGTTCTATATTACCTAAAAAGACCTAAAAACACTAATATATCCAAATAACGGAAAAAACACTAATATACCATAAAAATCCCTAGAAACCCTAATAAACCATAATAAACTCTAATATAACCTAATAAACCCTAAAAACACTCAAAAACAAAAACAAAATGCTCACAAACAATAAAATCATGCTATATTATCTAAAAAGACCTAACAAACACTAATATAACCTAATAAAACAAAAAAAACTAAAAACCCCCTAACAAACCCTTATAAACCCTAAAAATCCCTAATAAACCATAATAAAACCATAATAAAACCCTAAAAATACCCTCTCAACCCTAATTAACCATGCCACACCAAAATAAAACCTAATAAAACCCAACTAAACCCCAATAGACAAAAACCACAAACAAACCATTATAAAGCCCTAGAAAACCTAATTAACCATATTAAATTATTATAAACCTAATAAAACATAAAAAATGCTCACAAACACTAAAAAAATTCCAATAAAACATAAAAATTCTTAACAATTGCTCATATATATTAACCAAAAACTAAAAAACAGTCATATACACTAATAAAAACAGAAACAAACCCTAGTAAACGCAAAAAAACCCTAACAAACCACAATAAACCCTACTCAACCCTAATTAACCCAAATAAAACCCTAAAGATACCTACCCAACCCTAATAAAACCCTCAAAATACCTAGTCAACCCTAATATACCTTAACACACCATAATAAACCATAATAAACCCCACTAAACCATAAAAAATGAAAATATACCATTAAAAAGCCCTAAAACACCTAATAAATTCTAATAAAACCTAACAAAGCATAGAAGCGCTAATAAACCCTAATAAACACTAATAAAACCTAAAAACTACTAATATACCCTCTTAAAAATTAATAAACAATAATGAACCATAATAAACCCTATTAAATCCTAAACATACCCAAATATACCATAATATACCATAATATACCATAATAAATAGAACTCAATCCTAATAAAACCCTAAAAATACCTAATAAACCTTAATAAACCTTGACACACCATAATAAACCCTAATAAAATCCTAATAACCCCCACAAAACCCTAAAAAATTATAATATACCAATAAAAAACCCTAAAACCCTAACAAACCATAATAAATGTGAATATCACCTAAAAATCCAAACAAATGCTAGTAAACCCTATAAATACCTCTAATAATAAGAATAGTAATAAGGCACGTGCATGTGCATATGCATTGCGTGGTTTAAATAATAAATAATAACACAAGTGCATGTGTATATGTATGTGCATTTGCATGTGAATGATAATAAATAATAAATAATAAATAATAACACATGTGAACTGCATGTGTATGTGCATGTTCATTTGAATGATAATAAATAATAAATAATAACGCACATACAAGTGCATGTGCATGTACATGGTAATAAAAAATAAAAAATAACCAAGTCCACATGAATGTGGATTTGAATGTGAATGATAATAAATAATAAATAATAACACACGTGATAATAGAATAATGCACGTGCATTGTGTGTGCCCACAACCACAAAAACAGATATTATCAGCGTTAGAAAAGTGCATTAAAAGCTCTAAAAAACTGCTGTTAATGGAGGTAAGGATATAGGGGGTCCCTTTTATCAACGCATAGAAATGTGCTGATAAAGGCACGCTTTACCAGTACTAAAAAAAGCACTGATAAAAGACCCCTTTAACAGCGGTTTTTTTAGCACTGATAAAATGGGACTTTTATTAGCTCTTCTAAAAAGCACTGAAATGTCAAAAAAAATAAACAAAATGAACAAAATAAAAAAAAAATTATATAATGCTGGGGGGAGCCTTTAACAATGCTTGACCCCCACCCCCACCCCCCACCTCCTGTTATCAGCTCTAGGCGGACCCCCCTCAATCTATCCTGCTCGCTATCCTTCCCGCGCATCCCCCACACGCGCGCACCTCCTTGCTTCCAGCAGAACTTGAACTCGTGACCTCCCCCTTGCGTGCATGCACCTTTACCACTAAGCCATTTCGTTTTTTCTCTATTTAATGATATATCTATTTATTTATAAATATAGTTATATTTATTCGTATATTAATATAGATTCATATTAATATAAATATATTTAGCTATATTAATACATATATATTTATTCATATATTAGTATATATATATTCATTCTTATATTAATATGTATTTATATTAATATGTTTTTTATCCGTATATTTATTTTTATATTAATATATATTTATAATATTAGTTTTAAATACATTTATAAAATTTGTTTTTTATGTGTGTTTATAAATAAATAAATACATACATATAGACAACACACACACACAAACACAAACACACACACACACACACACACACACAGACACATATATATTTATGAATAAATACATATATATATGTGTATTTGAAAAGCCATTGAATGATAAAATGACTATAACTTCTAATCTAGAAGCCCCGTCCACTCCACAACTAGTCCAATCAAAGAAAATGAAACAATCTTCGATATGATATGTGGTACAGTCCTAACAGACATTGGGATCATAAGTTATACTTGTTTGAATGTTAAAAAATCGGGGAATCCTGAAAAAATCCCCTAACAACGCTACATAAACCCTATCAATTGCTACAAAAACATGTAAAATGATTCAAAACCCACAAAATGCAACAAAACCCCAAAAATGCTAAAATAACCCTAACAAGGTAAAAAAAATCCAAACACACCGATAAAACAAAAAAACGCATAAAACCCCAAACAACTCAAACAAACTATAAAAATCCCTAAAAACCCCAAAAAAACCTAACAAACCCTAAAAACCACTAATAACACCTAAGAACCACTAATAAACCCTAATAACCCCTAAAACCCACTATTAAACCCTAAAAACCCTAATAAACACTAATAAATTTTAATAACCTGTAAGAAACCCTAACAAACACTATTAGACCCTAATAAATGCTAAAAAAATCACTAAAACCCCTAATATACAATTAAAAACACTATGAAACCACATTAAACCCTAATAATCACTAAAAACCCTAACAGGCCTGACAAAACGCTACAAATACCTCCAAATAATAGCCTACAAAACCATACAACCCACTAATGAACCCTAACAGACCCTAATAACCTAAAAATAAATCGTAACAAACCCTAACAACCCAATATAAATTGTAACAAATCCTAACAACACCAAATAAATCATAACAAACTGAAACATTCCATAACAAATCCCTAATAAACAGCAATAAACCTTAACAAATCATAATAAACCCTAATAAATCATAATAAACCCAAATAAACATTACTAAACCCAAATATATAAAATAAAGCCTAATAAATCCTAAATAACCCAAAAAGGTTGATAAACCACATAAAAAACTATTAATGGCTACAAATCCCAATAAAACCCTAATATACAATAAAAACACTAATAAACTCTAAAAAATCCTAAAAACATTAATAACCATAAATAACCCTATTAAACCCTAAGGAACCATATTGAACCCAAAAAACACAACATAAACCCCAAAAACGAAACATAAACCCCAAAAACGCTACATAAAACCTAAAAACACTACATGATCCTTAAAAATAGTTCATGAACCCTAAAATAATAATAACGCATGTGTATTTACATTTCATGATAATAATAATAATAATAATAATTGTAATAATAATAATAATAACGCATGCAAGTGCATGGTAATATATAACAAATAACAACGCACATGCATGTGCATTTGCATGTGATAATGATAATAATAATGATAATGATAAAAATAATATTAATATTAATAATTGTGATAATAATAATAATAATAATAAAATGATAATACAAGGGCATCGCATATGCACATGCATGGTAATAAATAATAAATAATAACACATGTGAAGCTACATTTTCATGTGATGATAGTAATAATAATAGTTGTAGTAATAATAATATTAGTAGTGGTTATAATAGTAGTAGTACCAATGCATGTGATAAAAGAATATTGCATGTGCATTACGTGTGCACGTGCATGGTAAAAAATAATAATGCTCGTGCATTGCATTTTCATGTGATGATAATGATGATAATAATAATAATATTATTATTATTATTAACAACGCATGTTATAATAGAATAACGCAAGTTCATTGAATGTGCGGGTATGTGAATTCACATGTGCATTTACATGTGATGATAATAACAATAAAAACAACAACAACAACAACAACAACAACCACAATAATAATAATAACAATAATAATAACAACGCATGTGATAATAAAATAACATGTTTTCATTGAATGTGCACATTCATGGTAATAAAAATATAATAATAACGTACGTACATGTGCATGTGCATGTGGAAGAGATGATGATAAAAATAATAATAATAATAATAGTAAAAATAATTTATATTTTTTTGAAAAAACTGTAGATCGGACAAACATGAATTCAACTATGTTCAAGTCATCCTTCTGCGTAGATCTCTTCACTACTTTCGATTTGATATGTGGTAGAGCTCAAACGGACAGCCGGAGTGAAAGTTATGGTCGTTTGAAGTTGGAATTCTTTTGGAGTGGTATAACTAATATATCTTATATTTCTTTTATCTTCTCCTAGTTTCCACTAAACATAGTCTTCAATCATCTCAAAATATTTGATTTGACCGGTCACAGCGCTCAGAAAGACACCCAAAGGTAAAGTTATACCTGTTTTTGTGAGTTGCGGGTTTCTTAGGTTTTTAGGCGCTATAAGAGTTGCTCAATTTAAAATGAAAATAATTTCCTCTACGTGTGTTCATTTTGGCTATACCACATATCAAATCGATGAATGTGAAAAGATACACACTCTGGTAACCACTGGAACCCTTTTTGACATTCTTCAACCCCCTAAAAGTCCCAAAATCTCTATGGATGTTCAAAAGATTGGCTTTTGGTGTCCGTTTTGAAATAACTTCTTCTATGGGTGTCTGTTTTTCCTCTAACACATATCAACTTGAAGCTTGAGACTAGAACTACACTCTTATGACCACTGAAGCACCTTATCATATCCTTGAAGGCCCAAAAAGGTACTTAAACCCTCCAAAAGACCATAACTTCTACTCAAGGAGTCCATTTTGCCTCTACCATATATCAAATCTATGATTTCGACTAGATCTACACATCTGTGACTATTAGGAACACCTTATCACATTCTTAAAGTCCGAAAAGGTCCTTTAGTCCTCTAAATGAACAAAACCTCTCCTCTGGGTGTCTGTTTCACCTCTACCCCATGACAAATTGAAGCTTGCGACTAACACTATGCATCTGTGACAACCATGAACAACTAAATAACCCTAAAAACCGATGAATAACCCCATTAACACTAAAAATCATTGAAACCCATGAAAAACCCTAAAAACCCTAACAAACACTGACAAACCCTAATAAACCCTAACAAACACCGAAAACCCCTAAAAATATAAAAACTCGTAAAAAACCCTACCAAAAGCTAAAAACCCCTAACAAGCCCTAAAAACCCAAAGAAGCACTAAGAAACCCCAATAAACCCAAAAAAACCCCCGAATAAACCCTAAAACCCCCCTAAGAAACCATATGAAACCCTAACAAAACCCTAAAAACCATAACAAAACTATAAGAAAACCAAAGAAACACTAGAACTCTCCTAGAAAACCTAACACACCATTAGAAACCCTAAAACACCCTTAGAAACCCTAACACACCCTTGGAAACCCCAACACACCCATCAAAACTCTACCACAACCATAGAAACCATTAGAAACCATAACACACCCTTAGAAACCCAAACCCCCCCATAAAAACCCTAACCCACCCTTTGAAATGCTAACACACCCTTTGAAACCCTAACAAACCCTTATAAACCCTAAATCACTCTAATAAGCACTAATAAATCCTAACAAACCCTACCAACCAATAATAATCCATAATAAACCCTAATAAACCCTAAATCCCACTACTAAACCCTAATAAACACTAATAAATCATAATAAATCCTAAAACCTCTATTAGGCCCCAATAAAAGCTGCAAAATACATAAAAACCCAAATATTCAACACAAATACTATTAAACCATTCAAATTGATAATATTCACAAAAAGACTCTAAAAAACCTGGCAAAACCTCACAAAACTATAAAAACCCTAAATACCCAAAAAAACCTAAAAAACCCAAAAAACCCAAAAAACCCCAAAAAAACCCTAAAAATCATACAACCCCTAAAACCCTTTAAAACCCTAAAAACCCCTAAAAACATGAAAAAAAAAAGAAAAAACCCGAAAAACATCCAAAAAACCCTTAAAAACCTCAAAAAACGCTAAAACCCTAAAAAACCCTAAAAATGCTAAAAAACCCCTAAAAACCCTAAAAATGCATTACAAAACCCTAAACTACCCAATCAAACACTAAAAAACCCAAAAAACCCACTAGAAAACCCAAAAAACCTCAAAAGAAAACCTAATACACCATAAAGAACCATAAAGAACCCTAAAAAACCCTAAAGAACCACTAATGCCAGTAACAACGCTACATAAACCCTAACAAATGATTCAAAAAACCGAAAAATGCTTCTAAACCCACAAAATTCCACAGAACCGCAATAAACACTAAAATAACCCTAACAAATCATAAAAAATCCAAACACGTCAATGAAACCCCAAAAAATGTATAAAATTCCAAACAACTCAAACAAACTGTAAAAAACTCTAAAAACACTAACAAAACCTAACACACCCTAACAAGCACTAATAACCCCTAAGAACCACTAATAAACACTAATGACCCCTAAACCCCAATATTAATCCCTAAAAACCCTAATAAACACTAATAAATCATAATAACCAGTACTAAACCCTAACAAACTCTATTAGACCCTAATAGATGCTACAAAATCCCTAAAACCCCTAATATACAATAAAAACACTGTTAAACCATAATAAACCTTAATAATTACTAAAAACCCTAACAGACCTGAAAAAATGCTACAAAAACTTCTAAATAATAGCCTACAAAACTCTACAACCCACTAATAAACCCTAACAAATCCTAATAACCCCAAAATAAATCATAACAGACCCTAACATCCCCAAATAAATCGTAAAAAATCCTAACAATCCCAAATAAATAGTAACTAACTGAAACAAACCATAACAAACCCCTAATAAACCGCAATAAACACTAACAAATCATAATAAACACTAATAAATCGTAATAAACACAAATACAAGTTACTAAACCCTAATAAATGAAATAAACCCTGATAAACCCTAATAAATCCTAAATAACCCTAAAAAAGATTGATAAACCCTAGAAAAATCTATAAATGCCTACAAAATCCCTATAAACCCCTAATATATAATAAAAACACTAATAACCTGTAACATATCCTAAAGAAAACTAATAAACCCTAAAGAACCCTTATAAACCCTAAAGAACCATATTAAACTCTAAAGAATAATACAAAACCCTAAAGAACCCAAAAAACTCTAAAACACATTATATAAAGCCTAAAAACTGCTACAACACCCAAACAAACCCTAGAACACACTAAAACCCCTAACAACTCCTATCAATACCAAAAAAACAAAAAAACCCATAAACCCCCCCCCCCAAACAATTAAAAAGCCATCAGATACAATAAAAAACTGTAAACACCTGTTAACAACCCTTGAAACCCCTAAAAAACTACAAACCATAAAAAACCATTAAAAAGACTTGAAATAGATACATAAACCTTAAAAACGTTACATAAACCCTTAAAATCCAACATAAACCCAAAAAAACGCTACATAAACCCTAAAAGCACTACATAAACCCTAGAACTGTAACATAAACCCTAAAAACACAATATAAACCCAAAAAACAGAACATAAACATTAAAAAATGCTACATAAAACTTAAAAACATAATATAAACCTAAAAACACAACATGAACCCCAAAAGCGTTACATAAACCCTAAAAAATGCAACATAAATGCTACATCACAACTAAAAACACTACATAAACCCAAAAAATGCAACCCAAACCCTAAAAAATTCTACATAAAACCTAAACCCTAAACACACAACATAAACCCTAAATATTTTACATAAACCTTAAAAATGATGCATAAAATCTAAAATGGTTAATTAAACCCTAAAAACGCTACATAAACACTACAAATTCTACATAAACTCTAACAACGCTACACAAACAGTAAAAAATGCTACAAAACCCCTAAAGGCGCTTTAAAACCCTCAAAAATATTAAACCCTAATATAACATAATATAAAAAATTAAACACTAATAAACCCCTAATAAACTCTAATAATCCCTAGAAACACCTTATAATCCCTAAAAACTCTAAGAAACCCTACTCAACCTTAATAAAACCCCAAAAATACCTAATAAACCCTAATAAATGGTAATAAAACTTAATAAACCCTAAAAACATGTTAAGAAAACCTAAACAACCCTAACCAACCCCAATAGACACTAATAAAAACAATTAAACCCTAATAAACCCCCAAAAACATAAAAAGGCCTAATAAACCATAAATGAATCCAAATAAACCCTAATCAACACTAACAGACCTTAACACACCATAATAACCCCTAATAATACCCTACAAAACCCTAATAAAAAAAATAAAATGCTAGTATACCTTATAAAGTCCCTAGAAACCCTCAAAAACCCTAATATAACCTCATAAACCCTAAAACGCTCACAAATAATAAAAAAATGATCACAAACAATAAAAACGCTCTATATTACCTAAAAATACCTAAAAACACTAATATAAACTAATAAAGACAAAAAAATCTAACACACCTTAAAAATCCCTAGAATTCCTAATAAACCATAATAAACTCTAATATAACCTATGAAACCCTAAAAACGCTCACAAGCAAAAAAAATGCTTACAAACAATAAAAACACGCTATATTATCTAAAAAGACCTAACAAACACTAATATAAGATAATAAAACAAAAAAACTAATAAACCCCTAACAAACCTAATAAACCCAAAAAATCCCTAATAAACCCTAATAAAAACTAATAAACCCTAATAAAACCATAATAAAACCCTAAGAATACCTTCTCAACCCTAATAAATCTTGACACCCGATAACCAAACCTAATAAAACCCAACTGAACCCCAATAAACAAAAAAAACTCAAACAAACCATTAAATGCCCTATAAACCCTAATAAAGCATAATAAATTCAAATAAAAGCTAATAAACCATAAAAAATACTCACAAACACAAAAAACACGCTAATAAAACCTATAAAGTCATAACAACCCCTCTTATATATTAACAAAAACTAAAAAATACTAATATACCCTAATAAAAACACTAACAAACCCTAGTAAACCCTAAAAATCAATAACAAACCCTAATAAACCGTACTCAACCCTAATAAACCCTAATAAAACCATAAAGATACCGACTCAACCCTAATGATACCTGAAAATACCTACTCAACCGTAATAAACCTTAACACACCATTATAAACCATAATAAACCCCACTAAACCCTAAAAAACACAAATGTACCATTAAAAAGCCAGAAAACCCCTAATAAATGCTAATAAAACCTTACAAAGCTTAAAAGTGGTAATAAACACAAATAAACACTAAAAAACCCTAATATACCCTCTTAAAAATTAATAAACCATAATGAACCATAATAAACCCTAATAAATCCTAAACATACCCAAATATACCATAATATACCCAAATAAACCCAACTCAATCCTAATAAAACCCTAAAAATACCTAATATACCCTAATAAACCTTAACACACCATAATAAACCCTAATAAAATCCTAATAACCCCCACCAAACCCCAAAAACTTCTAATATACCATTAAAAACCATAAAACCCAAACAAACCATAATAAATGTTAATAAAACCTAAAAATCGAAAAAAATGATAGTAAATCAAAAAAATACCTCTAATAATAATAGTAGTAATAATGCACATGCATGTACATATGCATGTTCATGGTTTAAATAATAAATCATAACACACGTGCCTGTGCATTTGCATGTAAATGATAATAAATAATAAATTATAAATAATAACACATGTGAATTGCATGTGTATGTGCATGTGCATTTGAATGATAATAAATAATAAATAATTATACACATACAAGTGCATGTGCATGTGCATGGGCATGTGCATGGTAATACAAAATATATAATAACCAAGTCCACATGAATGTTCATTTACATGTGAATGGTAATAAATAATAAATAATAACGCATGTGATAATATAATAATGCACGCGCATTGCGTGTGCACATCCATTAGAATAAATAATGATAACACATGTGATAAAAGAATAACACAAGTGCATTGCATTTTCATGTTCATGATAATAAATAATATATAATAACCCATGTGCATGTGAATTAACATGTAATGATAATGATAATGACGCATGCATGTGCATGGTAATAAATAATAAATAACAACGCATGTGAATGTCAATTTGTATTTGATGATACAAAAAACAACAACAAGATTAATAATAATAAAAAAATAAAAAAATACAATAACGCAAGTGAATTTCATGTGCACATGCATGGTAGTAAATAAAAAATAAAAAATAATAAATAAGAATGCACATGCATGTGCATATTCATTTACATTTGATGATAATATTAATAATAATGATTGTAATAATAATAATAATAATAATAATAATAATAACACATGCATGTGCATGGTAATAAATAATAAATAACAACACACATGCATGTGCATTTGCCTGTGATAGTGATAATTATAATAAAAAAACTGTGATAATAATAATAATAATAATAATAAAAGAATAATACAAGTGTATTGCATATGCACGTGCATGGTAATAAATAATAATAATAATGCATGTGCATGTACATTTTCATGTGATGATAGTAATAATAAGATAAATAGTAATAATAGTAGTAGTAATGGTGATAATAGTATTAGTACATATGCATATGATAATAGAATATTGCATGTGCATTACGTGTGCATGTGTATGGTAATAAATAATAACTCTCGTTCTTTGCATTTCCAAGTGATGATGATGATGATAATAATAATAATAATACTATTAATATTAATAATAACAACGCACGTGATAATAGAATAACACACCTTTATTGAATGTGTGTGTATTTGCATTTGGATGTGAATTTTCCTATGATGATAACAACAACAACCGCAATAATAATAATAACAATAATAACAACAATTCATGTGATAATAAAATAACGTGTGTGCAATGTATGTGCACGTGCATGATAATAAAAATATAATAATAAAGCACATGCATGTGCATGTTCATTTCCATGAGATGATGATAATAATAACAATAACAATAATAATATGTTATAGTTGTTTGAAAAAACAGCACACAAGACAAAAGTGCTAGAAATGGTGTCTTGGAAAACCTAAAAAATCACAGACTCATTAGAATAGGCATAACTTCTTCTTCAGGTGTCCATTTCCGCTACATGAATACTCGAACTAAATCTCATGGAACGAACTATGATAAAAATATGTCTCAGAGGCCGAACATACACACAGATCAGAAGTTATGACAATTTTAAGAAAACTTTAACAGGGATCTGGACACAGAAATGGAGTTTTGGACACATTCTGATGGGTTTTTGGTTTCCAGAAACACAAGCAATACGTAGGAGCTCAAGAGAGGTAAGGGAACTAGAGAGATTTGGTTTCCTAGTCACCAAGGATGGTGAAACCTGGATGCACCCATAGATACCCTAACAAAAGCTTAGAAACCTTTAAAAGCCATAACACACCCTTAGAAACCCTATCCCACCCATGAAAACACTAACCCACCCTTAGAAACCCAAACAGACCCTTAGAAACACTAACAAACCCTTAGACACCCTAAATCACTCTAATAAGAATTAATAAAACCTAACAAACTCTACCAATCGATAATAAACCATAATAAACCCTAATAAACCATAAATCCCACTACTAAACCCTAATAAACACTAATAAATCGTAATAAACACTACAAAACCTATTAGACCCCAAAAAAAGCTACAAAATACCTAAAAACCCATATATACAACAAAACGGACACCAGAAGCCAATCTTTTGACCATCCAAATGGATTTTGGGTCTTTTTGGGGATTGATGAATGTCAAAAAAGGTTCCAGTGGTTACCAGAGTGTGTATCTTTTCACAATCTTCGATTTGATATGTGGTAGAGCCAAAATGAACACACGTAGCAGAAGTTATTGGCGTTTTAAACCCTAATAAACCCGAATAAACACTAAAAAACCCTAATATACCCTCTAAAAAATTAATACACCCTAATAAACCATAATAAACCCTAATAAATCCTAAACATACCCAAATATACCATAATAAACCCTAATAAACCAAACTCAATCCTAATAAAAACTTAAAAATACCTATTAAACCCAAATAAACCTTAACACACCATAATAAACCCTAATAAAATCATAATAACACTCACCAAACCCTAAAAAATACTAATATACCATTAAAAACCCTAAAATAATAACAAACCATAATAAATGTTAATAACACCTAAAAATCCAAAAAAATGATAGTAAACCCTAAAAATACCTCTATAATAATAGTAGTAATAATGAACGTGCATGTTCATATGCATGTTCATGGTTTAAATAACAAATCATAACGCACGTGCATGTTCATATGCCTGCACATTTTTTTGTGAATGATAATAAATAATAAGTAATAAATAATTACGCGCATACAAGTGCATGTGCATGTGCATGGGCATGTGCATGGTAATAAACAATAAATAATAACCAAGTCCACCTAAATGTGCATTTTCATGTGAATGGTAATAAATAATAAATAATAACACATGTGATAATATAATAAAGCACGTGAATTGTGTGTGCACATGCATTAGAATAAATAATAACAACACATGTGATAATAGAATAACACAAGTTCATTGCATTTTCATGTGCATGATAATAAATAATTTGTAATAACCCACGTGGTTGTGAATTTACATATAATGATAATGATAATGACGCGTGCACGTGCATGGAAATAAATAATAAATAACAACCCACGTGCATTTTCATTTGTATTTGATGATACAAACAACAACAAAAATAATAATAATAATAATAATAATAATAATAATAATAATAGAATAACGCAAGTGCATTTCACGTGCATGTATAGTAGTAAATAATAAATAAATAATAATAAAATAAGAATGCACATGCATGTGCATGTTCATTTACTTTTTATGATAATATTAATAATACTAATTGTAATAATAATAATTATTATTATTATAACGCATGCACGTGCATGGTAATAAATAATAATTAACAACGCACATGCATGTGCATTTGCATGTGATAATGATAATAATAATGATAATGATAATAATAATAATAATAATAATAATAATAATAATAATAACTATGATAATAATAATAATAATAATAATAATAATAATAACTATGATAATAATAATAATAATAATAATAATAATAATAATAAAATAATAATATAGTTGTATTGCATATACACGTGCATGGTAATAAATAATAAATAATAACGCACGTGCATCTACATTTGCATGTGATGATAGAAATAATAAGAGCAGTAGGAATAATAGAAGTAGTAATGGTGATAATAGTATTTGGACTAATTCATATGATAATAGAATATTGCATATAAATTACGTGTGCATGTGTATGGTAATAAATAATAACTCTCATGCATTGCATTTTCATGTGATGATGATGATGATGATGATGATAATAATAATAATAATAATATTAATAATAACAATGCACGTGATAATAGAATAACGCACCTTTATTAAATGTGCATGTCTATGCATTTGGATGTGCATTTTCATGTGATGATAATAACAATAACAACAACAACAACAACAACAACAACAACAACAACAACAACAACAACAACAACAACAACAACAACAACAACAACCACAATAATAATAATAAAAATAATAACAACAACGCATGTGATAATAAAATAATGTGTGTGCATTGCATGTACACGTGCATGGTAATAAAAATATAATAATAATTCATGTGAATGTGCATGTGCATTTTCATGATATGATGATATTAATAATAATAATAACAGTAATAATTAGTTATAGTTGTTTGAAAAAACATTAGACGAGACAAAAGTGCTAGAAATGGTGTCTCGAAAAACCTAAAAAATCACAGAGTCATTAAAAAGGCATAACTTATTCTTCAGGTGTCCAATTGCGCTCCATGAATGGTCTAACTAAATATCGTGGAACGAAATACGATAATAATATGTTTCGGAGGCTGAACAGACACACAAATCAGAAGTTATGACCATTTTACAAAAAATTTGACAGGGATCCAGAAATGAAAATGGAGTTTTGGAAGACTTCTGATGGGTTTATGGATTTTATGGTCCCAAACATGACTTGAACATTGTTCAAGTTATCCTCCGACGTAGATCTCTTCCTTGCCTTCGATTTGATATGTGGTAGAGCTCAAACGGACAACCAGATTGAAAGTTATGGCCATTTGAAGTTGGTCTTTTTTGGGTTGCTATAACTAATATATCTTCTGTTTCTTTGATCTTCTAACAGCTTTGATTAGACTTAGTCCTCACACATCTCACGAGCTTTGATTTTACTGATCAAAGTGCTCAAATGGACACCCTAAGGAGATGTTATGCCTATTTTAGTGAGTTGTGGGTTTCTTAGGTTTTTAGGCTCTAGGAGGGTTGCTCAATTTAAAACAACAATAACTTATACTATGTGTGTTAATTTTGGCTCTACCACATACCAAATCCAGGAATGTGAAAAGATGCACACTCTTGTAACCACTGAAACCCTTCCTGACATTATTCAACCCCCAAAAAGTCCCAGAATCCCTTTGGATGGTCAAAAGATTGGCTTCTGGTGTCCGTTTTTCAATAACTTGTTCAATGGGTGTCTGTTTTGTCTCTACCACATATCAAATCAAATCTTGAGACTAGACCTACACTCCTATAACTACCAAAGTAAAATCTCAAATTCTTGAAGTCCCAAAAAGGTACTTAAACCCTACAAAAGACCAGAACTTCTAATCCGGGAGTCTGTTTTTCCTCTACCATATATCAAATCGAATATTTCGACTAGATCTACACATCTGTGACCAATAAGAACACCTTATCAAGTTCTTAAATACCCAAAAGGTCCTTAATTCCTCAAAAATACTATAAAATCTTCTCTGGGTGTTTGTTTCACCTCTACCACGTATAAAATGGAAGCTTGCGACTAGCTCAACACATCTGTGACAACCATGAACAACTAAATAACCCTAAAAAACCATGAATAACCACATAAACACTAAAAACCATTAAAAACCATGAAAATACCTAAAAACCCCTAACAAACACTAAAAAACCCTAAAAAACCCAAATATCCCTAAAAACATAACAAACCCTAAAAAACCTAACAAACCCTAACAAACCCTAACAAGCACTAACAAACCCCAAGAAGCACTAAAAACCCCCAATGAACACAAAAACCATGAAAAAAACCTAAAAATCCCTAAGAAACTACAAGAAACCCAAACATAACTCTAAAAACCCTAAAAACCCAATAAAAACCCTAAGCAAACCTAAGAAACACTAACACACTCTTAGAAACCCTAACACACTCTTAGAAACCCTAACACACCCATAGAAACCCTAACAAACCCTTAGAATTCCAAACACACCCATAGAAACCCTAAAACAACCTTAGAAACCCTTTGGAACCATAACAAACCCTTAGAAACCCTAACCCACCCATAAAAACCCTAACTGACCCTTAAAACCCCTAACACACCCTTAGAAACACTAACAAACCCTTAGACACCCTAAATAACTCTAATAAAAACTAATAAATCCTAACAATCCCTACCAACCAATAGTAAACCATAATAAACCCGAATAAACCCTAAATAACCTTAAAGCCCACTACTAAACCCTAATAAACACTAATAAATTGTAATAAACCCTAAAACCCCTATTAGACCCCAACAAAAGCTACAAAATACCTAAAAACCCATATATACAACAAAAAGCGCTATTAAACCAATCAAAATGATAATATTCACAAAAAACCCTATCAAACCAGGAAAAACAAGACAAAACCCTAAAAAAACCATAAAAACCCCAAAACCCAAAAAACCCCTTAAAACCCTAAAAAGCCTAAAAATCATAAAAACCCCTAAAAAATCCTAAAAAACCCTAAAACCCCTAAAAACCGAAAAAACTGAAAAAACCCAAAAACAAACCGAAAAACCCCTAAAAACCTCAAAAAACCTCAAAATCCCCGAAAAAACCTAAAAACCACTAAAATTGCTAAAAAATCTCTAAAACACTAAAAATGCCTAAAAAATACTAACCAAACCTAGAAAACCCTTAAAATCCCTACAAACCCACTATCAAACCCTAAAAACCTCAAAAGAAACCCTAATACACCCTAATGAACCTTAAAAAACCCTAAAAACCCTAAAGAACCCTAATAACCCACTAAAGCCACTAACAATGCCACATAAACCCTATCAATTGTTACAAAACCCAAAATATGATTCAAAACCCACAAAATGCAACAAAACCCAAAAAACGCTAAAATAACCCTAATAATGCATAAAACATCCAAACACACCCATAAAACCCAAAAAAAATCATAAAACCCAAAACAACTCAAACAAACCATAACAAACCCTAAAAACCCAAAAAACTCTATCAAATCCTGAAAACCACTAATAACTTCTAAGAACCACTAATAAACCCTAATAACCCATAAAACCCACTATTAAATCCTAATAAACACTAATAAATTGTAATAACCTCTAATAAACCCTATCAAAATCTATTAGACCCTAATAAACGCTACAGAAGCCCTAAAACCCCTAATATACAATAAAACACAATTAAACCATAATAAACCCTAATTATCACAAAAAACCCTAACAAACCCAACAAAATGCTACAACAATCTTCAAATAATAGCCTAAAAACCCTAAAATCCACTTATAAACACATAAAAACCCTAATAACCAAAAAATAAATCATAAAAAACCCTTAAAATCCCAAATAAATCATAACAAATCCTAACAATGCCAATTCAATTGTAAAAAACTGAAACAAATCATAACAAATCCCTAATAAACCCCAATAAACCCTAACCAATCATAACAAACCCTAATAAATCATAATAAACCCAAATACACATTACTAAACCCAAATATATAAAATAAACCCTAATAAACCCTAATAAATCCTGAATAACCCTAAATGGTTGATAAACCCTAGAAAAAGATATTAATCCCTACAAAATCCCAATAAAACCCTAATATACAATATAAAATGCTAATAAATAGTAGAAAATCCTAAAGAACACTAATTAAGCCTAAATAACTCTAATAAACACTAAAGAATCATATTAAACTCTAAAGAACACAAAATAAAACCCCTAAAGAACTCAAACAAATGCTAAAACACATTATATAAACCCTAAAAAAACACCACAATACCCAAAAAAACCCTAAAACACACTAAAAAACCATAACAACACCTATCAATACCAAAAAAACAATTAAACCCATAAAAATCCCCAAAAACCATTAAAAAGCCATCAGATACCATAAAAACCATAAACACCCATTAACAGCACTCAAAAACACTAAAAAACACTACAAACCTTAAAAACCCATTAAAACCCTAAAAACGCTTCAAATAGATACATAAATCCTAAATATGTTACATAAACCCTACAAATGCATCAAAACCCCTAAAAACACAACATAAACCAAAATACTCAGCATAAACCCAAAAAACGCTACATATACCCTAAAAGCACTACATAAACCCTTGAACTATAACATAAACCCTAAAAAATACAACTAAAACCCTAAACAACGCAATATAAACATTAAAAAATGCTTCATTAAACCTAAAAACACAATATAAACCCTAAAAACACTACATGAACCCTAAAAACGTTACATAAACCCTAAAATATTCAACATAAACGCTAAATCACCCCTAAAAACACCACATAAACCCTAAACACGCAACATAAAAACTAAAAAATTCTACATAAAACCTAAACCCTAAACACGCTACATAACCCTAAAAAGGTTACATAAAACCTAAAAATGCTACATAATACCAAAAACCACAAATTAAACCCTAAAAGTGTTATATAAACAATAAAAATGCTACATAAACTCAAACGACACTACACAAACACTAAAAAATGCTACAAAAACCATGAAGACACTTCAATACCCTAAAAAATATTAAACCCCAATATACAATAATATAAAAAATTAAACTCTAATAAACCCCTAATAAATACCTAATAAACTCTAATAATCTCTAAAAACACCTTATAATCCATAAAAACCCTAAGAAACACTACTCAACCCTAATAAAATGACAACAATACCTAATAAACTCTAATAAATGGTAATAAAGCCTAATAAACCCTAAAAACACATTAAGAAAACGTAAATAACCCTAAACAACCCTAATAGACACTAATAAACACTTATAAACTCTAATAAATCCCAAAAAAACCTAAAATCTTTAATAAACTATAAATAAAGGCAAATAAACCCTAATCAACCCTAACAAACCTTAACACACCATAATAACACCAAATAAAACACTAAAAATCCCTAATAATGAAAAAAATGCTAGTATACCTTAAAAATCCCTAGAATCCCTGATAAACTCTAATATAACATAATAAACCCTAAAAATGCTCACAAACAATAAAAAAATGATCACAAACAATAAAAATGTGCTATATTACCTAAAATAAGAAACTTTTCTTGGACAGGTTCTATTGCTGAGCGTAAACTGGTCTCTGTTGCGTGGAAACATTGCACAAAGCCGCTTGATATGGGTGGGCTTCGTATCAAGGACCAACAACGTTTCAACGATGCTATGATTGAGAAATTTACATGGGGCTTTCTCAATCGTCAGAATGAAGGACTTGAGTTTCTCGTGGAAATATTCACGCGCAGACTGTGTGATGGATTTATAGGGTATCTTTCCTCCTCGGTTTGGCTGACCTTAAGATCATCGTACAAAGACATTATGTACAAAGCAAAATGGATTGTGTCCAGGCATTCTAATCTGAACTGTTGGTCTACACCATGGTTGGAACAACCCATCTCAGAGGTTTTGACGCCGCCGCATGACCTGCAGAATCATACCGTTGTTGTTCTCATACGGCAATGTGATGACTCAATTTCCCCCTCCTAGATAGTATTTCTATTCAAGTTCAACCGCATGCTTTTGCTGATATTGAAACTCTCATCTGGATGCCAAACATGGTTGGAAAATTCAATTCAGGTGATTACTACCGGTTGAAGTGCCTAACTGATCCTGTCTCACCACCATGGATGATTAAATTCAGTACAACTTTCATTCCCGCTTCACACTTCACATTTATCTGTAAAATTTGGAAAAATAGGCTCCCGACACATGATCGGGTCCAGCTTGCTGGATGGCAACTTGCTTCTGTCTGTTTCTTATGCAAGAAAGCTTAGGAGAGTTGCAGCCATATTTTCTTGCATTGTACCTTTGTTGTTGGGCTATGGCACTACCTTTCACAAATTATTGGGATGTCTTGCTATTTGCAAGGGTAGATTTGTGACTTACTACACGCACTGGTTGAGTTGAACCAGAGTGACCAGGTCTGAAATCTGCTGCTGGTCGGGGTGGCTGCGACCATTCATTACGTTTGGGCTGCCCGGAACGCAGCTACCTTCAATCGTCAGCCCCTCTCACTACAGGTGGGAGTGGTGGTGATCCTCAATGCGATACATAGTGACTCACAGATACAAACAGGTTTGATGTTTAATGATGTCGATGATCTGACATTTTTGTGTTCACATGGCATGGATGGAAGGAGCAGAAAACCACTGGTATTGAATTATATTAGATGGATCCCTCCACTTCCATCATGGATAAAGGTCAACATTGATGTAAAGACCCATGGAGCTCCTAGATCATTGGGGTGTGGTGGCGTCTTCTGCACCTCTTGGTGCTTCTTGAAGGGCTTATTTTTTCAGTTTCTTGGGGATATATGTGCTTATGAAGCGGAGCTGTGGGCGATCATAATGGCTGTGAAGATTGCATTCTAGTTCAATTGGTCACAGCTTTGGATTGAATCAGATTCGTTGATTGTGGTTGCTGCCTTAATGGGACTTTCCAAGGACATTCCTTAGAGACTTTGGCCGCATTGTATTGAGTGCCTTGACCAGTCTCAGAACCTGTACCTCAATGTGCCGCACGCTTATAGGGAAGCTAATTCAGTTGCTGACACCCTCTCTAAACATGTGATTCAAGAGAGATCCTCAATGTGGTCTTTTTACACCCCATCTTACGGTATTCCATTCTTGGACTCCGATCAGAAGGGTGAAATTCACACTCTCCCTTCTAGGCCCATCTTGTATTTGTCTAGTTTATGTTTTAATTTATTTGGGAGGGCTAGTCTTTCCTAGCCCTGAACCTCTTCGACCCTAACAAACCCTAATAATCCCTAAAAATCCCTAATAAACCCAAATAAAACCATAATAAAAACCTAAAAATACCTTCTCAACCCTAATAAACCTTGACACACCAAAATAAAACCTAATAAAAACCAACTAAACCCCAATAAACAAAAAAATGCAAACAAACCATTATAAAGCCCTAGAAAATGTAATCAACCAAAATAAATTCTTATAAAACCTAATAAACCATAAAAAATGCTCACAGACACTAAAAACATGCTAATAAAACATAAAATGTCCTAACAACTGCCTATATATATTAACAAAAACTAAAAAACACTAATATACCCTAATAAAAACAATAACAAACCATAGTAAACCCCAAAAATCCCTAACAAATCCTAATAAACCCTACTCAACCCTTATAAACCCAAATAAAACCCTAAAGATACCTAATCAACCCTAATTAAACCCTAAAAATACCTATTCAACCCTAATAAACCTTAACACACCATAATAAACTATAATAAACCCCACTAAACCCTAAAAAATGAAAATATACCATTAAAATCCCTAAAACACCTAATAAATTCTAATAAAACCTAAAAATGCATAAAAGCGCTAATAAACCCTAATAAACACTACTAAACCCTAAAAACCCCTAATATACCCTCTTTAAAATTAATAAACCATAAGGAACCATAATAAATCCTATTAAATCCTAAATATACCCAAATATATCATAATATCCCATAATATACCCTAATAAACAGAACTCAATCCTAATAAAACCTTAAAAATACCTAAAAGACCATAATAAACCTTTAAACACCATAATAAACCCCAATAAAATTATAATAACCCCCACAGGACCCTAAAAAATGTTAATATACCAATAAAAACCCCTACAACCCTAACAAACCATAATAAATGTTAATATGACCTAAAAATCCTGAAAAATGCAAGTAAACCCTAAAAATACCTCCAATAATAATAATAATAGTAATAACACACATGCATGTGCACGGTTTAAATAATATAAAATAACGCACGTACATGTGCATATGCCTACGCATTTTCATGTGAATGATAATAAATAGTAAATAATAAATAATAACGCATGTGAATTTCATGTGTATGTGCATGTTTATTTGAATGATAATAAATAGTAAATAATAACGCACATACAAGTGCATGTGCATGTACATGGTAATAAAAAATAAATAATAACCAAGTCCACATGATTGTGAATTTGAATGTGAATGATAATAAATAATAAATGATAACACATGTGATAATTGAATAATGCATGTGCATTGCGTGTTCACAATACTACAAAAAACAACCATTATCATGGCTAGAAAAGAGCATTAACAATGCTAAAAAAAGTGATGTTAATAGAGGCGAGGATATAGGGGGGTCCATTTTATAAGGGCATAGAAAAGAACTAATAAATGCACCTTTTATCAGTACTAAAAAAAGCACTGATAGAAGACCCCTTTAACAGTGCTTTTTTTAGCACTGATAAAAGGGGACTTTTATCTTCTCTTCTAAAAAGCGCTGATAAAAGTAAAAAAAATAATAAAAAAATAATATAATGCGGGGGCGGAGCTTTTAACAACGCTTGACCCCCCTATCAACGCTAGGAGGACCCCCTCAATATCTCCCACACACTGCCCTTCTCGTGCATCCCCCACACACGCACACCTCCTTGCTTCATCCCGAACTCGAACCAGTGACCCCCCCCCCCCTTGCGTACATGCACCTTTACCACTAAGCCATTTCTTTTTTTCTCTATTTAATGATATATCTATTTATTTATATATATAGTTATATTTATTCGTATATTAATATAGATTCATATTAATATAAATATATTTAGTTATATTAATACATATATATTTATTCATATATTAGTATATATATATTCATTCTTATATTAAAATATATTTATGTTAATTTGTTTTTTATCCGTATATTTATTTTTATATTAATATATATTTATAAGATTAGTTTTAAATAAATTTATAAAATATGTTTTTATGTGTGTTTATAAATAAATAAATACAAACATATATACAACACACACACACAAACACACACACACACACACACATAGAGACACAAATATATTTATGAATAAATACATATATATGTGTATTTGAAAACCCATAGAAGGATAAAATGACCCTAACTTCTAATCTAGAAGCCCAATCCACTCCACAAATAGTCCAATCGAAGAATATGAAACAATATTCGATATAATATGTGGTACAAGCCTAACGGAAATTCGGATCAAATGTTATACTTGTTTGAATCTTAACAAATCAGGGGATCCCGACTAAAGCCCCTAATAATGCTACATAACCCTATCAATTGCTAAAAAAACCCTAAAAATGATTCAAAACCCACAAAATGCAACAAAACCCCAAAAAATACTAAAATAACCCTAAAAATCATAAAAACTCTAAACACGCCCATAAAACCAAAAAAACGCATAAAACCCCAAAGAACTCAAACAAACCGTAACAAACCATAAAAACCCTAAAAACCCTAACAACTACTAATAACCCCTAAGAACCACTAATAAACCATAATAACCCCTAAAACCCACTTGTAAACCCTAAAAACCCTAATAAACACTAATAAATTGTAATAACCTGTAATAAACCCTAACAAACCCTATTGGACCCTAATAAATGCTACAAAAGCCCTAAAACCCCTAATATACAATAAAAACACTATTAAACCATAATAAATACTAATAATCACTAAAAACCCTAAAAAACCCGACAGAACGCTACAAAAACCTCCAAATTATAGCCTACAAAACCATACAACCCACTAATAAACCCTAACAAGCTCCACAGAATGCTACAAAAACCACCAAATAATAGCCTACAAAACCATAAAACACACTAATAAACCCTAACAAACCCTAATAACCCAAAAATAAATTGTAAAAAACCCTAAAAGCCCCAAATAAACCGTAAAAAATTCTAACAATGCCAAATAAATTGTAACTAACTGAAACAATCCATAACAAACCCTTAAAACCGCAATAAACCCTAAAAAGCATAATAAACCCTAATAAATCGCAATAAACCCAAATACATGTTACTGATCCCTAATAAACCCTAATAAATCCTAAATAAACCTAAAAAGGTTGATAAACCCTAGAAAAAGCTATTAATGCCTACAAAAGCCCAATAAAACACTAATATACAATAAAAATGCTAATAAACTCTAACAAATCCTAAAAACACTAATAAACTCTAACAAATCCTAAAAACACTAATAAATCCAAAAGAACCCTATTAAACCCTAAGGAACCATATTGAACTCTAAAGAGCACTAAAACACTAATGAACCAAAACAAATGCTAAAACACATTATTTAAACCCTAAAAACCGCTAGAATACCCAAACAAACCATAAAACACACTAAAAACCCTAACAACCCCAATCAATCCAAAAAAATAAATACACCCATAAAACCCAAAAAAAATTAAAAAACCATCAGATACCATAAGAAACCATAAATACCAGTTAACAACCCTTAAAAACCCTAGAAAAAAATACATACCATAAACACCATTAAAACCCTAAAAAAGGCTTCAAATAGATACATAAACCCAAAAAACGTTACATAAACCCTAAAAAATGCAACAAAACCCTAAAAAGGCAACATAAACAAAAAAACGCAACATAAACCCAAAAAATCTACATAAACCCAAAAATCACTACATAAACCCTAGAATTGTAACATAAACCCTAAAAAACACAACATAAACCCTAAAAAACGGAACATAAACATTAAAAAAATGCTACATAAACCCTAAAAAAGTGCTACATAACACCTAAAAAGTGTTACATAAAACCCTAAAACGCTACATAAACATAAGAAAATTCTACATAAAACATAAAAACGTTACATAAACCCTAACAATTTCAACATAAATGCTACATCACCCCTAAAAATGCTCCATAAACCTAGAAAACTCAACATACGCCCTAAAAATTCTACATAAAACCTAAACCCTAAACACAATACATAAACCCTAAAAAAACGTTACATAAACCCTAAAAAATGCTACATAAAACCTAAAACAGCTAACTAAACCCTAAAAGTGCTACATAAACACTAAAAATGCTACATAAACTCAAACAACACTACACAAACACTAAAAAATGCTACAAAAACCATGAAGATGCTTCAATACGCTAAGAAATATTAAACCCCAATATACCATAATATAAAAATGTAACCCCTAATAAACTCTAATAATCCCTAAAAATGCCTTATTATCCTTAAAAACCCTAAGAGACTCTACTCAACCCTAATAAAACCCCAAAATACCTAATAAACCCTAATAAAAGATAATAAAACCTAATAAATCATAAAAACATGTTAAGAAAACCTAAACAACCCTAACCAAACATAATAGTCAGTAAAAAACACTAATAAACCATAATAAACCACAAAAAACCCCTAAAATTCTCTAAAAACCATAAATTAATCCAAATAAACCCTACTTATCCCTAAAAAACCTTAACACACCCTAATAAGACCTAATAAAACTCTACAAAACCCTAATAACAAAAACAAATGCTATTATACCATAAAAATCCCCAGAAACCCTAATAAACTCTAATATAACCTAACAAACCATAAAAACGGTCACAAAAAATAAAAAATGATCAAAAATAATAATAACATTCTATATTACCTAAAAATTCCTAAAAACACTAATATAACCTAATAAAGACAAAAACGCTAATATAACTTAAAATCCCTAGAAACCATAATAAACTGAAATAAACTCTAATATAACCTAAGAAACCCTAAAAACTCTCACAAACAAAAACAAAATTCTCACAAACAATAAAACATCTATATTATCTAAAAATACTTAACAAACACTAATAAAACCTAATAAAACAAAAAACTAATAAACCACTAACAAATCATAATAAACCCTAAAAATCCCTAAAAATCCCTAATAAAAACTAATAAAACCTAATAATACCATAATAATACCCTAAAAATACCTTCTCAACCCTAATAAACCTTGACACGCCATAATAAAACCATATAAAACCCAACTAACCCCAATAAAGAAAAAAACGTAAACAAACCATTAAAAAGCCCTAGAAACCCTTAAAAACAATAATAAATTCTAAATAAACCTAATAAACCATAAAAAATGCTCACAAACAATAAAAACACTCTTATAAAGAATAAAAAGTCATAACAACCCCAAATATATATTAACAAAAAACTAAAAAACACTCATATACCGTAATAAAAACACCAACAAACCCTAGTAAACCCTAAACATCCGTAAAAACCCTAATAAACACTACTCAACCCTAATAAACACTAATAAAACCCTAAATATACCTACTCAACCCTAATAAAAGCCAAAAAATACCTACTCAACCATAATAAATCTTAACACACTATAATAAACCATAATAAAACCCACTAAACCCTAAAAAACGCAAATATACCATTAAAAGCCCTAAAACCCCTAATAAATGCTAATAAAACCTAACAAAACATAAAAGCACTAATAAACCCTAATAAACACTACTAAACCCTAAAAACCCAAATATACCCACTTAAAAATGAATAAACCATAATGAATGATAATAAACCCAAATAAATCCTAAACATACCCAAATATACCATAATATACCATAATAAACCCCAATAAACCCTAATTAATCCTAATAAAACCCTAAAAATACCTAATAAACCCTAATAAACCTTAACACATCATAATAAACCCTAATAAAATCTTAATAACCCCCACCAAACCCTAAAAAACACCAATATTCCATTAAAACCCCCTAAAACCCTAACAAACCATAATAATTGTTAATAACACCTAAAAATTATAAAAAATGCTAGTAAACCCTAAAAATACCTCTAATAATAAAAATAGTAATAATGCACATGCATGTGAATATGCTTGTGCATGGTTTAAAAAAGAAATCATAATGCACGTCCATGTGCATATGCCTGTGAATTTGCATGTGAATGATAATAAATAATAAATTATAAGTAATAACACATGTGAATTAAATGTGTATGTGCATGTGCATGTGAATGATAATAAATAATAAATAATAACACACATCCTAGTGCATGTGCATGTGCATGTGCATGGGCATGTTCATGGGAATGTGCATGTGCATTGTAATAAACAATAAATAATAACCAAGTCCACATGAATGTGCATTTTCATGTGAATGATAATAAGAAATAAATAACAACACATGTGATAATAGAATAATGCACGTGCATTGCATGTGCACGTGCATGAGAATAAATAATAATAATAATAGAAAAATGCAAGTTCATTGCATTTGCATGTGCATGATAATAAATAATACATAATAATGCACGTGCATGTGCATTTACATGTAATGATAATGACAATGATGCATGCACGTGCATGGTAATAAATAATAAATAACAATGCACATGCATGTGAATTTGTATTTGATGATATAAACAACAACAACAACAACAATAATAATACAATAACGCAACTGCACTTCATGTGCATGTACATAGTAGTAATTAATAAATAAATAATAATAAATAAGAATGCACATGCATGTGCATCTGTATTTACATTTGATGATAATATTAATAATACTAATTGTAATAATAATAATAATAATGCATGAACGTGCATGGTAATAAATAAAAAATAACAACGCACATGCATGTGAATTTGCATGTGATAAGGATAATAATTATGATAACGATAATAATAATAATAATAATTGTGATAATAATAATAATAACAAAAGAATAATACAAGGTCATTTCATATGCACGTTCATGGTATAAATAATAAATAATAATGCATGTGCATCTACATTTGCATGTGATGACAGTAATAAAAACAGTCGTTGTAATAATAATAATAGTAGTAGTGGTTATAATAGTAGTAGTTCCAATGCATGTGATAATAGAATATTGCATGTGCATTACGTGTGCACATGCATGGTAGTAAATAATAACGCACATGCATTGAATTTCCATGTGATGATGATAATGAGGATAATAATAATAATATTATTATTATTAATAACAAGGCATGTGATTATAGAATAACGCAGGTGCATTGAATGTGCATGTATGTGCATTCGCATGTGCATTTTCATGTGATGATAATAACAATAACAACAACAACAACAACAACAACAACAACCACAATAATAATAATAACAATAATAATAACAACACATGTGATAATAAAATAACATGTGTTCATTACATGTGCACGTGCATGGTAATAAAAATATAATAATAACGCACGTCCATGTGCATGTGCATGTGGATGAGATGATGATAATAATAATAATAATATCAGTAAAAATAAGTTATAGTTGTTTGAAAAAATATCAGAAAGGACAATCATGACTTGAACTTTGTTCAAGTCATCCTTCTGTGTAGATCTCTTCACTACTTTCGATTTGATATGTGGTAGAGCTCAAACAAACAACCAGAGCGAAAGTTATGGCCGTTTGAAGTTGGACTTTTTTTGGAGTGGTATAACTAATATATATTATATTTATTTGATCTTATCAAAGCTTCTACTAAACTTAGTCCTCACTCATCTCACGAGCTTCGATTTGACAGGTCACAGTGCTCAAACGGACACCCGAAGGAGAAGTTATCCCTATTTTAGTGAGTTGTGGATTTATTAGGTTTTTAGGCACTAGAAGAGTTTCTCAATTTAAAACGACAATAACTTCTGCTATGTGAATTCATTTTTTCTCTAACACATATCAAATCGAAGATTGTGAAATGCTACACACTCTGGTAACCACTAGAACCCTTTCTGACATTCTTTAACCCCCCAAAAGAGCAAAAATCCCTTTGGATGATCAAAATATTGGCTTCTGGTGTTCGTTTAGCAATAAATTCGTCTATGGGTGTCTGTTTTGCCTCTATGTCATATCAAATTAAATCTTGAGACTAGACCTACACTCTTATAACCACTGAATCACCTTCTCACATCCTTAAAGGCCCCAAAAGGTACTTAAACCCTCCAAAAGACCATAACTTCTACTCCAGGAGTCCATTTTGCCTCTACCATATATCAAATAGATTCTTTTGACTAGATCTACACATATTTGACCATTAAGAACAACTTATCACGTTCTTAAAGTCCCAAAAGGTCCTTAAGTCCTTCAAATGAACATAACTTCTACTCTGGGTGTCCGTTTCACCTCTACCACAAATCAAATTGAAACTTGCGACTAACTCTACACATCTGTGACAACCATGAACAACTAAATAACCCTAAAAAGCCATGAATAATCCCATAAACACTAAAAACCATTAAAAACCATGAAAACCCCTAACAAACCCTAAAAAACACGAACAAACCCTAACAAACCCTAACAATCCCTAAAAACCCCAAAACCCAAATATTAACGCACGTGCATGTGCATATGTCAGCACATTTGCATGTGAATGATAATAAATAATAAATAATAACGCCCGTGCATCTGCATTTTCATGTGATGATAATAATAATAACAGCTGTAGTTTTAGTAGTGATAATAGTAGCAGTACCAATGCATGTGATAATAGAATATAGAATGTGCATTATGTGTGCACATGCATTGTAATAAATAATAACGCATGTGCATTGCATTTTCATGTGATGATGATGATGATAATAATAATAATATTATTATTATTAATAACAACGCATGTGATAATATAATAACACACATGCAATGAATGTGCGTGTATGTGCATTCACATGTGCATTTTCATGTGATGATAATAACAATAAAAACAACAACAACAATAACCACAACAAAAACCACAATAATAATAATAAAAATAATAATAACAGTGCATGTGATAATAAAATAACATGTGTGCATTACATGTGCACATGCATGATAATAAAAATATAATAATAATGCACGTGCATGTGCATATGCATGTGGATGAGATAATGATAATAATAATATTATTATTAAAAATAAGTTATAGTTGTCTGAAAAAACAAGATATCGAACAAACATGACTTGATCTATGTTCAAGTCATCCTTCTGCGTATATCTCTTCACTAGTTTCGATTTGATTTGTGGTAGAGCTCAAATGGAAAACCGGAGTGAAAGTTATGGCCGTTTGAAGTTGGAATTTTTTGGAGTGGTATAACTAATATATCTTATATTTCATTGATATTCTCATAGTTTCTACTAAACTTAGTCCTCAATCATCACACGAGCTTCAATTTGACTGGTCATAACGCTCAAACGGACACCCGAAGGAGAAGTTATGCCTATTTTGGTGAGTTGCGGATTTCATAGATTTTTAGGCGCTAGAAGAGTTTCTCAATTTAAAACAAAAATAAATTCGGCTATGTGTGTTCATTTTAGCTATACCACATATCAAATCGAATATTGTGAAAGGATACACACTCTGGTAACCACTGGAACCCTTTCGGACATTCTTCAACCCCCAAGAAGACCCAAAATCCCTTTGGATGGTCAAAAGATTGGCTTCTCTTGTCCGTCTTTCAGTAACTTCTTCTATGGGTGTCTGTTTTGCCTCTAACTCATATAAAATTGAATTTTTAGATTAGAACTACAATCCTATAACTATTGAAGCACCTTCTCACATCCTTGAAGGCCCAAAAAGGTACTTAAACCCTACAATAGACCATAACTTCTACTCCAGGAGTCCATTTTGCCTCTACCATATATCAAATCGAAGAATTCGACTGGATCTACACATTTGTGACCATTAGGAAAACCTTTTCACGTTTTTAATGTCCCAAAAGGTACCTAAGTCCTCCAAATGATCATAACTTCTTCTCTGGGTGTCCGTTTCACCACTACCACATATCAAACTGAAGCTTGCGACTAACTCAAAATATCTGTGATAACCATGAACAACAAAATAACCCTAAAAAACCACGAATAACCCCTTAAACACTAAAAACCATTGAAAATCATGAAAAAACCTAACAAACACTAACAAACACTAATAAACCCTAACAAACCCTAACAAACCCTAACAAACCCTAAAAATCCCTAACAAGCCCTAACAAACCCCAAGAAGCACTATGAAACCCCAATAAACCCCAATAAACCCGAAGAAACCCTAAAAAGCCCTAATGAACAATAATAAACCCTAACAAAACCCTAAAAACCCTAACAAAACCCTAAATAATCCTATGAAATACTAACACACCCTTAGAATCCCTAACACACCCATAGAAACCCTAAAACACCCTTAGAAACCCTAACACACCCTTATAAACCACAACACACCCATAGAAATCCTAACACAACCATAGAAACCCTTAGAAACCATAACACACCCTTAGAAACCCTAACCCAACCATATAAACCCTAACCCTCCCTTTGAAATCCTAACACACCCTTAGAAACCCTAACAAACCCTTAGACACCCTAAATCGCTCTAATAAGCACTAATAAATCCTAAAAAACCCAACCAACCAATAATAATCCATAATAAACCCTAAATACCACTACAAAACCCAAATAAACACTAATAAATCGTAATAAACCCTAAAAACCCTACTAGACCCCAATAAAAGCTGTAAAATACCAAAAAACCCAAATATACAACACAAATGCTATTAAACCATTCAAAACACTAATATTCACAAAAAAACTCTAACAAACCTGGAAAAACCTGACAAAACCCTAAAAAACCTTAAAAACCCTAAAAACCCAAAAAAAGCTGAAAAATCCCTGAAAACCCTAAACAATTCTAAACACCCTCAAAACCCTAAAACCCCTAAATACACGAAAAAACTGAAAAAACCCAAAAACAAACCTAAAAACCCTAAAAAACCTCAAAAACCTCAAAAATTGCTAAAAACCCTAAAAAAAGCCCTAAAATGCTAATAACCCAAAAAGGCTTAAAAATGCCTCACAAGAACCTAACCAACCCTATGAAACCCTTAAAAACCCAAAAAAAACCCTCACAAACCCTAAAAACCTCAAAAGAAACCCTAATACACCAAAAAGAACCCTAAATAACCCTAAAAACCCTAAAGATCCATTAAAGCCACTAACAACGCTACATAAACCCTAACAATTGCTTCAAAAATCCAAAAAATGCTTCAAAACCCACAAAATGAAACAGAACCCCAAAAAACACTAAAATAACCCTAACAAAGCATAAATAATCCAAACAAACCAATGAATCCAAAAAAATATCTATAAAACCCCAAACAACTCAAACAAACTATAACAAACCCTAAAACCCTAACAAAACCTAGTAAACCCTTACAAGAACTAATAACCCCTAAGAACCACTAATAAACACTAATGACTCCTAAAACCTACTATTAAACCCTAAAAACCATAATAAACACTAATAAATCGTAATAACTAGTAATAAACCCTAAAAAACTCTATTAGACCCTAATAGACTCTACAAAATCCCTAAAACCCCTAATATACAATAAAAACATTATTAAACCATAATAAACCCTAATAATCACTAAAAACCCTAACAAAACAGACAAAACACTACAAAAAACTCCAAATAATAGCCTACAAAACTCTACAACCCACTAATAGAACCTAACAAAACTTAATAACCCCAAAATAAATCGTAACAGACCCTAACAACCCCAAATAAATTGAAACAAATCCTAACAACGCCAAATAAATCATAAAAAACTGAAACAAACCATAACAAACCCCTAATAAACCGCAATAAACCATAACAAATCACAATAAACCCTAATAAATCGTAATAAACACAAATACATGTTACTAAACCCTAATAAATGAAATAAACCCAAATAAACTCTAATAAATCCTAAATTACCCAAAAAAAGATTGATAAACCCTAGAAAAATTTATTAATGCCTACAAAAGCCTAATAAAACCCTAATATACAATAAAAAACACTAATAATCTGTAACAAATCCTAAAGAACACTAATAAACCCTAAATAAAACTAATAAAACCTAAAGAACCATATTAAACTCTAAAGAACACTAAAACTCCCAAAAAAACCCAAAAAAACTCTAAATAACACTATATAAACCCTAAAAACCGCTACAATACAAAAAAAAACCCTAAAACACACTAAAAGCCCTAACAACTCCTATGAATCCCAAATAAAAAAATATACCCATAAACCCCCCCCCCAAAAAAAACCATTAAAAAGCCATTAGATACAACAAAAAACTATAAACACCTATTAACAACCCTTAAAACCCCTAAAGAAACTACAAACCATAAACAACCTATAAATCCCTTAAAAAGGCTTCAAATAGATACATAAACCCTAAAACGTTACATAAACCCATAAAATGCAACAAAAATCCTAACAACGCAACATAAACCAAAAAACGCCACAAAAACCCCAAAAACGCTACATAAACCCTAAAATCACTACATAAACACTAGAACTGTTACATGAACCCAAAAAACACAACATAAACCCTAAAAAACGCAACATAAACATTAAAAAATGCTACATAAAACCTAAAAACACAATATAAACACTAAAAACACTACATGAACCCTAAAAACGTAACATAAACCATAAAAAATGCAACATAAACACTACATCACCCCAAAAACCTCAACATAAACTCAGAAAATGAAACATAAACCCTAAAAATTCTATATAAAACCAAATCCTTAAACACACAACATAAACCCTAAATACGTTACATAAACCCTAAAAATAATACATAAAATCTAAAACGGCTAACTAAACCCTAAAAATGATATATAAACACTACAAATGTGACATAAACTCTAACAACGCTACACAAACCCTAAAAAAGGCAACAGAAACCCTAAAGACACTTTAAAACCCTCAAAAATATTAAACCCTAATATAACATAATAATAAAAAAAATTAAACCCTAATAAACCCCTAATAAACACTAATAATCCCTAAAACACCTTATAATCCCTAAAATCCCTATGAAACTCTACTCAACCCTAATAAAACCCCAAAAATACCTAATAAACCCTAATAAATGGTAATAAAACTTAATAAACCATAAAAACATGTCAAGAAAAACTAAACAACCCTAACCAACCCTAATAGACACTAACAAACACTAATAAACCCTAATAAACCCCCAAAACATAAAAAACCCTAATAAACCATAAATAATGCCAAATAAACCCTACTCAACAATAACAAACTTTAACACACCATAATAACCTGAAATAAAACCCTATAAAACCCTAATAAAGAAATAAATTGCTAGTATACCATATAAAATCCCTAGAAATCCAGATGAACCCTAATATAACCTAATAAACCCTTAAAATGCTCACAAATAATAAAAAAATGATCACAAACAGTAAAAATTCTCTATATTACCTAAATAGACCTAAAAACACTAATATAAACTAATAAAGACAAAAATGCTAATACACCATAAAAATCCCAAGAAACCCTAATAAACCACAAAAAAAACTCTAATATAACCTAATAAACCCTAAAAACTCTCACAAACAAAATCAAAATGCTCACAAATAATAAAAACACAATATATTATCTAAAAAGACCTAACAGACACTAATATAACCTAATAAAACAAAAATAAAAGAATAAACCCCTAATAAACACTAATAAACCCAAAAAAATCCCTAATAAACCTTAATAAAACTAATAAACCCTAATAAAACCATAATAAAACCCTAAAAATACCTTCTCAACCCTAATAAACCTTGCCACCCCATAATAAAACCTAATAAAACCCAACTAAACCCCAATAAACAAAAAACTTAAACAAACCATTAAAAAGCCATAGAAACCCTAATAAACAATAATAAATTCAAGTAAAAGCTAATAAACCATTAAAAATACTCACAAACACTAAGAACACGCTAATAAAACCTATGAAGTCATAAAAACCCCTCGTATATATTAACAAAAACTAAAAAAATACTCATATACCCAAATAAAAACACTAACAAACCCTAGTAAACCCAAAAAAATCACTAACAAACCCTAATAAACTGTACTCGACCCTAATAAGCCCTAATAAAACCTTAAAGATACCTAATCAACCCTAATACAACCCGAAAAATACCTACACAATCCTAATAAAACTTAACACACCAAAAGAAACCATAGTAAACCCCACTAAACCCTAAAAAACACAAATATACCATTAAAAAGCTTGGAACCCCTAATAAATGCTAATAAAACCTATCAAATCTTAAAAGCACTAATAAACCTGAATAAACCCTAATAAACCCTAAAAACCCTAATATACCCTCTTAAAAATTAATAAACCATAATGAACCATAATAAACCCTTATAAATCCTAAACATACCCAAATATATCATAATATACCATAATAAAGCCTAATAAACCCAACTCAATCCTAATAAACCCCTCAAAATACCTAATAAACCCTAATAAACCTTAACACACCATAATAAATACTAATAAAATCCTAATAACCCCCAACAAACCCTAAAAAATGCTAATATACCATTAAAAACCCTAAAACCCCAAAAAACCATAATAAATGTTAATAACATCTAAAAATCCAAATAATGATAGTAAACCCTAAAAATACATCTAATAATAATATTGGTAATAATGCATGTGCATGTTCATATGCATGTGCATGGTTTAAATAATAAATCATAAAGCACGTGCATGTGCATATGCCTGTGCATTTTCATGTGAATGATAATAAATAATAAATTATAAATAATAACGCATGTGAATTGCATTTGTATGTGCATGTGCATGAGAATGATAATAAATAATAAACAATTATGCACATACAAGTGCATATGCATGTGCATGGGCATGTGCATGGTAATTAACAATAAATAATAACCAAGTCCACGTGAATGTGCATTTTCATGTGAATGGTAATAAATAATAACACTTGTGATAATATAATAACGCACGTGCATCGCGTGTGCAGTTGCATTAGAATAAATAATAATAACACATATGATAATAGAATAACTCATGTGCATTGCATTTTAATGTGCATGATAATAAATAATATATAATAACCCACTTGCTTGTGCATTTACATGTAATGATAATGATAATGACGCATGCACGTGCATGTTAATAAATAATAAATAACAATGCACGTGCATGTACATTTGTATTTGATGATACAAACAACAACCAGAATAAGAATAATAATAATAATAATAGTAGTATAACGCAAGTGAATTTCTTGTGCATGTGCATAGTAGTAAATAATAAATAAGAACACACTTGCATGTGCATGTTCATTTACATTCGATGATAATATTAATAATACTAATTGTAATAATAATAATAATAATAATAATAATAATGCATGCATGTGCATGGTAATAAATAATAAATAACAACGCACATGCATGTGCATTTACATGTGATAATGTTAATAATAATGATAATGATAATAATAATAATAATAATAACAGTGATAATAATAATAATAATAATAAAAGAATAATACAAGTGTATTGCATATGCACGTGCATGGTAATAAATAATAAATAATAACGCACGTGCATCTACATTTTCATGTGATGATAGTAATAATAAGAGCAATAGTAATAATAGTAGTAGTAATGGTGATAATAGTATTAGTACTTATGCATATGATAATAGAATATTCCATGTGCATTACCTGTGCATGTGTATAGTAATAAATAATAACTCCCATGCATTGCATTTGCGTGTGATGATGATTATGATGATGACGATGATAATAATAATAATAATAATAATAATAATAATAATAATAATAACAACGCACAAGATAATAGAATAACACATCTTTATTGAATGTGTGTGTTTGTGCATTTGGATGTGCATTTGCATGTGATGATAACAATAACAACAACAACAACAACCACAACCACTATAATAATAATAACAATAATAACATCAATGCATGTGATAATTAAATAACGTGTCTGCATTGCATTGCATGTGCATGGTAATGAAAATATAATAATAACGCACATGCATGTGCATGTACATTTTCATAATTTGATGATAATAATTATAATTATAGTAATAATAAGTTATAGTTGTTTTAAAAAATAGCATACAATACAAAAGTGCTAGAAATGGGGTCTCGAAAAACATAACAAATCCCAGATTCATTAAAAAGGCACAACTTCTTATTCAGGTGTCCATTTCCACTCCATGAATAGTAGAACTAAATCTCATAGAATGAAATACGATAAAAATATGTGTCGGAGGCCGAAAAGACACATAGATCAGAAGTTATGACCATTTAAAGAAAATTTTGACAGGGATCCAGACACAGAAATGGAGTTCGGGACGCCTTCTGATGGGTTTTTTGTTTGTAGAAACACAAGCACTGTGTAGGAGCTCAAGAGAGGTAAGGGAACCAGAGAGATTTGGTTTCCTATTCACTGAGGATGGTGAAACCTAAATGCACCCATAGAAACCCTAACACAACCTTAGAAACACTTAGAAACCATAGAACACACTTAGAAACCCTAACCCTCCCATAAAAACCCTAACCCAGTCTTAGAAACCCTAACACACCCTTAGAATCACAAATAAACCCTTAGACACCCTAAATCGCTCTAATAAGAACTAATAAATCCCAAAAAACCCTACCAACCAATAATAAACTATAATAAAACCTAATAAACCCAAAAGCACACTACTAAACCATAATAAACACTAATAAATCGTAATAAACCATAAAACCCCTATTAGACCCCAAAAAGCTACAAAATACCTAAAAACCCATATATACAACAAAACGGACACCATAAGCCAATCTTTGGACCATCCAAATGGATTTTGGGTCTTTTGGGGGGTTGAAGAATATCAGAAAGTGTTCCAGTGGTTACCAGAGTGTGTATCTTCTCACAATCTTCGATTTGATATGTGGTAGAGCCAAAATGAACACACATAGAAGATGTTATTGTCATTTTAAATTAGAATAAACCCGAATAAACACTAAAAACCCCGAATATACCCTATTAAAAATTAATAAACCATAATGACCCATAATAAACCCTAATAAATCCTAAAAATACACAAATATACCAAAATATACCAAAATATACCCTAATAAACCCTACTCAATATTAATATAATCCTAAAAATAACTAATAAACCCTAATAAACCTTTACACACAATAATAAACCCTAATAAAATCCTAATAACCCCCAACAAACCCTAAAAAATGATAATATACCATAAAAAATTCTAGAACCCTAACAAACCAAAATAAATGTTAATAACACCTAAAAATCCAAAAAAAAGTGATAGTAAACCCTTAAGATACTTCTAATAATAATAGTATTAATAATGCACATGCATGTTCATATGCATGTCCGTGGTTTAAATAATAAATCATAATGCACATGCATGTGCATATGCCTGCGCATTTCAATGTGAATAATAATAATTAATAAATTATAAATAAAAACGCATGTGAATTGTATGTGTATGTGCATGTGCATGTGAATGATAATACCCAGAAAGTTAGTCAGAGGCCAACCTCTTACCATTTGTTAAAATAAAAGAAAAGTTCAGTACACAAGAACAGACGCCCAAAAACATCAACTAGAAACCATCAGAACTATACTCGTCGCCACACCCATGATAGAAATATTCCTCCACAGTGGCCTACTCCCATTCCGAGCATTCGTAATGCTTCAGGATTTTGGAATACTTCCTCCTAAAATTCAACTGCTCTATATAAATAAATGCATTAGAAGATTGCATACCTTTACTTAGACCTACCCCACCTCCCTTTGTTATGTATGACCTAGTGGACATCGTCTTTGAAAAAATGGAGTAATCCTTCCTCGGTTGCCTTCGTGGTGAGGCAATCCTTGCCTCCTGGTTCTCAACTAACTTCACCTTCCCCCATGTACAATTTTTCTATACGAGGGCCTTGGAAATCCACCATTATTTTATTTATCACTCTCAGAAATCTCCCCCCATTTCCCGGGGATAACAACATTTTGATACGATGCTGACTGATTCTACTAAAACTGAGCATTAGCATCAATTATTGCTATACATTGCGGCTGTTCAACTATTTCTGGACCTTCATACAACACCATCCTCATTTCTTCATTTGCAGCAGTAGCCCCTTGAGATCCAGTCTCTGCATTGGTAATCACCTATGCATCCTCTTGTTCCAAACCCAAAAAGCAGTTTCTTGTAGGAACTATAATGCGGACCCCTCCATCATACTTATTCCGGCAACTTATATCAGCACATCCTTCCGAAGCCCCCACAACAGGGCTATCATGAACTGCTAGACAAGTTTTCTCCACTACCACATGTTGCACCCCCTCAACCCCTGCTGCTAGTAGCCAACTCACCTCCAACATTAAAGACACATTTATCATCATTCTGCATCCCACCATCCCCAACCTGCACATTAATGATCCGTGGATGATTTGTAGAAAAATCCTAGAGCAGACCAGCATTAACCCTACCACTCACTGCCACTACATTCTTGTTTGACAAGACATCATTCCTCTCTACTTGTACAACAGCACCATTTTGTGTATCCCCTGTGACCTCAGTAGCTCCTGGAGGCCCTTCCAAGTCCCGTCTCAGCATGTTGAAGATTTCAGTGACATTCGGCTCTGGAGGAAACAACCTTTCCTTATTTTTATTAACCGCTATATCTATAGGATCATCAGTCCCATCACTTTCTACTCCCCTAATCACATACTTTCAATTAAACTTCGGTACCTTGTTACTTCCAACAGTGGGACCAACTGAGGCCCGAGTCACCTGAACATTCCCAGTGCCCAAGTGTCTCAAACCCCTGCATCTACAATCTTCGAAATTGTGCCCCAGTTTCCTACACGAAGAACAGAACTCATACCAAGACTCAAACACCACACGCTGCTTGTGACGAAACTCATAACCCACGGAAATCAATAAGAATTCAACAGGAACATTAGATACATCAACTTCAACACAAACCCTCAGCAAGATTGGTTGGCACACTACCCTGGTCTTACTATCCGAACAGAGTTACCATCCTACCATGTCCCTTATCATACGAATTATCGAATGGTTTTGAAAGGGGATAGGAAGCTCTGGAAAACATACCCAAACCGCCATTTTTGATGAATCTCATTGCATATAAAAATGATATGACCATTTAACGAGAAGAAATCGTGAACCATCACAGGTTCGAGGAGCTCTCGACCAACAAAGAATTAGGTCATCTTCAGAAGCAAATCAGATCATTATATATTTAGAGTCCAGCAACCCAACGTCACTTGCTCTTACTGACCCCATGATTCAAAAATCCAACGATTGAAGAAATCAAACGACGACCGATGATGCTTAAATTTCACAATTACGGTTATAAGAAGAAGATAGGATGCCTCAGTGAATTCTAAACTTGAAATCGAAAATTGTGGGAGACCGTCGAAGCGTTCAATGACTTTCGGGGGTAGAGAAATATGAGGAAAACAAGGAAAGAAATCAGGATTCGAAAAGGGGACGAAGGGCGTTGGGAGAGCTCCAGTGAGCGACAGCGAAGGATCCTCCCCCGCCGAGAGGGGAGGGGCCGGAGCGGCCATCACCACCTAGGGCTTTTCCATCGCCGCCTCCAGGAGCTACTGAGGTCAAAATAAACTGGTCTCACATATGAATGATAATAAATAATAAATACTTACGCACATACATGTGCATGTGCATGTGCATGTGCATGTTCATGGTAATAAACAATAAATAATAACCAAGTCCACATGAATGTGCATTTGCATGTGAATGGTAATAACTAATAAATAATAACACATGTGATAATATAATAACGCATGTACATTGCGTGTGCACTTGAAATAGAATAAATAATAATAACAAATGTGATAATAGAATAACACAAGTGCATTGGATTTTCATGTGCATGATAATAAATAATATATAATAACCCACGTGCATGAGCATTTACATGTAATGATAATGATAATGGCTCATGCACGTGCATGGTAATAAATAATAAATAACAATGCACATGCATGTACATTTGTATTTGATGATACAAACAACAACAACAAGAATAATAATAATAATAATAATAATAATAATAATAATAATAATAGAATAACTCAAGTGCATTTCATGAGCACGTGCATAGTAGTAAATAATAAATAAATAATAATATATAAGAATGCACATGCATGTGCATGTTCATTTACATTTGATGATAATATTAATAATACTAATTGTAATAATAATAATAATAATAATAATAACGCATGCACGTGCATGGTAATAAATTATAAATAACAACGCACATGCATGTAAATTTTCATGTGATAATGATAATAATAATGATAATGATAATAATAATGATAATGATAATAATAATAATAATAATAATAACTGTGATAACTGTGATAATAATAAAAAAAGAAAAATACAAGTGTATTTCATACTCACATGCATAGTAATAAATAATAAATAATAACGCATGTGCATCTACATTAGCATGCGATGATAGTAATAATAAGATCAGTAGTAATAATAGTAGTAGTAATGGTGACAATAGTATTAGTACTATTGCATATGATAATAGAATATTTCATGTGCATTATGTGTGAATGTGTATGGTAATATATAATAACTCTCGTGCATTGCATTTTCATGTAATGATGATGATGATGATGATGATAATAATAATAATAATAATTATTATTATTATAATAACAATGCACGTGATAATAGAATAACACACCATTATTGAATGTGCATGTATGTGCATTTGGAGGTGCCTTTGTATGTGATGATACTAACTATAACAACAACAAGAAGAACAACAACAACAACAACCACAATAATAATAATAACAATAATAACAACAATGCATGTGATAATAATATAACGTGAGTGCATTGCATGTTCACGTGCATGGTAATAAAAATATAATTATAATGCACATGCATGTGAATGTGCATTTTCATGATATGATGATAATAATAATAATAACAGTAATAATAAGTTATAATTGTTTGAAAAAACAGCAGTCAAGACAAAAGAGCACGAAATGGTGTCTCAAAAAACCTAAAAAATCACAGAGTCATTAAAAAAGGAATAACTTTTCTTCAGGTGTCCATTTCTGCTCCTTGAATAGTCGAACTAAATCTAATGGAACGAACTATGATAGAAATATGTGTCGGAGGCCGAACAGACACAGAAATAAGATGTTATGACCATTTTAAGAAAAAATTGACAGGGATCCGGACACGGAAATGGTGTTTTGGACGCTTTCTGATGGGTTTTTAGATTTTAGGGTCCCCAACATGACTTGGACTTTGTTCAAGTTAGACTTCTATGTAGATCTCTTCACTGCCTTAAATTTGATATGTGGTAGAGCTCAAACAGACAACCTACATGAAAGTTATGGTCGTTTGAAGTTGGACTTTTTTGGGGGTGGTATAACTAAAATATCTTCCGTTTCTTTGATCTTCTCATAGTTTCGATTAGATTAGTCCTCACTCATATCACGAGCTTCAATTTCACTAGTCACAGTGCTCAAACAGACACCATAAGGAGAAGTTATTCCTATTTTATTGAGTTGCGGGTTTCTTTGGGTTTTAGTTGCTAGGAGGGTGGCTCAATTTAAAATAAAAATAACATCTACTATGTGTGTTCATTTGGCTCTACCATATACCAAATCGAAGATTGTGAAAAGATACACACTCTGGTAACCACTGGAACCCTTTATGACATTCTTCAACCCCCCAAAAGACCCAGAATCCCTTTGGATGGTCAAAAGATTGGCTTCTGGTGTCCGTTTTGCAATAACATCTTCTATGGGTGTCCATTTTGCCTCTACCACATATCAAATTGAAGCTTGAGACTAGAAATACACTCCTATAACCACCGAAGCACCTTCTCACATTCTTGAAGGCTCAAAAAGTTACTTAATCCCTCCAAAAGACCATAACATCTAATCCGAGAGTCCATTTTGCCTCTACCATATATAAAATCGAAGCTTTCGACTAGATCTACACATCTGTGACCAATCAGAATACCTTATATCGTTCTTAAATAACCAAAATGTCCTTAATTCCTACAAATGACAATAACATATCCTCTGGGTGTCCGTTTCACCTCTTCCGCATATCTAATTGAAGCATGGGACTGGCTCTACACATCAGTGACAAAAATGAACAACTAAATAACCCTAACAAACCATGAATAACCCCATAAACACTAAAAACCATTAAAACCCACACAAAACCCTAAAAACCCTAACAAACCCTAACAAACACTAACAAACCCTAACAAACCCTAAAAAACCATAACAAACACAAAAAAACCCTAAAAAACATAACAAACCCTAAAAAACCTAACAAACCCTAACAATCCCTAACAAACCCCATGAAGCCATAAGAAACCCCAATAAACACAAAAACCTTTAAGAAACCCAAAAAACCCCTAAGAAACCATAAGAAACCCTAACAAAATCCTAAAAACCCTAAAAACCTAAACAAAACCTTAAGTAAACCTAAGAAACACTAACACACCCTTAGAAAGCCTAACACACTCTTAGAAACAGTAACACACCCATAGACACCTTTTCACACCCTTAAAAACCCGAATGCACCCACAGAAACCCTAACACAGCCTTATAAACCCATAGAAACTATACCACACCCTTAGAAACCCTAAACCGCCCATAAAAACCCTAACCCATCCTTAGAAACCCTAACACACCCTTAGAAACATTAACAAACCCTTAGAAAACCTAAATCACTCTAATAAGAACTAATAAATCCTTAAAAACCCTACCGATCGATAATAAACCACAATAAACCCTAATAAACCCTAAATCCCACTACTAAACCCTAATAAACACTAATAAATCGTAATAAATCCTAAAAACCCTATTAGACCCCAACAAAAGCTACAAAATACCTAAAAACCATATATAAAACAAAAACAATATTAAACCATTCGAAATGCTAATATTCACAAAAAACCCAAACAAACCCGGAAAAACATGACAAAACCCTAAAAAATCATAAAAACCCTAAAAAATCATAAAAACCCTTAAAATCCCTAAAAAACCGAAAAAAATAAAAAAATCCGAAAGAAAACCTAGAAAACCCTAAAATACCTCAAAAAAACCAAAAAAAACCCCTAAAACCTAAAAAACCCCTAAAAACCAAAAAACCCACTAAAAACCTAAAAACCACTAAAAATTCTAAAAACCCCCTAAAATCCTAAAAATGCCTAAAAAAATCCTAACCAGCACTATGAAACCATTAAAACCACTAAAACCCCACTAGAAAACCCTAAAAACCTCAAAATAAACCCTAAAACACCCTAAAGAACACTAAAAAACCCTAAAAACCCTAAAAACCCTAAAGACCCTCTAAGGCCACTAACAACGCTACATAAACCCTATCAATTGCTACAAAACCCCGAAAAATGATTCAAAACCCACAAAATGAAACAAAACCCCAAAAAATGCTAAAATGACACTAACAAAGCATAAAAAATCCAAACACACCCATAAAACCCAAAAAAATCATAATAACCCAAACAACTCAAACAAACCGTAACAAACCCTAAAAACCCAAAAAAAACCTGACAAACCCTAACAACCACTAATAACCCCTATGAACCACTAATAAACCCTAATAACCCATAAAACCCACTATTAAACCCTAATAAACACTAATAAATCGTAATAACCTATAATAAACCCTAACAAACTCTATTAGACCCTAATAAACGCAACAAAAGCCCTAAAACCCCGAATATACAATAAAAATACTATTAAACCATAATAAACCCTAATAATCACAAAAACCCCAAAAAACCCGACAAAATGCTACAAAAATCTCCAATTAATAGCCTACAAAACCATACAACCCACTAATAAACCCTAAAAAACCCTAATAACCCCAAAATAAATCGTAAAAAACCCTTAAAACCCCAAATAAATCGTAACAAATCCTAAAAATGCCAAATAAATTGTAACAAACTGAAACAAACAATAACAAACCCCTAATAAATCCCAATAAACCCTAACAAATCATAATAAATCCTAATAAATCATAATAAACCAAAATACACATTACTAAACTCTAATAGACAAAATAAACCCAAATAAACCCTAAATAACCCTAAAAAGGTTGATAAACCCTAGAAAAATCTATTAATTCCTACAAAAGCCCAATAAAACCCTAATATACAATATAAAATGCTAATAAACACTAACAAATCCTAAAGAACACTAATAAACACTAAATAACCCTAATAAACCCTATAGAATCATATTAAACTCTAAAGAACACAAAAAAACCATAATGAACTCAAAAAAAATGCTAAAATACATTATATAAATCCTAAAAACCACTACAATTCCCAAACAAACTCTAAAACACTGTAAAAAACCCTAACAACCCCTGTCAATCCCAAAAAAAACAAATAAACCCATAAAACTCCCCATAAACCATTAAAAATCCATCAAATACCATAAAAACCATAAACACCCATTAACAACCCTCAAATACCATAAAAAACACCACAAACCATAAACAACAATTAAAACCCTAAAAAAGGCTTCAAATAGATACATAAACCCTAAAAATGTTACATAAACCCTAAAAAATGCATCAAAAACCCTAAAAGCGCAACATAAACACAAATACTCAACATAAACCCAAAAAATGCTACATATACCCTAAAAGTGCTACATAAACCCTTGAACTATAACATAAACCCTAAAAAATACAACGTAAACCCTAAAAAACACAACATAAACATTAATAAATGCTACATAAAACCTAAAAACACAATATATACCCTAAAAACAGTACATGAACCCTAAAAAAGTTACATATACCCTAAAAAATTCAACATAAATGATACATCACCCCTAAAAATGCTACATAACCCCTGAAAATGCTACATACACAATAAAAAATGCTACATAAAACCTAATCCCCAAACTCGCTACATAAACCTTAAAAATGTTACATAAAACCTAAAAATGCTACATAAAACCTAAAACCTCTAACTAAACCCTAAAAGTGCTACAGAAACACTAAAAATGCTACATAAACTCAAACAATACTACACAAACACTAAAAAATGCAACAAAAACCCTGAAGACGCTTCAATACCCTAAAAAATATTAAACCCCAATATACAATAATATAAAAAATTAAACCCTAATAAACCACTAATAAACCACTAATAAACTCTAATAATCACTAAAAACACATTATAATCCATTAAAACCCTAAGAAACTCTACTCAACCCTAATAAAACCCAAAAATACCAAATAAACTCAAATAAATGGTAGTAAAATCTAATAAACCATAAAAACGCATTAAGAAATCCTAAACAACCCTAAAAATCGCGAATAGACACTAATAAACACTAATAAACCCTAATAAACCCCAAAAAACGACAAAATCCCTAATAAACTATAAATAAAGACAAATAAACCCTACTCAACCCTAACATATCTTAACACAGCATAATAACCCCAAATAAAACCCTACAAAAACCCTAATAAAGAAAGAAATTCTAGTATACCTTAAAAATTCTTTATAAACCCTGATTAACTCTAATATAACCTAATAAACCCTAAAAATGCTCTCAAACAATAAAAAAACGACCATAAACAATAAAAACGCGCTACATTACCTAAAAAGACTTAAAACGCTAATATAACCTAATAAAGGAAAAAAATTCTAATATACCTTCAAAATCCCTAGAAATCCTAATAAACCATAATAAACTCTAATATATCCTAATAAACCCTAAAAATGCTCACAAAAAAAAAACAAAATGCTCAAAGACAATAAAAACAAGCTATATTATCTAAAAAGACCTAACAAACACTAATATAACCTAATAAGACAAAAACACTAATAAACCCCTAACAAACCCTAATAAACCCTAAAAATCCCTAATAAACCCTAATAAAACCATAATAATACCCTAAAAATACCTTCTCAACCCTAAAAAACCTTGACACACCAAAATAAAACCTAATAAAACCCCCTATAACAAAAAAAATTCAAACAACCCTTTAAAAAGCAATAGAAAACCTAATTAACCATAATAAATACTTATAAAACCCAATAAACCATAAAAAATGCTCACAAACACTAAAAATGTGCAAATAAAACATAAAACGTCCTAACAACTGCTCATATATATTAACAAAATCTAAAAAACACTCATATACCCAAATAAAAACAGTAATAAACCCTAGTAAACCTAAAAAATCCCAAACAGATCCTAATAAACCCTACTCAACCCTAATAAACACAAATAAAACCCTAAAGATACCTACTGTGCCCTAATAAAACCCTAAAAATACCTAGTCAAACCTAATAAACCTTAACACAACATAATAAAGCATAATAAACCCCACTGAACCCTAAAAAACACAAAGATACCATTAAAATCCCTAAAACACCTAAGAAATTCTAATAAAACCTAACAATGCTTAAAAGCATTAATAACCCCTAATAAACACTCCTAAACCCTAAAAACCCCTAATATACCCTCTTAAAAATTAAAAAACCATAATGAACCATAATAAACCCTATTAAACCATAAACATACCCAAATATACCATAATATACCATAATATACCCTAATAAACTGAACTCACTCGTAATAAAACACTAAAAATACCTAATAAACCCTAATAAACCCTAATAAAATCCTAATAACCCCCAAAAAACCCTAAAAATTCTAATATGCCAATAAAAACCCTAAAACCCTAACAAACCTTAATAAATGTTAATATCACCTAAATATCCTAAAAAATGCAAGTAAACCCTAAAAATACCTCTAATAATAATAATAGTAATAACGCATGTGCATGTTCATATGCATGTGCATTGTTTAAATAATAAATAATAACACACGTGCATGTGCATATGCCTGCACATTTTCATGTGAATGATAATAAATAATAAATAATAAATAATAATGCATGTTAATTGAATGTGTATGTGCATGTTCATTTGAATGATAATAAATAATAAATAATAATGCACATACAAGTGCATTTTCTTGTACATGGTAATAAAAAATAAATAATAAACAAGTCCACGTGAATGTGCATTTGATTGTGAATGATAATAACTAATAAATAATAACACATGTGATAATAGAATAATCGATGTGCATTGCCTGTGCACACTAATACAAAAACGGCCATTATCAGTGCTAGAAAAGTGCATTAACAACGCTAAAAAAGTGTTGTTAATAGAGGTGAGGATATAGGGGGGGGGGGTCCATTTTATCTAGGCATAGAAAAGCGCTGATAAAGTCACCTTTTATTAGTACTAAAAAAAGCGCTGATAAAAGACCCATTTAACAGTGCTTTTTTTAGTACTGATAAAAGGGGACTTTTATTAGCTCTTCTAAAAAGAGAAGATAAAAGTCAAAAAATTAAAGAAATAAAAAAATAAAAAATATTTATATAATGTCGGGGGGGGGAGATCTTTTAACAACGCTTGACCCCCCTCAATCTCTCCCGTGCAATTCCCTTCCCGCGCATCCCCCACACGTGCACACCTCCATGCTTCCACCCGAACTCGAACCTGTGACCTCCCCCCTTGCGTGCATGCACCTTTACCACTAAGCCATTTCGTTTTTTCTCTATTTAATGAAATATCTATTTATTTATATATATACTTATATTTATTCGTATATTAATATAGAATCACATTAATATAAATATGTTTAGTTATATTAATACATATATATTTATTCATATATTAGTATATATATATTCATTCTTATATTAATATATATTTATATTAATATGTTTTTTATCCGTATATTTATTTTTATATTAATATATATTTATAAAATTAGTTTTAAATACCTTTATAAAATAGTTTTTTATGAGTGTTTATAAATAAATAAATACATACATATATACAAAACACACACACAGACACACACACACACATAGAGACACATATATATTTAAGAATAAATACATATATATGTGTATTTGAAAACCCATAGAATGATAAAATGACCATCAATTATAATCTAGAAGCCCGATCCACTCCACAACCAGTCCAATCGAAGAAAATGAAAAAATCTCTGATATATTATGTGGTACAGTCCTAACAAACATTAGGATCAGAATTTATACTTTTTTTAATGTTAACAAATCGGGGAATCCTCACTAAATCCCCTAACAACGCTACATAAACCCTATCAATTGCTACAAAAACCCAAAAAATGCTACAAAACCCAAAAAATGCAACAAAACCACAAAAATGCTAAAATAACCCTAACAAAGCATAAAATATCCAAACACACCCATAAACCACAAAAATGCATAAAACCCCAAACAACACAAATAAACCGTAACAAAACCTAAAAACCCTAAAAAAACATAACAAACCCTAACAACCACTAATAACTGAAACACCCTGACCCCTCTAGGCTGGAGCCGGTGCATTACTTATGATATTAGCATGGTTAGAAGGAATTAAAATCCGGAAGGAATGATCAGTTTAGTAGTCTTGAAGAAACTAGATACATTGATTTAACATAAATTACATTGGATAAGGTTTCAAGATACAATCCATAATGAAAAACAAAAACTGCATCCACTAGCACTCAATAAATGACCTCCTCTTCATAACATGTTGAAGGTAAACAATAAAAGGGGTGAGCTCAAAAGCACATTAATGGTTCAAAATAGCAGAAGAATGAGTAAAATAATAAGTGAATCATAATCAATCTGACATAATCAAAATGACATAGTGAATAAATGAACAACTAATGCCATTAATAAACTGAGAATGAAACTGCATCCATTGATTTTGTCATAGTGAAAACCTCATGGATAATTATAATAATTGATAATGAATAAAGATAATTCTTATTAATTGGAAATCATGTATCTGGAACATGACCATAATACCGTAAAAACGGTTTTCTACTGTGGGTAGAAACCTGTTTGATTTTTTGGAAACAAACTTGAAGGGTTTGTCGCCAAACTGTTTTGTCTCATGAGACCTACCGATGCATCGAGGGGCTGTAGTGGGCCCCAACCACCTCTACATACAAATAATTCTTTATACAATGATTCAATACAAGAGCAATATTTCTTTTCAATATCCGTATAGAGTATAGAATACAGATTCATCAATAACATCCCAAATATACACCTTATATGAAATGGTATATGGTTTAGATAATAAACAAATCCATGACATGAGATTGTGGATATTTAATAGAAATATAATTTCAAATGGAAAGTGATCTCAAAATGGTAGTAGGTACACCACATAAGGATTATTAGGTGCACAATACAAATTTTGTCACAACAAAGTGGATATTCTTGAACAAAAGTGAGAGAGAGGATCCCTTACCATATGCTTGAAGGTGTTATTGTCTTGTTTTTAAAGACATGAATAAAAAAATTAGGATTATTAATTCATAAGTCCAGAACATATTTTATATTTAATTGATATGGTATAACATTATTTAGTTCATTAATGGTCTTTTTGATGGATTTAAGAGATCTAATTTTATTGGTTTGGAAGCATTTTCTTACTTGGTTTCATGGTTTGTTTGCTTGTATTCATGAATGAAAGTTGGTTTGAAATATGATTAAACATATAGAATTGTTAATATACATTATTAGTGAAATAAAATAGACATAAATTATCTTATAATGATTCTGGTTATATTCCATGATGATGACTCATTTGATGAGTTAAAGATAAACGCTTGAATTTGGCTTGGCAGTTTTGTGCTAAATAAACTTGTTTTATATTTTTATTCCATATTATGAACGTTTAAATATTACAGAACATTAATAAAGATAAAATACATATATTATGACCTGGTTCAACCATACATTTTGTTTCATGACCATACTTGAAATAATTAATGGAAATAGATATTACATCATCCATGATGTCGGTAATTCGACACATCACGAACTATGTTTTTATTCCTTAAATAAGTGGGAGAGGAGAAGAATAATGATGAAGAATTTACCATAAAAATTATAACATACAGAAAATACAAGATTATGGAGCATACATGCCTCTTTGTTAAGATGAGGTGTGGAAAGAAGAAGAAAATAAAGGAATCATAAAATGAATGAAAACTTGAATAATTTCTCACGAACATTCGGCAGCCTAACGACGTCTCTTAAAATTTCATAAAAATAGTTTGATAAGAGGATTGAAATATCTCATAATTAATACATATTATTTATATTAATGTGGAATAATTAAAGAAATATCCCAACACAATCCAAAGGTAAAGGAAGAGAGTAACATAAAATGAAAGAAAAGAATGAAAATAAAAGAGGTTGTTTACCTCTTGATCTCTTCTCCTTGAGAACCTTCTTAAGGGATTTGGTTTTGGTCTTTTGGTGAGACCAGAAGATCTAGGACGTGGGGAAGAGACTTGGGAGGATTATTGGGAGGAACTTTTAGGAGCTTAAAGTCTTATAGGAGTGAAGAGAAGAGGTGGGGGGGGTTTATAGTGCAAGAGAGGGGTAAATTTTGAATATTTAATTTCATTGTTTTATTATTTCCATCATGACAACCAACAATATTGTTTCATGTGACCTCTAATATTAATAATGGAATGTGAGTTCGAACCAAGTGGCATTTCATCATGTATGATTTCATAAATAGTGTATTTTACTGATAAATTGAATATATGGTATTTTACCGTATTTCACTATTCATAAAAAATTTATGAATTTCAGAAAAATCCAAAAAATTCACCCCTATAATTTTTCAACATGTAGAATTAAAAAGTGAATTCCATTTTTCAAAAATAATTTTTACAAATATTATTAATTTAATTTTTAAATAAGGTCATAGTTAATTCGAAAAATAACAATCTTGAAGTGCAGTTAGTTTTATGTGACATTGAAAAATTAATTAAAATCTCATTATCTTGTTTCCTTAAGAAAATGAAATAATATTATTATTTACGATTCATAAGGGTCATATTACTGATCATATTACTATTCATAAGGGTATGTTACTATTCACCAAAAACCATGTTTGTTCTATCAGACTCCAAATGACTTACTGATCACAACTCTAGATGGGCATTTTTCGAAATTCAAAACATAGAAGTGGAAAATTTATATTTGATGGATAGGTTTTGACTATCTCCTAAATATAATAGTGTTGTTTCAAAGGAAAACAGTGATGAATAGTATGTATTTAAGAGAAAAATACCATAAAATGTTTGGGGTGCTATATTATTCCCTCCTTCGGAAATTTCGTCCTTAAAATTTTAGGAATAAACCCCCTAAAAAGATGTGGGTGGTTCTTCTTCATGAAATCCTCTGGTTCCCATGTTGCTTCCTCCATATTATAATTTCTCCAAAGAACCTATACTAGACGAGTAGTTTGATTTATCAATACCTCCTCCCTTGTGTCAAGAATCCTGATAGGATTTTCAAAGTATAATAAATCAGGTTCCAGTTCTATTTCTTCAAATGTGGGTACATGCGTTAGGTCTGGCATGTACTTCGTTAACAACAATACATGGAACACATCATGAACTCTGGATAGATTTGGCGACATCGCAAAACGTTAAGCTACAGCTCTGATTCTTCCCAAAATTTATAATGGTCCTCTGTACCTGGGGCTCAGTTTCCCTTTCTTACCAAACCTTAAGACGCCCTTCCATGTAGATACTTTCAGAAATACATTATCTCCCACTTGAAATTCCATGTCCTTTCTCTGATTGTCAGCATAACTCTTCTGCCTACTTTGGGATACTTTAATATGGGCTTGTATTTTCTTCACCTTTTTCGGGGACTCTTCAATATGTTCTGGGCCTATAAGTTTTCTTTTCACCGACTTCATCCCAACAAGTAGGAGTTCAACATCTCTTTCCATATAATGCTTTATATGGAGCCATTTGAATACTAGAATGGAAACTATTATTGTAGGCCAATTACACCAAAGTCATGTATTGATCCCACATACCTTGGAAGTCAAGAGAGCATGATCTCAGCATGTCTTCTAGAGTTTTAATATTCCTTTTAGATTGTCTTTCAGTTTGGGGGTGATATGCGGTACTCATATGAAGCTCAGTATTCAAAGCCTTATGGAGACTTTTCGATAATTTTGACTTAAACCGGGGATCACGGTTGCACCATGATGTCTCACAACTTCATTATTATAAAGTCTTTCTAGGAAATCAAGTGGTAAATCCTCTCTTATTGGAAGGAAATGTGCTGATTTAGTGAGACGATCAACAATTACCCATATTGCATCATTCATTCTTGGTGTCCTCGGTAGTCCGGTGACAAAATCCATCATAATGTTATCCCACTTCCAAATAGTAATAGGTAGAGGTTACAACACTCCTTTGGGATGTTGTCTCTTTGCCTTCACTTGTTGACAAACTAGACACCTTGACACATAGTCAGAAATTTCTCGCTTCATATTATCCCACAAAAAATATTCCTTCAGATCTCTATACATCCTGGGGCTACCTGGGTGTATAGAGAAATTTTAGCTATGAACATCATCTAATAGTTTCCTTTTTAGCTCAGGTACCAATGGAACACATAATCTCTCCCCAAATATCAGAACTCCTTCTTCATACACAAAGGCAGTCAATCTTCCATCCTTAATTGCATTTATTTTCTTTTGTAGATTCTCATCATCAGATTGAGAAATTTTTATCTTTTCTAATAAAGATGGTTTTGCAATAATTTGAAAGAGGAGTGATGTTTCCCCCTCCTTAACAATTCCCATATCCATATTCAGTATATCTATAAATATATGATCTCTTTTAATCCTCATTTGAGTCATAAGGCCATGATCTTTCATGATTAACGCATCTGTCACCTTATTCGCCTTTCCTGGGTGGTAGTGTATTGAACAATCGTAATCTTTTAGTAACTCGAGCCATCTTCATTCCTCATGTTGAGTTCTTTTTATGTGAAAATGTATTTTAAAATCTTGTGGTCCATATAGATATCAAATCTCTCTCCATAGAGATAATGCCTCCATATTTTCAGAGCAAATATTACGAATGCTATCTCAAGATCATGAATTGGATAATTTTTCTCATAATTCTTCAACTGTCTTGATGCATAAGAAATAACTTTATCGTTTTTCATAAGGACACAACCTAGACCATTCTTTGATGCATCGCTGTTTATCACAAATCCATCCCTTCCAGATGGAAGAGTCAAAATTGGAGCATTGACCAATATTCTTTTCAATTCTTTGAAGCATTCTGTACACTATTTTGTCCACACAAACTTAACTCCTTACGTGTGATCTTGGTTAGCGGGTTAGCCAGTCGGGAAAAATTATGAACGAAAAGTCGATAATAACCTGCTATGCCAATAAAACTGTGTTCCTCAGTTATTTTTGTTGGCATGTTCCATTCTTGGATTTCCTTTTTCTTTACAGGATCAACTAGGATTCCATCCTTAGAGACAATATGGCCTAGAAAAAAAACTGACTGAAGCCAAAATTTGAACTTGCTAAACTTCAAATATAATTTATTTCTTCTAAGAGTTTCAAGAATAATCTGCAAGTGATTCTCATGTTCTTCATAGCATTTTGAGTATACCAGGATATCATTGATAAACACCACAACAAAGATATCAATATATTCCTTGAAAACTTGTTTCATTAAATCCATGAAAATAGGGGTGCATTAGACAATCCAAATGGCATCAACGTAAACTCGTAATGCACATACATGGTTCGAAATTCTGTCTTAGGAATATATTCATTCCTCCTACACAGCTGATGATATCCGAACCGAAGTTCAATCTTTGAAAAGTATTGGGCTCCGGGGATTTGATAAAATAAATCATCAATCCGAGGCAGATGATACTTATTCATTATTTTAATAGCATTGATTTACCTATAATCAATGCACAACCTCATGGATCTATCATTCTTCATGACAAACCGGACCGGGGCTCCCCATGGAGAAACACTAGGTAGAATAAATCGGTTTTTACTCAAATCCTCTAGTGTTTTTAGCACTTCTAATTCCACAGTGGCCATTCTATAGGGAGTCTTCGATATAGGTCTTGCATCAGGAGTTAAATCAATAGAGAACTCAACTTACCTCACTGGAGGATGTTCAGGTAGATCCTCTAGAAATACATCAATGTACTCTTGCACTATGTGTACATATTAAATTTGAATATATCTGTCCTCACCCATAGATGTTGGTTTATCTTCCTCTCCATGTATTTCATTTAGTAGATCTATTGGGGGTGGTTATCGACAAGAATCAGGTGGCGATGTTTTTACCCTAAAGACAAGGGATTCTACACCATTTTCCTAAATTGTTAAATTATTATTCTTATAATAAATATTCGCATAAAAATTTGAGTTCCAATCCATTCCAAAAATTATATCAAATTCAGTCATTGGTATGATAACAAGGTTAGAAAATAAAGTACGTTTTGGTGACTGGAGGGTAATTAGTCAACATGCCATTGTTGCAATGATATATCCAACAAGAGTTTTGACTGACAACTCCTTTATTAAATCAAATTGGACATATCTAATTTTCTTGGAAAACATAGAAGAAATAAATGAATTCGATGATCCAGAATCAAATAAGGTGTTGGCTAATTTTGAGGAAACAATTAAAGTACCTGCCACCACATCATTAGGGACTTTGACGTCCGCAGTTGTAATCACATAATCTCTCCCATGGATTCTTGGCCTTTTTGGAGTAAAGTTTCCTTGGAATTTAGGACACTCATTTGCATAGTGTCCCAACTCTATGCAATTGTAGCATTGAACATCATTGAATTTTTTATTCCCCTTGCATTCATTGGATCAATGACCCTTTTCTCCGCAGTTATAGCAGACTCCCATGCCTTCCAAGCATTTCCATATATTATTATTTCCACAGTTCTTACATAATGGGAAACTATTCATTCCCTTGCTCTTATTTGGTGCTTCTCCTTTTCCTTTGTTATCCGAGTACCTCTTCTTATCTTGGTTTCCTTTGAAAAGATTTGATCTATAAAATTCCCTCTCTATTTTTGAAGGCACTTGATACAATTCCATCATATGATGAAAATGTTTGAGAATCCAGTGCCCTCTGAAGAATTGGCTTAAGACCTTCAAAGAAATGATCAATCTTTTCTACCGAGTCACGTACATAATATACGGCATACCTGGTCAGCCTTGTAAAATTAGCCCCATACTCTGCAACACTGTCTTCTTCCCTTTATTTCAAGCTAAGGAATTTCTGATTCATTTTAGTTTGTTTCTCATGAGGGAAATATTTCTCGAAGAATATTTCCTTAAAAGTCCCCCACTCCATATCTTTTATTTCTTCTTCCTCTATGGCGTTCTGAATTAGGGACCACCATTGGTCAGCGTCACCCTTGATACAATATACTGCCAGTACCACCTTCTCATTCTCATTGCATCTTAATTCCATGAATATCTTCTCAAGTGACTTGATCCACTGCACATCTACCACTAGATTAGTAGTCCCACTGAATTATGGGGTATTTTGCTACATGAAATGATCCAACACAGGTGTGGAATGGTTAATCATTACAACTTGAGTAAGTTGTCCCAATATGGTCATGATCTGATCTGCTCCAACGTTGACTATGTTGACTTTCTTATTAGGTAGATCCCTACCTTTCCCACGAGTATTGATTCTTCTTCTTCCATTAGATGCCATTGCTAAATAATGGGATACACTAGATTTGTTTAGGAATCTCAAGTAGAAAAGCACTCAACATAGATTGAAATTCTATGCATATCTAATCTTATAAATATCAAATACAAAAGCACTAAACATGGATTGAAATTCTTTGCATAGGTAATCTTATAAATCTCAAATTGAAAATCACTCAACATATATTGAAATTCTATTCATATCTAATCATATAAACAATATTCCTCTGTGGAAATATTTACATTAACTCCTTTATAATGGCTTGTAAAGAAAATATGAATTATCCTAAGCATATCCCCCATGAGTTTCGTAACCAAGAGTGCAGCAAGGCCCGTTGTCATGCACTAGTTCTCATTCGAGTCTAGCTCAAAGCAGTGTATTCGGGTTTTACCCCAAGATACATCTGTGCCAGAGCCGCCTCTACCTGCTCGTATCCATATAGGGATGTATTGCTTAAAAAATACACATAATATAGTCTTTACCAAAATACCAGGATGTTCTTGTACGTTTATTGTAGACGCCTGAAGCTTGACGTAAATGGAAATTATATTAATTTTGTGGAATACTTAATACATGACAAAAATAGACACACAAGGACCAGAATAGTTTATTGTCTTTGGAAACATGGAATATAAACTTCTAATCATGTTGAAAGATCTTCAACATCTCCCATAATGATCTTCCCCTTTTGTTTTCCTACCTAAAACCATTCTTTATATCCTGGGGAAAAGAAAACATATAATGGGAGAGCTCAAATGCTCAGTAAGGGTAAGCATGGAGAAAATAAATCAAACCGTATACATTTGAACTTAAAAACATGACCATAATATTTAAACATGAAAATCGTTAGCAATGAGATAAAACATGGAAGTACATAAGGAATAGATCATAATGGAACATCAATCATGATAAAATAGCATGGGAATAAAACTTTTAATTATGGAAAAACATTAAGCACATGATATGATTTACATAGTAGCCATGGAATTGCTGCCAAGACCATCTTAGTGGACAAAGTCCCTTACTGAACCGGGTTTACTTGCCGTTCCAGCCATGTGTATCTCATGAGATATAAATCTTTACCCAATGCATTGGAGAGAGATATAGGTCCCACCAATCTCATAATGAAATCATTCTTTCTTGTGCCACAACATAAACATAAATCATTCATCATAACCCTAATAATAAAATGGGTTTCATAAAAATCATTCCATCATAATATAATCCATATAAAAAATGCATATCATTTCATCATAAGAAAAGTGAAACCATGTAAATCATCGAGACATTATACTTGAAACATACACATATGAAATAATGTCATCTTATATGGAAAATGGTTGTGATAAAACACTTGAAATGAATTCTTGAGGAAAATATCCTTTCTTCTTGAAAATCATTTTCTTTTTACAAAATTCCATGAAATTTTAAAAGAACAGAATTTTATTGAAAATAATCATGAAATATTGTAGATGAATCTTCATGAAAATAAGGCTTTATGAAACTGTAAAAATATGTTCATGTCGTATAAGTTAAAAAACATTCTTCTCGTACTTTTGACGGAAAAGTCAAAAAGTACCTCGTATGGTAAACAAAAAAAAGATTCCTTACATACCATGTTGTAATAGTCAAAAATGGATAAAAAGGACATTAAAAATACATGAATATATTTTTATAAAACATGGACATGGATGATAAATATAACCCCAGTAAATACTTACATATAAGCAATCTCGGTTAGAAAAAAATTGAGATTGCAACATTATCCCTTACCTTAGGTCCGATATGCTTCGTACGTATCTGAGCCTCCTGTATATGGATTTAAATAATTTCATTGAATTATTACAGAATAATATTCATTGTTAAGATATCATATATGGTTCACTTATGACTTTATATTACCCGTTCTTTTGTAAATTCATGTTTAAGTAGCGTTTTGGGTAAAATTGTTTCATTTATCGTCCGTGTTTTGACTTGTAATTATTATTATGATTACATAGATCATGATTACTTAATTCCAGAATATAAAACATGATTTATATATAATATATATTCAGAATATACATATATATAATAGATCGATAAAGGTAATGGAATACACCGTTCATGGAGACGGTAGGCCGTACGTACGCATGAACAATGTTTTCGTTTCCTTATTGAATTGAATGGAATTAAGTAGATGACATACATATATATATACATAAATCCAGTAGAATTATTATGTCATATATTTCATTATTACTTATTATATATACTTTATAATCATTCTTAAATTGTTAACATGGAAAATGAATCTCATTCCCTCGTGGAGACGGTAATCCGTATGTACGCACGAGTGATGATATCATTCCCATATTTATTGAATGGAATTATAGTGGATGATATAATATCATAGAATCGGTATGATGTTATAATAACCATATATAGTTATTATTTACACCATTATACCAATCCAAGTAAGGTGGTGGGGGAAAAACAGATTGCACCACGGTGTGGAGACGGTATTCCGTACGTACGCACGCGCAGTGATTTCGTTTTCTGTAGGATGGATAGAAGGTGAAATAGGGTTTTTTAATATTTATAATAACATATAAGTATATAAGTAATACTGATTTTATTACTTTATAATGAAACAACTAATGAATAGGAAATAGAAGAAGAAATAAATTTGAACGAATCGGTAGCGGATATTACCTCTTCTTCGACACGCCTCTTTGAAACCTCCTCTTAGGGCACTAAAATTGGTCTTTGAAGAAGACCAAGACCCCTATTATGTTTCTAAGGAAGTTGAGAAGAGAAATGGGCAGGGTTTGGCAGAGCTTAAAGGCTCAAGGTTGTGTAATGAGGAGGGGGAGGAGGTGCCCTTTTATAAGGGAGGAGAGGGGCACCTTTGGAATCCTCAGAAATATTAGTTTAATATAAATTCAAACCCCACATAAAAACCTCCAGAAATGACTCAATTCAAATATTAAATGAGATATGGTTGTAATATCATCAACCAATAAAATTTAGACATTTTTTGATTTTATTTTAAAAATTATCATTTTGATTTATCCTTATTTAATCTATTTAATTTTATTTGTGGTAATAAATTTCTAAATTTTAAATGGTTATAAAAAATCACTTATGTGTTGTTAATTTTCCATAATTGGATACTTTATAACATTTTCGACTATATAAATTTCAATTTATAATTTTTATATACATTTTTGGTTTTTAAACAATTTCGTAATATGTTATTTTTATAAATTAACAATAGTGTCAATTTTGACACTATTCATTTATTTGAAATTAAATAAAATCCACACAGAGGATATATTCGAAATAAAAGATTTAATAGGTTCCTAACATGTCATATTAGTCTATAAAATTAGATGAGAACATTAAATAGTTCATATAATATTTATTTTACTATTTTTAAAACCATTTATTTGATACTTCTCTCAATAAAATAATTTCTACAACATTTTTTTATAATTATTAAATATACATATATGTTGCATAAAAATTAAATAAAAAATACTGGGATGCAGATAAATCTTATAGATTTCATAATAATACTTTTAGTCGTATTTATATTCTAAAACACCCATCTTTTAAAATGTTATATTTATTAAATTATGAAGGTGACAACTTTGACATCATTTAAAATAAAATAATATAAGTGTCATAATCACTTTTATAAGACTCCAAACGATCATATATTTGGTCATTGGATGCTTATGGTGTATATATACACTAAAAATAAGTTTTGTTCAGGTTTTTGAGCCTTTTAATTGGTATTATTACTTCAATAAAAACTATATTACTTATTTTTCACTAAATAAATAATTTCTACATCATTAATGTATAAGCTATTAAGGTAATTAAATAACTCTTAAAAATTATAAATAAATTATCATGATAAAGAAAAACATTTTATAATTAAAATGAGTATTTATAACCGAATTTATATTCTGTATAAACCTATATTAAAAATACTTTAATTATTAATGTTGAGTGATACATATTGAACTTTCCTTTAAATAAAATAAACTAAAGGTCTTAATCACCTCCAAGTGGGTTCAAATGGATTCCATTTCGACCCAAATATTCCTTAGGACAAAATATAAGCATACAATTATATTAAGGGATATGTTAGTGTAATTTTATAATATTATATTTACCATTTATTACCTGATTTACCATTTACTATGGTAAATAAAATTTACCGTAGTTACTATTCATAATGCCCAAAAATAAAAAGTAGCCTATTAACATAATTTTTACCCACTAATTCCAAATATAAAATACAATTTTCTAAATTAAATACACAAAATTTTCAGAAATTAATTTAAAATTAATCTCATTGTTAAGAAAAGCAGTTTTAAATCTTAAAACATTGCAAAATATTGAAATGATTTTACCTATGAATTCAATGTAAAATAAATGCTAATGACATACATTATATTAAATGTTAAAAATATATTATATTCATACTTTAAAACCATTAAATATTATAATTTAACCATATAAATTAATATAATGAAAAAAGTTGTTTTTAATTAAAATATAGCGTGTTTTTACTATTCATTAAAATATGAAAGTTATCAAAAAAAATATCAAAACTTTATCCAATATAAATTTTTAAATCCTGATTCAAAAGAAGAATTTTATTTTGTAAAATTTAACTTATAAACTTGTCAAAAATTATATTTAAAATGGGTGCGCCATCAAAAGGTGGCAAAACTGCAGTTTTTTAAAAATATTTATTTTACCCGAAAAATTTATTTTGTTCTCATACCATGTTCTATAAAATGTGTAAGATGAATTATAATGTCATAAAATTAAAAATTTATTTACCACTATTCATAACGACTAGTTTATAATAATATTATAACCATATATCATTGTTTAGTGAAACCCGGTATTGCGTACAACACACGCTATCGAGGAAGGTTGCGATTGTGTGTAATGCAATCCAAGTCAGGGTTGCATGTAGTGCAAGACTCATTTGTTTTTTCGTATAACAGAATCCAACCATATTTCATTTATACATTGAATATATATATATATACTCAATGTTGCGTAGAATAAAAACTATCAAACAAACTTGAAATTGTGTGTAACACGATCCAAGATTAGTGTTGTGTATACTGCAAGCTAATACGGTGTTGCGTATAGCGCAAGATAATCTTGGTGTATCATAAAACAGATGATATGAATGAAATTAAAAAATATATATCTTATAAAATATCGGGTTGTTACATTCTACCCCCCTTAAAATGAATTTCGCCCTCAAAATTTGTCGGGGTTATAAATCGTTTACTATTTATAGAAACCCACATTGTAAAAAGGAAAACTAAAACATAATTTTAAAAACTAAAGTATGAAATGTAACAATTACCCAAAGTAACTCATCATTGGGTTTCCATATAGGAAAACATAAGTGAAAATATGGATCTAGAAGAATAATCTAACCATCATGTTCTGATGGAGAGTGGTAGAGAACATGGATATGAAAAAGCCATCAATCAAAAAGCCGTAAAATTGTGATGATCTAAGGTACAATCTAATTCATCATATATAAGAGCACTAGGAAAACATTTTTGGCTTTCAAGATAATTTCCCTAATGTGGAAGAATTTTTGAATTAAAATAAATTCTTACATGATTTTGGTACAATCTCATTGTTGTTCATGTCTTGAACAATTTCCACTTCATCTCTTAAAGAAATGATTTTGAATTTGTTTTCCATGAAGTGTTAGCAGATCATGCGATAGAATGATAGGTTATTCCATCTGTCTCAAACATAAGGTTAGAAAAAGTTATATACATAAGTCCATCTATGGTGATATTATTCTTATATGGTTCCAAAAATGGACTTATACTTCATCTATCATACCGCTTAATAAAATAAAACTAGTTTATACTAACCATGGGATTCTTGTAGGCCAGTGGTATGTGATAAAGGCTAGTTGCACTTCAGTTGTGGGTTCGATTCCCACATCCTTGTCTGACGCGATGGGTTGTTTCCCATCCCGTAGGTTGTCCTTTTTCTAAAACTACATTATTATAACATTCCTGCAATAATATCCAAAAAGTTCAGGCCTTAAACAATACTATCTGATGTCTAACTTAATCCATTCCTATCTTTAGGCTTATCGAATATACTTTTGTCCAATCGTATAGTATAATGAAAATGATTACAACAAATGTCATCAACCAAGCATGTGATTACCATCATTTATCCCTCATATATCTTGTTGTTCACATTCCAATCATGTGAATACCTTAATCATGTATTCTCTTGAAAAATGATTACCCATTGAAACATAGTGAAAACATGAATGTTGTTGAAAGTTAACTCTTTCCACATACAAAAATCCCATAATTTCTATATAATCAAACCATGATATAACTTTGTCCTTATATCAGTCATGAGCTCATTTCATTTTCTCTTTATCCCTTCATTATGAGCATATCATCTGCTTTCCAAAATATTTGAATCACATTTCATGGTTACCGGTACCATAAAATTATTGAAAACCACAATAGACTAATACACAAATATTCCAATACACCATAAAAATCCCTCAAAAACGTTATTTTTGAATACCAATACATAAACACTTCAATCCATCCTCTTCAATGATTGTCTTGGAATTAGTCTTTCCTTGATTTAAAAGTAACCTGTTAGGTCAGGGCATTGAGTTGGTTAATTCCCATGTTCTCCACAAATAAGTCATTGAACTCTATAACAGCCTGTCACTCTACGACCCTTTTCTCCACACAGATAGCATCTTCCCCTCCATTTGAGGTATTCCTAAAGGTTCTTCTTCCCTTCTTTAGAAATCTCAACCATACTTTCTCTATTCTCTTCACCATGCGAACATGCATAAAATTCTATCTTCCTCTTAATTGATGACTTAGGAATACCACCAATGTTCACCTTGTTAATCATATATCGTGTTGACTGATTCGGCATAATCACAATATCATTCTCTCTAGGAATTACACAATTTGGTTTATCACTGTCACCAATTTTTCCATCAGAATCAACATTAACTGAATTCCTTCTCGTTCCCTCCATTGAATAAAACCAAAAACCATAGTGTAAGAAATAGTTAAAATAACGAGGAACCACATAATAATTAAAAGTCACTTATGGGATGTCTAACATATCACACATTCTTTAATCCATGACACCATAGGTTCACCCTAGGTTATTCATGATCATCAACATAATTCTAGTATTGTAACCTATAGTTATACTAAACCTTAGGGTCATCCCTATACATACCTTATAAATATCTCTAGGGATCTCACTAAAGTTTTCGCATCCTAGTTTCCAAAGGTTGACTAAACCTTTCCTCTGATACCAACATTAGAGGCCCGAAACTTGACGTACATGGACATTACATTACTTTTGCGGAATACTTAATACATGACAAAAACAGACACACAAGGACCATAATAGTTTAGTGTATTTGGAAACATGGAATATAAACTCTTAATCATGTTGAAAGATCTTCAATATCTCCCATAACGATCTTCCCCTTTTGTTTTATTACCTAAAAACTTTCTTTATATCCTGTGGAAAAGAAAACATATAAAGGGTGAGCTCAAATGCTCAGTAAGGATAAGCATGGAGAAAATAAAACAAACCGTATACATTTGATCTTAAAAACATGACCATAAAGTTTAAACATGAAAATCTTGAGCAATGAGATAAAACATGGAAGTACATAAGGAATAGATCATAATGGAACATCAATCATGATAAAATATCATGTGAATAAAACTTGTAATTGTGGAAAAACATTAAGCACATGATATGATTTCCATAGTAGCCAAGACATTGCTGCCAAGACCATCTTAGTGGACAAAGTCACTTACTGAACCAGGTTTACTTGTCGTTTCAGCCATGTCTATCTCATGAGATATTTATCTTTACCCAATGCAATGGAGGGCGATATAGGTCCCACCCATCTCATAATGAAATCATTATTACTTGTTCCAAAACATAAACATAAATCATTCATCATAACCCAAAGAATAAAATGCATTTCATAAACATCATTCCATTATAACATAATCCATATAAGAAAATGGATATCATTTCATCATAAGAAAAGTTAAACCATATAAATCATAGAGGCATTATACTTGAAACATACACTTATGAAATAATTTCATCTTATATGGAAAATGGTTTTGATAAAACACTTGAAATGAATTCTTGAGGAAAATATCCTTTTTTCTTGAAAATCATTTTCTTTTTACAAAATTCCTTGAAATTTTAAAAGAACATTATTTTGTTGAAAATAATTATGAAATATTGTAGATGAATATTTATGAAAATAAGGTGTTATGAAACCGTAAAAATCCGTTCATGTTGTATATGTTAAAAAACATTCTTCTCGTACATTTTCCAGAAAAGTCAAAAAGTACCTCGTATGGTAAAAAAAAGATTCCTTACATACCATGTAGTAAAATTTAAAAATGGGTAAAAAGGACTTTAAAAATACATGATTTTTTTATAAAACTTGGACATGGATGAGAAATATAACCCCAGTAAATACTTATGTATAAGAAATCTCGGATAGAAAACAAATGAGATTACAACATTATCCCTTACCTTAGGTCCGATATGCTTCATACGTATCCGAACCTCCAATATAATTATTTAAATAATTTCATTGAATTATTACAGATTCATATCCATTGTTATGATATCATATATGGTTCACTTATGACTTTATATTACATGTTCTTTTGTAAATTCATGTTTAAGTAGCGTTTTGGGTAAAATCGTTTCATTTATCGTCCGTGTTTTGAATTGTAATTATTAATATGATTACTTAGATCATGATTATTTAATTCCAGAATATAAAAAATGATTTATATATAATATATATTCAGAATATACATATATATAATAGATTGATAAAGGGAAATAAATACATCGTTCATGGAGACGGTAGGTCGTACGTACGCATGAACGATGTTTTCGTTTCCTTATTTAATTGAATGTAATTAAGTAGATGTCATAAATATATATATATACATAAATCCAGTAGCATTATTATATCATATATTTCATGATTACTTATTATATATACATTATAATCATTCTTGAATTGTTAACATGGAAAATGAATCTCATCGCGTCGTGGAGACGGTAATCCATACGTACGCACGAGTGATGATATCGTTCCCATATTTGTGGAATGGAATTAGAGTGGATGATATAATATATTAGAATATGTATGATGTTATAATAACCATATATAGTTATTCTTTACACCATTATACCCATCCAAGTATGGTGGTGGTGGAAAAACAGATTACACAACGACGTGGAGACGGTATTCCATACGTACGCACGCGCAGTGATTTCATTTTCTGTAGGTTGGATAGAAGGTGAAATAGGGTTGTTTCATATTTATAATACCATATAAGTATGTAAGTAATACTTATGTTATTACTTTATAACGAAACAACTAAATAATAGGAAATAGAAGAAGAATAAAATTTGAAAGAATCGGTAGCGGATATTACCTCTTCTTCGACATGCCTATTTGAAACCGCCTCTTAGGGCAGTAAAATTGGTCTTTGAAGAATACCAGGACCTCTATTATCTTTATAATAAAGTTGAGAAGAGAAATGGGAAGGTTTTGGTAGAGATTAAAGGCTCGAGGTTGTGTAATGAGGAGAGGGAGGAGGTTCCCTTTTATAAGGGAAGAGAGGGGCACCTTTGGAATCCTCAGAAATATTAGTTTAATATAAATTCAAACCCCACATAAAAACCTCCAAAAATGACTCAATTCGATGATTAGATTAGATAGGATTGTAATATAATCAACCAATCAAATTTACACATTTTTTGGTTTTATTTTAAACCTTATCATTTTGATTTATCCTTATTTAATCTATTTAATTTTATTTGTGGTAATAAAATTATAAATTTTAAATGGTTATAAATAATAACTTATGTGTTGTTAATTTTCCATAATTGGATTCTTTATAAAATTTTAGACTATATAAATTTCAATTTATAATTTTTAAATATATTTGTGATTTTTAAACAATTTATTAATATGTTATTTTTATAAAATAACAATAGTGTCAATTTTGACACTATTCAATTATTTGAAATTAAATAAAATCCACACAGAGGATATATTTGAACTAAAATATTTAATAGGTTCCTAACATGTCATATTCATCTAGAAAATTAGTTCAGAACATTAAATAGTTCATATAATATTTATTTTACTATTTGTAAAACCATTTATTAGATACTTATCTTAATAAAATAATTTCTACAATATTTTTGTATAATTATTAAATATACTTATTTGTTGCATAAAAATTAAAAATAAAATTCTAGTATTAAAATAAATCTTATATATTTCATAATAATACTTTTAGTTGTATTTATATTCTAAAACACACAAGTTTTAAAATGTTAGATTTATTAAAATATGAAGGTGTCAACTTTGACATCATTTAAAATAAAATAATATAACTGTCATAATCACTTTTTTAAGTCTCAAAACGGTCATATATTCGGTAATTGGATGCTTATAGTGTATATATACACTACCAATAAGTTTTGGTCAGGTTTTTGAGCCTTTTAATGTGTATTATTATTTCAATAAAAACTATATTACTTATTTTTCACTAAATAAATAATTTCTGCATCATTAATGTATAAGCTATTAGGGTAATTAAATATCTATTAAAAATTATAAATAAATTACCGGGATAAAGAAAAAAAATAATCTCTAAAATGAGTATTTATAACCGAATTTATATTCTGTATAAACTTAAATTAAAAATACTTTAATTATTAAAGTTGAGTGAGACATATTTCACTTTCTTTTAAATAAAATAAACTAAAGGTCTTAATCACCTCCAAGTGGGTTCCAATGGATTCCACTTAGACCCAAATATGCCTTAGGAATAAATATATGCATCCAATTATAATAAGACATATGTTAGTGTAATTTTATAATATTATATTTACCATTAAATACCCGATTTACCTTTTATTATGGTAAATAAAATTTACTGTAGTTACTATTCATAATGCCCTAAAATAAAAAGTATCCTATTAACATAATTTAGACCCACTGATTCCAAATATGGAATCCATTTTTTTAAAATTCAATACAAAAAAGTTGCAGAAATTAATTTAAAATTAATCTTGTTGTTAAGAAAAGGAGTTTTAAAAGTTAAAACATTGCAAAAGATTGAAATGATTTTACCTATGAATTCAATGTAAAATCAATGCTAATGACATACATTATATTAAATGTTAAAAATATATTCTATTAATACTTTAAAACAATTCAATATTATAATTTAACCATATAAATTATTATGATGAAAATAGTTGTTTTTAATTAAAATAGAGCGTGTTTTTACTATTCATTAAAATATGAAAGTTATCAGAAAAATATCAAAACTTTATCCAATGTAAATTTTATATCCTAATTCAAATGAAGAAGTTTATTTTTTAAAATTTAACTTATAAACTTGTGAAAAATTATATTTAAAATGGGTGCGCCATCAAAAGGCAGCAAAACTGCATTTTTTTTTAAAATACACATTTTACCCGAAAAATTTATTTTGTTCTCATACCATGTTCTGTAAAATGTGGAAGATGAATTATAATGTCATAAAATTCAAAATTTATTTACTAATTTTCATAATAGATGGTTTATAATAATATTATAATCATATATCGTTGTTTAGTGAAACCCGGTATTGCGTACAACACACGCGATCGATGAAGGTTGCGATTGCGTGTAATGCAAGCCAAGTCAGGGTTGCGTGTAGTGCAAGACTCCTTTGATTTTGCGTATAACATAATCCAACCATATTTCATTTATAAATTGAATATATAAGTATATATATATTCAATGTTGCGTAGAATAACTACTATCAAACAAACTTGAAATTGTGTGTAACACGATCCAAGATTAGTGTTGTGTATACTGCAAGCTAATACGGTGTTGCATATAGTGCAAGATAATCCTGGTGTATCGTAAAACAGAAGATATGAATGAAATTAAAAAGAATATATCTTATAAAATCTAGGGTTGTTACATTTATCCTCAAATACTACCTTAGGGATTTGTTCCCTACTATAAATTTCCCAGTCTAGTTTCCAAGTGTTCTACTAAACTTCCTTTGATACCAACTGTAACACCCCGACCCCTCTAGGCTGGAGCTGGTGCATTACTTGTGATATTGGAATGGTTAGAAGGAATGAAAATCCTGATGGAACGATTAGTTTAGTAGTCTTGAAGAAACTAGATACATTGATTTAACATAAATTACATTGGATAAGGATACAAGAAACAATCCATAATGAAAAACAAAAACTGCATCCACTAGCACTCAATAAATGACCTCCTCTTCAAAACCTGTTGAAGGTAAAAAAATGAAAGGGGTGAGCTCAAATGCTCATTAAGGGATAAAAATAGCAGAATCATGAGTAAAATAATAAGTGAATCATAATCAATCTGACATAATCAAAATGGCATAGTGAATAAATTAACAACTAATGCTATTAATAAACTGAGAATGAAACTGTATCCATAGATTTTGTCATAGTGAAAACCTCATTGATAATAATAATAACTGATAATGAATAAAGATAATTCTTATTAATTGGACGTTATGTATCTGGAACATGAAATCATAATACCATAATAATGGTTTACTGTTGTGGGTAGAAACCCGTTTGATTTTTTGGAAACAAACTTGAAGGGTCTGTCGCCAAACTATTTTGACTCATGAGACCTACCGATGCATCGAGGGGCTGTAGTGGGCCCCACCCACCTCTACATACAAATTATTCTTTATAAAATGATTCAATACAAGAGAAATATGTCTTTTCAATATCTGTATAGATTATAGAATATGAATTCATCAAAAACATCTCAAGTATACACCGTATGTGAAATGGTATACGGTTTAGACAATAAACATATCCATGACATGAGATGATGGATATTTAATAGAAATATAATTTCAAATGGATAGGGATATCAAATGGGTAGTAGGTACACACCATAAGGATTATTAGGTGCACAATAAAAAGTTAGTCACAACAAAGGGGATATTCTTGAACAAAAGTGAGAGAGAGAATCCCTTTTCTTATGCTTGAAGGTGTTCCTGTCTTATTTTTAAAGATCTGAATAAAAAAATAAGAATTATTAATTAAGAATTCCATAACCTCTTTTATATTTAATTTATATGGTATAACCTTATTTAGTTCATTAATTGTATTTTTTGATTGATTTAAGAGATCCAATTTTTTTGTTTTGGAAGCATTTTCTTACTTGCTTTCATGGTTTTTTTACTTGTATTCATGAATGGAAGTTGGTTGGAAATATGGTTAAACATCCAGAAATGTTCATAAATTATTAGTGAAATAAAATAGACATGAATTACCTTATAATTATTATGGTTATATTCAATGATGATGACTCATTCGATGAGTTAAAGATAAACGCTTGAATTAGGCTTGGCAATTTTGTGCTAACTAAACTTGTTTTGTATTTTTATTCCATATTATGAATGTTTAAATATTCTAGAACGTTAATAAAGATAAAATAAATATGTTATGACCTGGTTCAACCATACATTTTTTTTTCATGACCAGACTTAAAATAATTAATGGAAATTTAAATTACATCGTCCACGATGTCGGTAATTCGACACATCACGGACAATGTTTTTATTCCTTAAATAAGTGGGAGAGGAGAAGAATAATGATGTAGAATTTTCCATAAACATTAAAACATCCCAAAAATACAAGATTATGGAGTATACATTCCTCTTTGTTAAGATGAGGTGAGTAAAGAAGATGAAAAGAAAGGAATATTAAAATGAATGAAAACTTGATAAATTTCTCACGAAAATTCGGCAGCCTAACGACGTCTCTTAAAATTTCATAAAAATAGTTTTATGAGAGGAATTAAATATCTCATCATTCATACATATTATGGATAGTAAGGAGGAATATTTAATGAAATATCCCAACACAGGCCAAAGGGAAAGGAAGAGAATAACATAAAATGAATGAAAAGAATGAAAATAAAAGAGGTTGTTTACCTCTTAATTTCTTCTCCTTAACATCCTTCATAAGGGATTTGGTTTTGGTATTTTGGTGAGACCAAAAGATCTAAGATGTGGGGAAGAGACTTGGGAGGATTATTGGGTAGAACTTTGAGGAGTTTCAAGGCTTAGAGAGTGAAGAGAATAGGGGGGGTTATAGTGGATGAGAGGGGTAAATTTTGAATATTTAATTTCATTATTTTATTATTTCTATCAAGACAACCAATAGTATTGTTTCATGTGACCCCTAATAGTAACAATGTCATGTGAGTTCGAACCAAGTGTCCTTTAACCACTTATGATGTAAAAAATAGTGTATTTTACTGATAAATTGAATACACAGTATTTTACCGTATTTCACTATTCCTAAAAAATTCCATAATTTCTGAAAAATCCCAAAAATTAAACCCTACCATTTATCGACATGTAGAATTCAAAAGTGAAATCCATTTTTCAAAAATAATTTTCTAAATATTATTAATTTAATTTTTAAATATATTCATAGTTAATTCGATATATAACAATCTTGAAGTGCAGTTAGTTTTATGTGACATTGAAAAATTAATTAAGATCTCATTATCTTGTTTCCTTAAGAAAATGAAATAATAATATTATTTACTATTCATAAGGGTCGTATTACTATTCATAAGGGTATGTTACTATTCACCAAAAACCAAGTTTGTTCTATCAGACTCCAAATGACTTACTGATCACAACTCTAGATGAACATTTTTTGAAATTCAAAACATAAAAGTGGAAAATTTATATTTAATGGATAAGTTTTAACTATACATTAAATATCATAGTGTTGTTTCAAAGGAAAATAGTGATGAATAGAATGTATTTAAGAGAAAAATACCATAAAATGTTTGGGTTGCTATAATAACCCCTAAGAACTACTAATAAACCCTAATAACCCCTAAAACCCACTATTAAACCCTAAAAACCCTAATAAACACTAATAAATTGTAATAACCTGTAATAAACCCTAACAAACACTATTAGACCCTAATAAATGCTACAAAAACCCTAGAACCCCTAATATACAACAAAAAATACTATTAGACCGTAATAAATTCTAATAATCACTAAAACCCCTAACAAACCCGACAAAACGCTACAAAAACCTCCAAATAATAGTCTACAAACCCATAAAACCCACTAATAAACCCTAATAACCCAAAAATAAATCGTAACAAACCCTAACAACCCCAAATAAATTGGAATAAATCCTAACAACGCCAAATAAATCGTAACAAACTGAAAAAATCCATAACAAACCCCTAATAAACTACAATAAACCCTAACAAAGCATAATAAACCCTAAAAAATCGTAATAAAACCAAATACATGTTACTAAACCCTAATAAACAAAATAAACAATAATAAACCCTAATAAATCCTAAATAACCCTAAAAAGGTTGATAAACCCTAGAAAAAGTTATTAATGCCTACAAAAGCCCAATAAAACCCTAATATACAATAAAAAATACTAATAAACTCTAACAAATCCTAAAAAACACTAATAAACCCTAACGAACCCTATAAAACCATAAAGAACCATATTAAACTCTAAAGAACACAAAAAAACCCTAAAGAACCCCAAAAAAAGCTAAAACACATTATATAAACCCTAAAAACCGCTAGAATACCCAATCAAACCCTAAAACAAACTAAAAACCCTAACAACCCCAATCAATCGCAAAAAAATAAATAAACCCATAAAACCCTGAAAACCCCATTAAAAAGCCATCAGATACTTTAAAAACCATAAACACCAGCTAACAACCCTTTAAACCCTAAAAACTCTACAAACCATAAACAACCATTAAAACCCTAAAAGGCTTCAAATAGATACATAAAACCTAAAAATGTTACATAAAACCTAAAAAATGCAACAAAACCCCTAAAAACTCAACATAAACTAAAAAACGCAACATAAACCCAAAAAATCTACATAAACTCAAAAATCACTACATACACCCTAGAACTGTAACATAAACCCTAAAAACACAACATAATCCCTAAAAAACACAACATAAACATTAAAAAATGCTACATAAAAACTAAAAACACAATATAAACCCTAAAAACACTTCATGAACCCTAAAAAAATTACATAAATCCTAACAAATGCAACATAAATGCTACATCACCCCAAAAAATGCTACATAATCCTAGAAAATGCAACATTAACCCTAAAAAATGCTACATAAAACCGAAACCATAAACACACTACATAAATCCTAAAAACATTACATAAACCATGAAAATGATACATAAAATATAAAACCTCTATCTAAGACCTAAACCACTAAATAAACTCTAAAAATGATAAATAAACTATAACAATGCTACACAAACCCAAAAAATGCTACAAAAACACTAAAGACTCTTTAAATCCCTCAAAAATAGTAAACCATAATATGCCATAATATAAAAAATTAAACCCTAAAAACGCCAAATAGACTCTAATAATCCCAAAAAATACCTTATAATCCCTAAATCCTATGAAACTCTACTCAAACGTAATGAAGCACCAAAAATAACTAATTAACCCTAATAAATGATAATAAAACCGAATAATCCCTATAAACACATTAAGAAAACTTAAAAATCCCTAACCAACCCTAATAGACACTAATAAACACTAATAAACCCTAAAAAACCCCAAAGAAACCCTAAAAATATCTAATAAACCATAAATAATGCCAGATAAACCCTACTCAACCCTAACAAACCTTAACACACCATAATAACCCCTCATAAATCCCTACAAAACCCTAATAATGAAACAAATGCTAGTATAACTTAAAAATCCCTAGAAACCCTGAAAAACTCTAATATAACCTAATAAACCCTAAAAATGCTCACAAACAATAAAAACCTGCTATATTACCGAAAAACACCGAAAAACACTATTATAACCTAATAAAGACAAAAAACACTTATATACCTTATAAATCCCTAGAAACCCTAAATAACCATAATAAACTCAAATATAACCAAAGAAACACTAAAACACTCACAAACAAAAACAAAATGCTCACAAACAATAAAAACAAGATATATTATCTAAAAAGACATAACAAACACCAATATAACCTAATAAAACAAAAAAAACTAATAAACCCCTAAGAAACCCTGATAAACCCTAGAAACCCCTAATAAACCCTAATGAAAATGAATAAACTATAAAAACCCTAAAAATACACTAAAAATACCTTCTCAACCCTAATAAACCTTGACACACCATAACAAAACCAAATAAAACCCAACTAAACCCCAATAAACAAAAAAATGCAAGCAAACCATTAAAAAGCCCTAGAAAACCTAAGAAACCATAATAAAATCAAATAAAAGCTAATAAACCATTTAAAATGATCACAAACACTAAAAACACGCTAATAAAACCTAAAAAGTCATAACAACCCCTCATATATACTAACAAAAACTAAAAAACCCTCATATATCATAATAAAAACACTATCAAACCCTAGTAAACCCTAAAAATCCCTAACAAACCCTAATAAACCGTAATAAAACCTTAAAGATACTGATTCAACCCAAATAAAACCTTAAAAATACCTACTCAATCCTAATAAACCTTAACACACCATAATAAACCATAATAAACCCCACGAAACCCTAAAAAGGAAAATATACCATTAAAAAGCCCTAAAACCCAAATAATAGCCTACAAAACCCTACAAACCACTAATAAACCCCCACAAACCCTAATAATCCCATAATAAATCGTAACAAACCTTAACAACCCAAAATAAATCGTAACAAATCCTAAAAATGCCAAATAAATCATAAGAAACTGAAACAAACAATAATAAACCCGTAATAAACCACAATAAACCCTAACAAATCATAATAAAACCTAATAAATCGTAATAAATCCAAATACACATCAATAAACCCTAATAAATAAAATAAACCCTAATAAATCCAAAATAACCCTAAATAAGTTGATAAACCCTAGAAAAATCTATTAATGCCCACAAAATCCCAAAAAAACCCTAATATACAAAAAAAATGCTAATAAACCGTAACAAATCCTAAAGAAAACTAATAAACCCTAAAGAACCCTAATAAACCCTAGATAACCATAATAAAATCAAAAGAACTCAAAAAAATCCTAAAGAAGCCAAAAACGCTAAAACACATTATAAAAACCCTAAAAACTGCTACAATACCCATACAAACCCTAAAACACACTAAAAAACCATAACAACCCCTATCAATCCCAAAAAACAAATAAACCCTTAAATAAATCCCAAAATACCATTGAAAACCCATCAAATACCATAAAAACCATAAACACCCGTTAACAACCATTAAAAACCCTAAAAACCACTACAAACCATAAACAACCATTAAAACCCTAAAAAATGAAACAAATTATTACATAATATAAAAAAACACTACATTAACCCAAAAAATGCATCATGAACCCAAAAAACGCAACATAAACTCAAAAAATGCAACATAAACCCAAAAACGCTACATAAACCCAAAAAGCACTACATAAACCCTAGAACTGTAACATAAACCCTAAACAACGCAACATTAACATTAAAAAACACTACATTAATCCTAGAAAACAACATAAACACTAAAAACACAACATGAACCCTAAAACGTTACATAAACCCTAAAAATGCAACATAAATGCTACATCACCCCTAAAAATGTTACATAAACCCAGAAAATGAAAAATAAACCCTAAAAATGCTACATAAAACTTAAAACCTAAACACACTACATAAACCCTAAAAACATTACATAAACCCTAAAAAATGCTACATAAAACATAAAACCACTAACTAAACCCTAAAAGCGCTACATAAACACTAAAAATGCTATATAAACTCAAACAATGCTACACAAACACTAAAAAATGCTACAAAAACCCTAAAGACGCTTCAAAACCCTCAAAATTATTATACCCTAATATTCCATAATATAAAAAATTAAACCCTAATAAACCCCTAATAAACTCTAGTATTCCTTGAAAACGTCTTATAATCCCTAAATACACTAATAGACTCTACTCGAACCTAATAAAACCCCCAAAAATACCTAATAAACCCTAATAAATGATAATAAAACCAAATAAACTCTAAAAACAGGTTAAAAAACCTAAACAACTCTAACCAACCCCAATAGATATTAATTAACACTAATAAACCATAATAAACCCCCCAAAAACCCCAAAAATCTCTAATAAACCATAAATATATCCAAATAAACCATACTGAACATTAACAAACCTTAACACACCATAATGACCCCTAATAAAACCCTACAAAACCCTAACAATGAAAACAATTGCCAGTATACCATACAAAATCCCTAGAAACCCTGATAAAATCTAATATATCCTAATAAACCCTAAAAATGCTCAAAAACAATAAAAAAATTATCACAGACAATAAAAACACGCTATATTACCTAGAAAGACCTAAAAACATGCTATATTACCTAGAAAGACCTAAAAACACTAATATAACCTAATAAAGACAGAAAACGCTAATATACCATAAAAATCCCTAGATACCATAATAAACCATAATAAACTCAATTATAACCAAAAAAACCCTAAAAAAACTCACAATCAAAAACAAAACGCTCACAAACAATAAAAAAACTATATTATCTAAAAAGACTAAACGAACAGTTATATAACCTAATAAAACAAAAAAACTAATAAACCCCTATCAAATGCTAATAAACCCTAAAAATCCCTAATAAACTATAATACATACTAATAAACCCGAATAAAACCATAATAAAACCCTAAAATACCTTCTCAACCCTAATAAACTTTGACACACCATAATAAAACCAAATAAAACCCAACTAAACCCCAATAAACAAAAAACCACAAACAAACCATTAAAAATCCATAGAAACCCTAAAAACCCATAATAAATTCTAATAAAACCTAATAAACCATAAACAATGCTCGCAAACACTAAAAAAATGATAATAAAACCTAACAATCTCTAACAATCTCTCATATATATTATCAAAAACTAAAAAACACTCATATACCCTAATAAAAACACTAACAAACCCTAGTAAACCCTAAAAATCCCTAACAAACCCTAATAAACACTACTCAGCCCTAATAAACCCTAATAAAACCTTAAATATACCTACTCAACCCTAATAAAATCGTAAAAATACCTACTCAACCCTAATAAACCTTAACACACTATAATAAACCATAAAAAACCCCACTAAACCCTAAAAAATGCAAATATACCATTATAAATCCCTAAAACCACTAATAAATGCTAATAAAACCAGAAAAATCTTAAAATCACTAATAAACCCTAATAAACACTACTAAACCCCAAAAAAAACCCTAATATACCCTCTTAAAAATTAATAAACCATAAGGAACGATAATAAACCCTAATAAATCCCGAACATACCCATATATACCATAATATACCATTATATACCACAATAAACCCAACTCAATCCTAATAAAACCATAAAAATACCTAATAAAACCTAATAAACCTTATCATACCATAATAAACCCTAATAAAATCCTAATAACCCCCTCCAAACCCTAAAAATGCTAATATACCATTAAAAACCATAAAACCCTCAAAAACCATAATAAATGTTAATAACACCTAAAAATTCTAAAAAATGATTGTAAAACCTAAAAATACCTCTAATAATAATAGTAATAACGCATGTGCATGTGCATATGCATGTGCATGGTTTAAATAATAAATCATAACGCACATGCATGTGCATTTGCCTGCGCATTTGCATGTGAATGATAATAAATAATAAATTATAAACAATAACGCAAGTGAATTGCATGTGTATGTGCATGTGCCTGTGAATGATAATAAATAATAAATAAAAACACACATACAAGTGCGTGTGCATGGTCATGTTCATGGTAATAAACAATAAATAATAAACAAGTCCACATGAATGTGTATTTTCATATGAATGATAATAAATAATAATTAATAACACATGTAATAATAGAATAATGTGCGTGCATTGCGTGTGAACATGCATGAGAATAAATAATAATAACACATGTGATAATAGAATAATGCATGTGCATTTCATTTTCATGTGCATGATAATAAATAATATATAATAATGCACGTGTATGTGCATTTACATGTAATGATAATGATAATGACGCATGCACATGCATGGTAATAAATAATAAATAACAAGGCAAATGTATGTGAATTTGTATTTGGTGATTCAAACAAAAATAAAAATAAAAATAAAAATAATAAAAATAATAGAATAACTCAAGTGAATTTCATGTGCATGTTCATAGTAGTAAATAATAAATAAATAATAATAAATAAGAACGCAGATGCATGTGCATGTGCATTTACATTTGATGATAATATTAATATTACTAATTATAACAATAATAATAATAACGCATGCACGTGCATGGTAATAAATAATAAATAAAAAAGCACATGCGTGTTCATTTCTATGTGATAATGATAATAATAATGATAATGATAATAATAATAATAATAATAAATAAAAATTGTGATAATAATAATAATAATAATAAAAGAATAATACAAGTGCATTGCATATGTACGTGCATGGTAATAAATAATAAATAATAACGCACGTGCATATACATTTGCATATGATGATAGTAATAATAATAGCTGTAGAAATAATAGTAGTAGTAGTGGTGATAATATTAGTTGTTGCAATAGATGTGATAATAGAATATTGCATGTGCATTATGTGTGCACATTCATGGTTATAAATAATAATGTCCGTGCATTGCATTTTCTTGTGATGATGATGATGATGATAATAATAATAATAATAATAACAACACATGTGAAAATAGAATAATGCATGTGCATTGAACGTGCATGTTTGCACATTCGCATGTGCATTTGCATGTGATGATAACAACAACAACAACAACAACAACAACCAAAATAATAATAATAATAATAACAACAACGCATGTGATAATAAAATAACGTGTGTGCATTGCATGTGCAGGTGCATGGTAATAAAAATATAATAATAACACACGTGCATGTGCATGTGCATGTGGATGAGAGGATGATAATAATAATAATAATAATAACAGTAATAATAAGTTATAGTTGTATGAAAAAATAGCAGACCGGAAAAAAAATGCTAAAATGGGGTCTTGAAAAACCTAACAAATCATAGAGTCGTTGAAAAAGGAATAACTTCTTCTTCGGGAGTCCGTTTTTGATCCATGAATAGTCAAACTGAATCTCATGGAACAAACTACGATAAAAACAGGTGTCGAAGGCCAAACAGACACACATATTAGAAGTTATGACCATTTTAAGAAATATTTGACAGGGATCCGTACATGGAAATGGAGTTTTGGAGGCCTTCTGATGGATTTCTAGGATATTAGGGTCTCAAAATTGATTGAACTATGTTCAAGTCATCCATCTGCATATATCTCTTCTCTACATTCGATTTGATATGTGGTAGAGCTCAAACGGACAACCAGAGAGAAAGTTATGGCCATTTGAAGTTGGACTTTTTTTAGAGTGGTATAACTAATATATATTATATTTCTTTTATCTTCTCATAATTTCTACAAAACTTGGTACTCACTCATCTCACGAGCTTCGATTTGGCTGGTCATAACACTCAAACGAACACCCGAAGGAGAAGTTATGCGTATTTTAGTGAGTTGCGGGTTTCTTAGGTTTTTAGGCGCTAGGAGAGTTTCTCAATTTAAAACGACAATAACTTATGCTGCGTGTGTTGATTTTGGCTCTACCATATATCAATTCAATGATTGTGAAAAGATACACACTCTGGTAACCAATGGAACCCTTTCTGAGATACTTCAACCCCCCAAAAGTCCCAAAATCCCTTTGGATGGTCAAAAGATTGGATTTTGGTGTCTTTTTTGCAATAAATTCTTCTATGGATGCCTGTTTTACCTCTACCACAAATCAAAACGAATCTTGTGACTACAATTACACTTCTATAACCACCGAAGCACCTTCTCACATCCTTGAAGGCCCAAAAAGGTACTTAAACCCTCCAAAAGACCATACACTACTGGAAAATGGACCTATACACTTGGTTTTGGGGGAAAACCGTAGGTATTGGTCACCCTATCCCCATAGTTTTCCCCAAAACCGTGGGTATAGTCATCAGATAAAAAAACCAAAACCCATAGTTTTGACATACCGTGGGTGTAGGTTTCCCTCGTGTGGGCGGGAATTTTTTTTTCCATGAGAACAAATAAAATTTGGCGGGAGTTTTATACCCATGGTTTATTCCTCTATACACACGATTTAAATAAATATATTTAATAAAAAATATATATATATATACATACATATATGCGATGATTGGGTAGTGGTAAGTCCGCTCGTGAACGGAGAAGTGGTCACGAGATTGAATCCCATGGGCCATTATTTTGTAAAATTTGTTATACCCACAGTTTCCAAACCGTGGGTATAGAGTTATGACATGGTGGAAAAACCTATACCCATGGTTTTCCCAAAATGTGGGTATAGGTCATGGACCTATACCGACTCCACCAATGACCACGGTTCCCCAAACTATGGGTATAGCCTATACACATAGTTTTGGGGTCTATACCCATGGTTTCAAACTGTGGGTATATGATCATTTTCCAGTAGTGATAACTTCTACTCCGGGATTCCGTTTTACCTCTACCATATATCAAATCAATGCTTTATACTAGATCTACACATCTGTGACCAATAGAAACACCTTATCACGTTTTTAAAGTCCCAAAAGTTCCTTCAGTCTTCCAAGTGACCATAACTTCTGTTATGGGTGTCTGTTTCACCTCTACCATGTACCAAATTAAAGCTTGCAAATAGCTCTACACATCTGTGACAACCATGTACAACTAAATAACCCTTTCACACAATTAATTACCCCATAAACACTTAAAAAACTTAAAAACCATGCAAAACCCTGACATACCCTAACACACACTTACAAACCCTAACAAACCCTAACAAACCCAAACAAACCCCAAAAAACCCTAAAAACATAACAAAACCTAACAAACCCTAATAAACCCTAAAAACCCTAACAATCCCTAAAAACCCCAAGAAGCACTATGAAACCCCAATAAACACAAAAAAACCCCGAAGAAACCCTAAAAAACCCTAAGAAACCATATGAAACCCTAACAAAACCCGAAAAACCCTAACAAAACCCTAAGAAAACCTAAGAAACACTAACACACCCTTAGAAACCCTAAAACACCCTTATAAACCCTAACATACCCTTAAAAACCATAGAGCACCCTTAGAAACCCCTACACACCCATAAAAAACCTAACACAACCTTAGAAACCCTTAAAAACCAAAGCACACCCTTAGAAACCCTAACCCGCCCATAAAAAGCCTAACCCACCCTTCAAAACCCTAAAACACCCTTATAAACCCTAACAAACCCATAGACACCCTAAATCACTCTAATAAGAACTAATAAATCCTGAAAAACCATACCAACCAATAATAAACCATAATAAACCCTAATAAACCCTAAATCCCACTATTAAACCCTAATAAACACTAATAAATTGTAATAAACCCTAAAAACCCGATTAGACCCCATTAAAAGCTACAAAATACCTAAAAACCCAAATATACAACAAAAATGGTATTAAAGCATTCAAAACGCTAATATTCACAAAAAAACCCTAACAAACACGGTAAAACCTGACAAAACCCTAAAAAACCCAAAAAACCGAAAATACCCAAAAAACCCTAAAAAACACTAAAAAACCCTAAAACCCTAAAAATCCTAAATACCCAAAAACCCTCTAAACCCCCTAAAAACACGAAAAAACCGCAAACACCCGAAAAAACCCTAAAAACCCTCAAAAACATCAAAAACACTAAAAAACCAAAAAAAACCCCAAAAACACTAAAAACACTAAAAAGCCAAAAAAAATGCCTAACAAAGCCCTAACCAACCCTATTGCACTATTTAAAACCCTAAAAAACCTATTGAAAACCCTAAAAACCTCAATAGAAACCCTCATACCCCATAAAGAGCCCTAAAGAACCCTAAAAACCATAAAGAATCACTAAAGCCACTAACAATGCTACATAAACCCTAACAATTGCTACAAAAAAAAAAGAAAAATGCTTAAAACCCCACAAAACACAACAAACCCCCAAAAAACGCTAAAATAACCCAATCAAAGCATAAAACAAATCCACACACACCCATAAAACCCAAAAACCGCATAAAACCCGAAACAAGTCAAACAAACTATAACAAACCTTAAAAACCCTAACAAAACCTAACAAACCCAATAAACCACTAATAACCCCTATTAACCACTAATAAACCCTAATAACCCCAAAAACCAACTATTAATCCCTAAAACCCAAAATAAACACTAATAAATCGTAATAACCTGTAATAAACCCTAACCAACTCTATTATACAATAATAAATTCTACAAAATCCCTAAAACCCCTAATATACAATAAAAACACTATTAAACAATAATAATCCCTAATATTCACTAAAAACTCTAATAAACCTGAAAAAATGCTACAAAACCCTCCAAATAATACCCTACAAAACCTTACAACACTAATAAACCCTTACAAACCTTAAAACCCCAATATAAATCGTAACAAACCCTAACTACCCCAAATAAATCATAATAAATCCTAACAACACCAAATAAATCGTAACAAACTGAAGCAAACCATTACAAACCCCTAATAAACCCCAATAAACCCTAAAAAATCATAATAAACCCGAATAAATCATTATAAACCCAAATACACGTTACTAAAGCATAATAAATAAAATAAACCCTAATAAACCCTAATAAATCTTAAATAACCCTAAAAACGGTTGATAAACCCTAGAAAAATCTATTAATGCCTATAAAAGCCCAAAAAAACCCTAATATACAATAAAAAATGCTAACAAATGTAACAAATCCTAATGAACACTAATAAACCCTAAATAACCCTAATAAAACATAAAGAGCCATATTAAACTCTAAAGAACACAAAAAACCCAAAAGAACCCAAAAAATGCTAAAACACATTATATAACCATAAAAACCTCTACAATACCCAAACAAACCCTAAAACACACTAAAAACCGCTAAAACCCCTATCAATCCCAAAAAAACAAATAAACCCATAAACCCCCCAAAAACCATTAAAAACCATCAGATACCATAAAAAACCATAAACACCTGTTAATAACCCTTAAAATCCCTAAAAACCCTACAATCCATAAACAACCATTAAAACCCTAAAAAAGGCATCAAATTGATACATAAACCCTAAAAATGATACATAAACCCTAAAAAATGCTACAAAAAACACTAAAAACACAACATAAACCAAAATACACAACATAAACCCAAAAAACGATACATAAACCCTAAAAGCACTACATAAACCCTAGAACTGTAATATAAACCCTAAATACACAACATAAACCCAAAAAACGGAACATAAACATTAAAAAATGCTACATAAAATCTAAAAACACAATATAAACCCTATAAACACTCCATGAACCCTAATGACGTTACATAAACAATAAAAAATGCAACATAAACGCTACATCACCCCTAAAAACTCTACATAAACCTAGAAAACGCAACATAAACCCAAAAACAATTTACATAAAACCTAAACCATAAACATGCTACATAAACCCTCTAAATATTATATGAACCCTAAAAATGATACATAAAATCTAAAACTACTATCTAAACCCTAAAAACGCTACATAAACACTAAAAATGCAACAAAAACTCTAACAATTCTACACAATCCCTAAAAATTCTACAAAAACCCTAAAGATTCTTTAAAACCCTCCAAAATATTAAACCCTAATATACCATAATATAAAAAATTAATCCCTAATAAACCGCTAATAAACTCTAACAATCCTTAAAAACACATTATAATCCCTAGAAACCCTAAGAAACTCTTCTCAACCCTAATAAACCCCAAAAATACCCTCTAAACCCTAATAAAGGATAATAAAACCTAATAAACCCTAAAACACGTTAAGAAAACCTAAACAACCCTAACCAACACTAATAGACACTAATATACACTAATAATCCCAAAAAACCCCCAAAAAACCCTAAAATCCCTAATAATCCATAAATAAAACCAAATAAACCCTACTCAATCATAACAAACCTTAACACACCATAATAACCCCAAATAAAACCCTACAAAAGCCTAATAAAGAACAAAAATTCTATTATACCTTTAAAAATCCATAGAAACCCAGATAAACTCTAATATAACATAAAAACCCTAAAAATGCTCACAAACAATAAAAAAATTATCACAAATGATAAAAATGATCTATATTACCTAAAAAGACCAAAAACACTAATATAACCTAATAAAGGGAAAAAATGCTAATATTCCTTAAAAATCCCTAGAAACCAAAATACACCATAATAAACTCTAATATAACCTAATAAACCCTAAAAATGCACACAAACAAAAACCAAACGCTCACAAACTATAATACCATACTATATTATCTAAAAAGACCTAACAAGTACTAATATAACCGAATAAAACAAAAAAACTAATAAACCCCTAACAAACCCTAATAAACACTAAAATTCCCTAATAAACCCTAATAAAACTAATAAAACCTAATAAAACCATAATAAAACACTAAAAATACCTTCTCAACCATAATAAACCTTGACACACCATAACAAAACCTAATAAAACCCAACTAAACCCTAGTAAACAAAAAAAATGCAAACAAACCCTTAAAAAGCCCTAGAAACCCAAATAAACCATAATAAATTCAAATAAAATCTAATAAACCATTAAAAATGCTCACAAACACTAAAAACATGATAATAAAACCTAAATATTTATAACAACCCCTCATATATATTAACAAAAACTAAAAACCACTCATATACCCAAATAAAAACACTAACAAACCCAAGAAATCCTTAAAAATCCCTAACAAACCCTAATAAACCATACTCAACCCTAATAAACCATAATAAAACCTTAAAGATACTGACTCAACCATAATAAAACCTTAAAAATACCTACTCAACACTAATAAACCTTAACACTCCATAATAAACAATAATAAACCCCACTAAACCCTAAAAACACAAATATACCATTAAAAAGCCCTAAAACCCCCCAATGAATGATAATAAAACATAAAAAAGCTTGAAAGCGCTAATAAACATGAATAAACACCACTAAACACTAAAAAACCTAATATACACTTTAAAAAATTAATAAACTACAATAAACCATAATAAACCCTAATAAATCCAAAACATACCCCAATGTACCATAATATACCCTAATAAACCCAATTCAATCCTAATAAAACCCTTAAAATTCCTAATAAACCCTAATAAAACTTGACACACCATAATAGACCCTAACAAATTCCTAATAACCCCCACCAAACCGTAAAAAATGCTAATATACCATTAGAAAACCCAAAAACCAGAACAAACCATAATAAATGGTAATAACACCTAAAAATCCTAAAAAATTATAATAAACCCTAAAAATACCTCTAATAATAATAGTAGTAATAATGCACGTGCATGTTCATATGCATGTTCATGGTTTAAATAATAAATCATAACGTACGTGTATGTGCACATGCCTACGCATTTCCATGTGAATGATAATAATTAATAAATTATAAATAATAATGCATGTGAATTGTATGTGTATGTGCATGTGCATGTGAATGATAATAAATAATAAATAATTACACACATACAAGTGTATGTGCATGTGCATGTGCATGTTCATGGTAATAAACAATAAATAATAACCATGTCCACATGAATGTACATTTTCATGTGAATGATAGTAAATAATAAATAATAACACATGTGATAATATAATAACGCAGATGCATTGCGTGTGCACGTGTATTTGAATAAATAATAATAATAAATGTGATAATATAATAACACAAGTGCATTTCATTTTCATGTGCATGATAACAAATAATATATAATAATGCACGTGCATGTGCATTTACATGTAATGATAATGATAATGACGCATGCACGTGCATGGAAATAAATAATAAATAACAATATACGTGCATTTGAATTTTTATTTGATGATACAAACAACAACAACAACAAGAATAATAATAATAATAATAATAATAATAATAGAATAACTCAAGTGTATTTCATGTTCACGTTCATAGTAGTAAATAATAAATAAATAATAATAAATAAGAGCGCACATGCATGTGCTTGGGAATTTACATTTGATGATAATATTAATAATACTAATTGCAATAAGAATAATAATAATAACACATGCACGTGCATGGTAGTAAATAATAAATAACAATGCACATTCATGTGAATTTGCATGCGAAAATGCTAATAATAAAAACAATGATAATAATAATAATAATAATAACAAGAAAAACTATGATGATGATAATAATAATAAAAGAATAATATAAGTGTGTTGCATATGCACATGCATGGTAATAAATAATAAATAATAACGCACGTGCATCAACATTTGCATGTGATGATAGTAATAAAAATAGCAGTAGTAATGATAGTAGTAGTGGTAGGGATAATAGTAGTATTACTAATGCATATAACAAAAGAATATTGCATGTACATTACATGTGCATGTGTGTGGTAATAAATAATAACTCCCGTGCATTGCATTTGCATGTGATGATGATGATGATGATGATGATAATATTATTATTAATAATTTTAATAATAACAATGCATGTGATAATAGAATAATGCATGCTCATTGAATGTTAATGTATGTGAATTTGGATGTGCATTTTCATGTGATGATAATAAGAATAACATGACAACAACAAAAACAACAACCACAATAATAATAATAAAAATAATAATAATAACGCATGTGATAATAAAATAACGTGTGTGCATTGCATGTGCATGTGCATGGTAATAAAAATATAATAATAACGCACGTGCATTTGCATGTGCATTTTCATGAGATGATGATAATAATAATAATAATAATAATAGTAATAGTAATAGTAATAAAAATTTATAGTTGTTTGAAAGAACAGCAGACATGACAAAAGTAATAGAAATGGTGTCTCGAAAAACCTAACAAATCACAGAGTCATTAAAAAAGGATTAACTTCTTCTTCATGTGTCCATTTCCGCTCTGTCAATAGTAAAACTAAATCTCATGGAATGAACTACGATAAAAACAGACGTCGGAGGCCGAAAATACACATAGATCAGATGTTATGACCATTTAAAAAAAATATAATTGTGATCCGGACATAGAAATGACGTTTTGGAGGTCTTATGAGGGGTTTTTGAGATTTTAGGGTCCCAAAAATGACTTGAAATTTTTTCAAGTTAGCCTCCTGCATAGATATTTTCGCTGACTTCGATTCGATATGTGGTAGAGCTCAAACGGACAACCGGAGTGAATGTTATGGACTTTTATGTTGGACTTTTTTTAGAGTGGTATAACTAATATATCTTCTGTTTATTTGATCTTCTCATAGTTTAGATTAGACGTGGTCCTCACTCATCTCATGATTTTTTATTTTACTAGTCACAGTTCTCAAACAGACACGCGAAGGAGAAGTTATGACTATTTTAGTGAGTTGCGGGTTTCATAGATTTTTAGGCACTCGGAGGGTTTCTCAATTTAAAACGAAAATAACTTTAGCTACATGTGCTCATTTTGACTCTACCGCATATCAAATCGAAGATTGTGAAATTATACACACTCTGGTAACCACTAGAACCCTTTCTGGAATTCTTCATCCCCTGAAAGGACCCAAATTCCCTTTAGATGCTCAAAAGATTGGCTTCTGGTGTCCGTTTTGCAATAAATTCTTTTATGAGTGTCTGTTTTGCCTCTACCACATATCCAATCAAATCTTGAGACTAGAACTACACTCCTATAACCACTAAAGCACCTTCTCACACCCTTGAAGGACCAAAAAGATACTTAAACCCTCTAAAAGACCATAACCTCTACTCCGAGAGTCTGTTTTTCCTCTACCATATATCAAACCGAAGCATTCGACTAGTTATACTCATTTGTGCCCAATAGAAACACCTTATCACGTTCTTAAAGACCCAAAAGGTCCTTAAGTCCTCCAAATGACAATAACATCTACTCTGGGTGTCCGTTTCACTTTTACCACATATCAAATTGAAGCTTGCGACTAGCTCTCCACATCTATGACAACCATGAACAACTAAATAACCCTAACAAACCATGAATGAACCCATAAACCCTAAAAATCGTTAAAAACAATGCAAAACCCTAACAAACCCTAACAAAAACTAACAAACCCTAACAAATCCTAAAAAAACCTAAAAACCCAATCAATCCCCAAAAAACCCTAAAAAACATAACAAACCCTAAAAACCCCTAACAAGACCTAACGAACCCCAACAAGCACTAATAAACCCCAATAAAGAAAAATACCCTAAAAACCCCTAAAAACCCCTAAGAAACCATAAGAAACCCTAACATAACCCTAAAAACCTAAAGACATAAAAACCCCCAAAGCAAACCTAAGAATCACAAACACACCCTTAGACACCCTAAAGAACCCTTAGAAACCATAGCACACCCTTAGAAACCCTAACACACCCATAGAAACCCTATCACAACCTTATAAACCCATAAAAACCATAGCACACCCTTAGAAACCCTAACCCGCCCATAAAAACCCTAACCCACCCTTAGAAACCCTAACACACCCTTAGAAACCCTAACAAACCCTTACACACCCTAAATCACTCTAATAAGAACTAATAAATCCTAACAAACCATACTAACCCGTAAAAAACCATAATAAACTCAAATAAACCCTAAATCCCACTACTAAACCCTAATAAACACTAATAAATCGTAATAAACCCTAAATACCTATTAGAACCCAATAAAAGCAACAAAATACCTAAAAACCCAAATCTACAACAAAAACGCTATTAAACCATTCAAAATGATAATATTTACAAAAACCCTAACAAACCCGACAACACCTTACAAAAACCTAAAAAATCCATAAAACCCCAAAAAAATCATAAAAACCTTAAAAAATCCTAAAACCCTAAAAACCCTAAAAAATTATTAAAAAACTATATAAACCCTAAAAAACCCTAAACCCCCTAAAAACTGAAAAAACTGAAACAACACAAAAACAGACCTAAAAATCCTAAAAGAACCTAAAAAAACCCCTAAAAACCTAAAAACCGCTAAAAACGCTAAGAACACCAAAAATCTTAAAATGCCTAACAAAACCCTAACTAACCCTATGAGACCATTAAAACCCCTAAAAACTCCCTAGAAAACCCTAAAAACCTCAAAAGAAAGCCTAAGACACCCTAAAGAACCCTAAAAACCCCTAAAAACCCAAATGACACAAAAGAACCACTAAAGCCACGAACAACGCTAAATAAACCCTATCAATTGCTAAAAAAACCAGAAAAAAGCTTGAAAACCCACAAAACAAAACAAAACCCAAAAAACACTAAAATAACCATAACAAAGCAAAAAAAATCAAAACACACCCATAAAACCCAAAAAAAAACGCATAAACCCCCAAACAACTCAAACAAAATTTAAAAACCTTAAAAACCCTAACAAAACCTAACAAACCCTAACAACCACTAATAACCCATAAGAACTTCTAGTAAACAAAAAAAACACATAAAACCCACTATTAAAACTTAAAAACCCAAATAAACACAAATAAATTGTAATAACCTGTAATAATCCCTAACAAACTCTAATAATCCCTAAAAACGTCTTATAATCCCAAAATACACTAATAGACTCTACTAAAACCTAATAAAACCCAAAAAATACCTAATAAACCCTAATAAATGATAATAAAATCAAATAAACTCTAAAAACAGGATAAAAAACCTAAACAACCCTAACCAACCCCAATAGATATTAATTAACACTAATAAACCATAATAAACCCCCAAAAAACCACAAAAATCTCTAATAAACCATAAATAAATCCAAATAAACCCTATTCAACCTTAAGAAACCTTAACACACCAAAATGACCCCTAATAAAACCCTACAAAACCCTAACAGTGAAAACAAATGCTAGGATGCCATAAAAAATCCCTAGAAACCCTGATAAAATCTAATATATCCTAATAAACCCTAAAACGCTCAAAAACAATAAAATAAATGATCACAAACAATAAAAACACGCTATATTACCTAGAAAGACCTAAAAACACTAATATATCCTAATAAAGACAAAAACGCTAATATACCATAAAAATCCCTAGATACCATAATAAACCATAATAAACACAATTATAACCTAAGAACCCCTAAAAACACTCACAATCAAAAACAAAACGATCACAAACAATAAAAAAACTATATTATCTAAAAAGACTAAACGAACATTAATATAACCTAATAAAACAAAAAAACTAATAAACTCGTATCAAATGTTAATAAACCCTAAAAATTCCTAATAAACCGAAATACATACTAAAAAAGCCGAATAAAACCATAATAAAACCCTAAAATACCTTCTCAACCCTAATAAACCTTGACACACCATAATAAAACCAAATAAAACCCAACTAAACCCCAATAAACAAAAAAACACAAACGGACCATTAAAAAGCCATAGAAACCCTAAAAACCCGTAATAAATTCTAATAAAACCTAATAAACCATAAACAATGCTCGCAAACACTAAAAACATGCCAATAAAACCTAAAAAGTTATAACAATCTCTCATATATATTATCAAAAACTAAAAAACAATCATATACCCTAATAAAAACACTAACAAACCCTAGTAAACCCTAAAAATCCCTAACAAACCCTAATAAACACTACTCAACCCTAATAAACCCTAATAAAACCCTAAAGATACCTACTAAACCCTAATAAAACCCTAAAAATACCTACTCAACCCTAATAAACCCTAACACACTATAATAAACCATAATAAACCCCACTAAACCCTAAAAAAATGCAAATATACCATTATAAAGCCCTAAAACCCCTAATAAATGCTAATAAAACCAAACAAATCTTAAAATCACTAATAATCCCTAATAAACACTACTAAACCCAAAAAAACAATAATATAACCTCTTAAAAATTAATAAACCATAATAAATGATAATAAACCCTAATAAATCCTGAACATACCAAAATATACCATAATATTCCATTATATACCACAATAAACCCAACTCAATCCTAATAAAACCATAAAAATACCTAATAAAATCCTAATAACCCCCTCCAAACCCTAAAAATGATAATATACCATTAAAACCCATAAAACCCTCAAAAACCATAATAAATGTTAATAACACCTAAAAATTCAAAAAAAAGCTAGTAAACCCTAAAAATACCTCTAATAATAATAATAGTAATAACACATGTGCATGTGCATATGCATGTGCATGGTTTAAATAATAAATCATAACGCACGTGCATGTGAATTTGCCTGCACATTTGCATGTGAATGATAATAAATAATAAATTATAAACAATAACACAAGTGAATTGCATGTGTATGTGCATGTGCATGTGAATGATAATAAATAATAAATAAAAACGCACATACAAGTGCATGTGCATGTGCATGTGCATGTGCATGTGCATGTGCATGTGCATGGTCATGTGCATGGTAATAAACAATAAATAATATCCATGTCCACATGAATGTGTATTTTCATATGAATGATAATAAATAATAATTAATAACACATTTGATAATAGAATAATGCACGTGCATTGCGTGTGCACGTGCATGAGAATAAATAATAATAACACATGTGATAATAGAATAATGAATGTGCATTTCATTTTCATGTGCATGATAATAAATAATATATAATAACGCATGTGCATGTGCATTTACATGTAATGATAATGATAATGACGCATGCACATGCATGGTAATAAATAATAAATAACAAGTCATGTGCATGTGAATTTGTATTTGATGATTCAAACAAAAATAAAAATAAAAATAAAAATAAAAAAATAATAGAATAACGCAAGTGCATTTCATGTGCATGTTCATAGTAGTAAATAATAAATAAATAATAATAAATAAGAACGTAGATGCATGTGCATGTGCATTTACATTTGATGATAATATTAATATTACTAATTATAACAATAATAATAATAACACATGCACGTGCATGGTAATAAATAATAATAAAAAACGCACATGCGTGTGCATTTCTATGTGATAATGAAATTAATAATGATAATGATAATGATAATAATAATAATAAAAAAAATTGTGATAATAATAATAATAATAAAAGAATAATAGAAGTGCATTGCATATGTACGTGCATGGTAATAAATAATAAATAATAACGCACGTTCATCTACATTTGAATATGATGGTAGTAATAATAATAGCTGTAGAAATAATAGGAGTAGTAGTGGTGATAATAGTAGTAGTTCCAATAGATGTGATAATAGAATATTGCATGTGCATTATGTGTGCACATTCATGGTTATAAATAATAATGCCCGTGCATTGCATTTTCTTGTGATGATGATGATGATGATAATAATAATAATAATAATAACAACGCATGTGAAAATAGAATAATGCACGTGCATTAAATGTGCATGTTTGCACATTCGCATGTGCATTTTCATGTGATGATAACAAAAAAAATAACAACAACAACAACCACAATAATAATAATAATAATAATAATAATAATAACAACAACACATGTGATAATAAAATAACGTGTGTGCATTTCATGTGCACGTGCATGGTAATAAAAATATAATAATAACACATGTGCATGTGCATGTGAATGTGGATGAGAGGATGATAATAATAATAATAATAACAGTAATAACAAGTTATAGTTTTATGAAAAAACAGAAGACCGGACAAAAATGCTAAAATGGGGTCTTGAAAAACCTAACAAATCACAGAGTCGTTGAAAAAGGAATAAATTATTCTTCAGGTGTCTGTTTCTGCTCCATGAATAGTCAAACTGAATCTCATGGAACAAACTACGATAAAAACAGGTTTCGAAGTCCAAACAGACACACATATTAGAATTTATGACCATTTTAAGAAATATTTGACATGGATCCATACATGGAAATGGATTTTTGAAGGCCTTCTGATGTATTTCTGGGATATTAGGGTCTAAAAATTTATTTAACTATGTTCAAGTCATCCATCTGCGTATATCTCTTCTCCACTTTCGATTTGATATGTGGTAGAGCTCAAACTGACAACCGGAGTGAAAGTTATGGCCATTTGAAGTTGGACTTTTTTTAGAGTGGTATAACTAATATATATTATATTTCTTTGATCTTCTCATAATTTCTACAAAACATGGTTCTCACTCATCTCACGATATTTGATTTTACTGGTCACATCACTCAAACGAACACCCGAATGGGAAGTTAGTCGTATTTTAGTGAGTTGTGGGTTTCTTATGTTTTTAGGCGCTAGGAAAGTTTCTAAATTTAAAATGACAATAACTTATGCTACGTGTGTTGATTTTGGCTCTACCATATATCAATTCAATGATTGTGAAAAGATACACACTCCGGTAACCACTGGAACCCTTTCTGACATACTTCAACCCCCCAAAATACCCAAAATCCCTTTGGATGGTCAAAAGATTGGCTTCTGGTGTCTGTTTTGCAATAAATTATTCTACGGATGTCTGTTTTGCCTCTACCACATATCAAAACGAAGCTTGAGACTATAATTACACTCTTATAACCACTGAAGCACCTTCTCACATCCTTGAAGGCCCAAAAAGGTACTTAAACCCTCCAAAAGACCATACACTACTGGAAAATGGACCTATACACATGGTTTTGGGGAAAACCGTAGGTATTGGTCACCCTATCCCCACAGTTTTCCCCAAAACCGTGGGTATAGTCATCAGATAAAAAACCTAAACCCACGGTTTCGACATATCATGGGTGTAGGTTTCCCACGTGTGGGCGGGAATTTTTTTTTCCACGAGAACAAATAAAATTTCGTGGGAGTTTTATACCCATGGTTTATTCCTCTATACACACGATTTTAATAAATATATTTAATAAAATATATATATATATATATATATACATACATATATGCGGTGATGGGGTAGTGGTAAGTCCGCTCGTGAACGGAGAAGTGGTCACGAGATTCAATCTCGTGGGCCATTATTTTGTAAAATATTTTATACCCACGGTTTCCAAACCGTGGGTATAGAGTTATGACATGGTGGAAAAACCAATACCCACGGTTTTCCCAAAATGTGGGTATAGGTCATGGACCTATACCAACTCCACCAATGACCACGGTTCCCCAAACTATGGGTATAGCCTATACACATAGTTTTGGGGTCTATACCCACGGTTTCGAATTGTGGGCATATGATCATTTTCCAGTAGTGATAACTTTTACTCCGGGAGTCCGTTTTGCCTCTACCATATATCAAATCAATGCTTTCGACTAGATCTACACTTCTGTGACAAATAGTAACACCTTATCATGTTTTTAAAGTCCCAAAAGGTACATAAGTCTTCCAAGTGACCATAACTTCTGTTATGGGTGTCCGTTTCACCTCTACTACGTACCAAATTAAAGCTTGCAAATAGCTCTACACATCTGTGACAACCATGTACAACTAAATAACCCTTTCACACAATGAATTACCCCATAAACACCTAAAAAACTTACAAACCATGCAAAACCCTGACATACCCTAACACACACTAACAATCCCTAACTAACCCTAACAAACCCTAACAAACCCCAAAAAACCCTAAAAACATAATAAAACCTAACAAACCCTAAGTAACCCTAAAAACCCTAATAAGCCCTAAAAACCCCAAGAAGCACTAAGAAACCCCAATAAACCAAAAAAAACCCCGAAGAAACCCAAAAAACCCCTAAGAAACCATATGAAACCCTAACAAAACCCGAAAAACCTGAACAAAACCCTAAGAAAATCTAAGAAACACTAACACACCCTTAAAAGCCCTAAAACAGCCTTATAAACCCTAACATACCCTTAAAAACCATATAACACCCTTAGAAACCCCAACGCACCCATAAAAAACCTAACACAACCTTAGAGACCCTTAAAAACCAAAGCACACCCTTAGAAACCCTAACCCTCCCATAAAAAGCCTAACCCACCCTTCAAAACCCTAAAACACCCTTATAAACCCTAACAAACCCTTAGACACCCTAAATCACTCTAATAAGCACTAATAAATCCTAACAAACCCTACCAACCAATAATAAACCATAATAAACCCTAATAAACCCTAAAGCCCACTATTAAACCCTAATAAACACTAATAAATCGTAATAAACCCTAAAAACCCGATTAGACCCCATTAAAAGCTACAAAATACCTAAAAACCCAAATATACAACAAAAATGCTATTAAAGCATTCAAAATGCTAATATTCACAAAAACCCCTAACAAACACGGTAAAACCTGGCAAAACCCTAAAAAAACCCAAAAAACTGAAAATAACCAAAAAACCCTAAAAAACCCTAAAACCCTAAAAATCCTAAAAACCCAAAAACCCGCTAAAACCCCTAAAAACACGAAAAAACCGCAAACACCCGAAAAAACCCTAAAAACCCTAAAAAACCTCAAAAACACTAAAAACCCAAACACCCCCAAAAAACACTAAAAAGCCAAAAAAAAAATGCCTAACAAAACCCTAATCAATCCTATTACACCATTTAAAACCCTAAATACCCACTATAAAACCCTAAAAACCTCAAAAGAAACCCTCATACCCCATAAAGAGCCCTAAAGAACCCTAAAAACCATAAAGAATCACTAAAGCCACTAACAATGCTACATAAACCCTAACAATTGCTACAAAAAAAAAGAAAAATGCTTAAAACCCCATAAAACGCAACAAAACCCCAAAAAATGCTAAAATAACCCAATGAAAGCATAAAACAAATCCACACACACCCATAAAACCCAAAAACTGCATAAACCCGAAACAAGTCAAACAAACCATAACAAACCTTAAAAACCCTAACACAACCTAAAAAACCCAATAAACCACTAATTACCCCTAATAACCACTAATAAACCCTAATAACCCCAAAAACCAACTATTAATCCCTAAAACCCTAAATAAACACTAATAAATCATAATAACATGTAATAAACCCTAACCAACTCTATTATACAATAATAAATGCTAAAAAATCCCTAAAACTCCTAATATACAATAAAAACACTATTAAACAATAATAATCCCTAATATTCACTAAAAACTCTAACAAACCCGAAAAAATTCTACAAAACCCTCCAAATAATACCCTACAAAACCCTACAACACTAATAAACCCTTACAAACCTTAAAACCCCAATATAAATCGTAACAAACCCTAACTACCCCAAATAAATCGTAAGAAATCCTAACAACACCAAATAAATCGTAACAAACTGAAACAAACCATTACAAACCCCTAATAAACCCCAATAAACCCTAAAAAATCATAATAAACCCGAATAAATCATAATAAACCCAAATACACATTACTAAACCATAATAAATAAAATAAACCCTAATAAACCCTAATAAATCTTAAATAACCCTAAAAATGGTTGATAAACCCTAGAAAAAGCTATTAATGCCTATAAAAGCCCAATAAAACCCTAATATACAATAAAAAATGCTAACAAACTGTAACAAATCCTAATAAACACTAATAAACCCTAAAGAACCCTAATAAAACCTAAAGATCCATATTAAACTCTAAAGAACACAAAAACCCCAAAAGAACCCAAAAAATGCTAAAACGCATTATATAACCCTAAAAACAGCTACAATACCCAAACAAATCCTAAAACACACTAAAAAACCCTAAAACCCCCTATCAATCCCAAAAAAACAAATAAACCCATAAACCCCCCAAAAACCATTAAAAACCATCAGATACCATAAAAAACCATAAACACATGTTAACATCCCTTAAAATCCCTAAAAACCCTACAATCCATAAACAACCATTAAAACCCTAAAAATCCATCAAATTGATACATAAACCCTAAAATGATACATAAACCCTAAAAAATGCTACAAATACCCTAAAAACACAACATAAACCAAAATACACAACATAAACCCAAAAAACGATACATAAACCCTAAAATCACTACATAAACCCTAGAACTGTAATATAAACCCTAAAAACACAACAAAAACCCAAAAAACGGAACATAAACATTAAAAAATGCTACATAAAATCTAAAAACATAATATAAACCCTAAAAAACTCCATGAACCCTATGAAGTTACATAAACAATAAAAAATGCAACATAAATGCTACATCACCCCTAAAAACTCTACATAAACCTAGAAAATGCAACATAAACCCAAAAACAATTTACATAAAACCTAAACCATAAACACGCTACATAAACCCTCTAAACATTACATGAACCCTAAAAATGATACATAAAATCTAAAACTGCTATCTAAACCCTAAAAACGCTACATAAACACTAAAAATGCAACATAAACTCTAACAATGCAACACAAACCCTAAAAATTCTACAAAACCCCTAAAGATTCTTTAAAACCCTCCAAAATATTAAACCCTAATATACCATAATATAAAAAATTAATCCCTAATAAACTATAATAATCCTTAAAATCACATTATAATCCCAAAAAACCCCTAAGAAACTCTTATCAACCCTAATAAACCCCAAAAATACCTTCTAAACCCTAATAAAGGATAATAAAACCTAATAAACCCTAAAACACATTAAGAAAACCTAAACAACCCTAACCAACACTAATAGACACTAATAAACACTAATAATCCCAAAAAAACCCAGAAAACCCTAAAATCCCTAATAATCCCTAAATAAAACCAAATAAACCCTACTCAATCATAAAAAACCTTAAGCCACCATAATTACCCCAAATAAAACCCTACAAAATCCTAATAAAGAAAAAAAAAATCTATTATACCTTTAAAAATCCCTAGAAACCCAGATAAACACTAATATAACATAAAAACCCTAAAAATTCTCACAAACAATAAAAAAATTATCACAAATGATAAAAATGCGCAATATTACCTAAAAAGACAAAAAAACACTAATATAACCTAATAAAGTCAAAAAATGATAATATTCCTTAAAAATCCCTAAAAACCAAAATACACCATAATAAACTCTAATATAACCTAATAAACCCTAAAAATGCTCACAAACAAACACCAAACGCTCACAAACTATAAAAACACACTATATTATCTAAAAAGACCTAACAAGTACTAATATAACCTAGTAAAACAAAAAAACTAATAAACCCCTAATAATCTCTAATAAACACTAAAATTCCCTAATAAACCCTAATAAAACTAATAAACCCTAATAAAACCATAATAAAACCCTAAAAATACCTTCTCAACCATAATAAACCTTGACACACCATAACAAAACCTAATAAAACCCAACTAAACCCCAGTAAAAAAAATGCAAACAAACCCTTAAAAAGCCCTAGAAACCCAAATAAACCATAATAAATTCAAATAAAATCTAATAAACCATTAAAAATTCTCACAAACACTAAAAACATGCTAATAAAACCTAAATCGTCATAACAACCCCTCATATATATTAACAAAAACTAAAAACCACTCATATACCCTAATAAAAACACTAACAAACCCAAGAAATCCTTAAAAATCCCTAACAAACCCTAATAAACCATACTCAACCCTAATAAACCAAAATAAAACCTTAAAGATACTGACTCAACCATAATAAAACCTTAAAAATGCCTACTCATCACTAATAAACCTTAACACTCCATAATAAACCATAATAAACCCCACTAAACCCTAAAAACGTAAATATACCATTAAAAAGCCCTAAAACCCCCTAATAAATACTAATAAAACATAAAAAATCTTAAAAGCGCTAATAAACCTGAATAAACACCACTAAACACTAAAAAACCTAATATAAACTTTAAAAAATTAATAAACCACAATGAACTATAATAAACCCTAATAAATCCATAACATACCCCAATATACCATAATATATCCTAATAAACCCAATTCAATCCTAATAAAACCCTTAAAATACCTAATAAACCCTAATAAAACTTGACACACCATAATAGACCCTAAAAAATTCCTAATAACCCCCACCAAACCCTAAAAAACGCTAATATACCATTAGAAAACCCAAAAACCAGAACAAACCATAATAAATGGTAATAACACCTAAAAATCCTAAAAAATCATAATAAACCCTAAAAATACCTCTAATAATAATTGTAGTAATAATGCATGTGCATGTGCATATGCATGTTCATGGTTTAAATAATAAATCCTAACGTATGTGTATGTGCACATGCCTGCGCATTTCCATGTGATTGATAATAATTAATAAATTATAAATAATAATGCATGTGAATTGTATGTGTATGTGCATGTGCATGTGAATGACAATAAATAATAAATAATTACACACATACAAGTGTATGTGCATGTGCATGTGCATGTTCATGGTAATAAACAATAAATAATAACCATGTCCACATGAATGTGCATTTTCATGTGAATGATAGTAAATAATAAATAATAACACATGTGATAATATAATAATGCAGATGTATTGCGTGTGCACATTTATTTGAATAAATAATAATAGTAAATGTGATTATAGAATAACACAAGTGCATTTCATTTTCATGTGCATGATAACAAATAATATATAATAATGCACGTGCATGTGCATTTACATGTAATGATAATGATAATGACGCATGCACGTGCATGGAAATAAATAATAAATAACCACGTACGTGCATGTGAATTTTTATTTGATGATACAAACAACAACAACAACAAGAATAATAATAATAATAATAATAATAATAATAATAATAGAATAACTCATGTGTATTTCATGTTCACGTGCATAGTAGTAAATAATAAATAAATAATAATAAATAAGAACGCACATGCATGTGCATGGGAATTTACATTTGATGATAATATTAATAATACTAATTGTAATAAGAATAATAATAATAACACATGCACGTGCCTGGTAGTAAATAATAAATAACAATGCACATGCATGTGAATTTTCATGTGATAATGATAATAATAATAATAATGATAATAATAATAATAATAACAGTAAACACTATGATGATGATAATAATAATAAAAGAATAATATAAGTGTGTTGCATATGCACATGCAGGGTAATAAATAATAAATAATAACGCACGTGCATCAACATTTTCATGTGATGATAGTAATAATAATAGCAGTAGTAATAATAGTAGTAGTGGTAGTGATAATAGTAGTATTACTAATGAATATAACAAAAGAATATTTTATGTACATTACTTGTGCATGTGTATGGTATTAAATAATAACTCCTGTGCATTTCATTTGCATGGGATGATGATGATGATGATGATGATAATATTATTATTGATAATTTTAATAATAACAATTCATGTGATAATAAAATAACGCACGTTCATTGAATGTTAATGTATGTGAATTTGGATGTGCATTTGCATGTGATGATAATAAGAATAACAATGACAACAACAACAACAACAACGACCACAATAATAGTAATAAAAATAATAATAATAATGCATGGTATAATAAAATAACGTGTGTGCATTGCATGTGCATGTGCATGGTAATAAAAATATAATAATAACGCATGTGCATGTGCAAGTGCATTTTCATGAGATGATGATAATAATAATAATAATAATAATAATAATAATAATAATAACAGTAATAAAAAGTTATAGTTGTTTGAAAAAACAGAAGACATGACAAAAGTAATAGAAATGGTGTCTCGAAAAACCTAACAAATCACAGAGTCATTAAAAAGGGATTAACTTCTTCTTCATGTTTCCATTTCCACTCTGTCAATAGTAAAACTAAATCTCATGGAATGAACTGCGATAAAAACAAATGTCGAAGGCTGAAAAGACACATAGATCAGAAGTTATGACCGTTTTAAAAAAATATGACTGTGATTTGGACATAGAAATGAAGTTTTGGATGTCTTCTAATGGGTTTTTGGGATTTTAGGGTCCCAAAAATGACTTGAAATTTTTTCAAGTCAGCCTCCTGCATAGATATTTTCGCTGACTTTGATTTTATATGTGGTAGAGCTCAAACGGACAACCAGAGTGAATGTTATGGACTTTGATGTTAGACTTTTTTTAGAGTGGTATAACTAATATATCTTCTGTTTCTTTGATCTTCTCATAGTTTCTATTAGACTTGGTCCTCACTCATCTCACGATTTTTTATTTTACTAGTCACAGTGCTCAAACGGACACCCGAAGGAGATGTTATGCCTATTTTAGTGAGTTGCGGCTTTCATAGGTTTTTAGGTACTCGGAGGGTTGCTCAATTTAAAACAAAAATATCTTCAGCTACATGTGCTCATTTTGGATCTACCACATATCAAATCAAATATTGTGAAATTATACACACTCTGGTAACCACTGGAACCCTTTCTGGAATTCTTCATCCCCCGAAAGGACCCAAATTCTCTTTGGATGCTAAAAAAGATTGGCTTCTGGTGTCTGTTTTGCAATAACTTCTTTTATGAGTGTCTGTTTTGCCTCTACCACATATCAAATCGAAGCTTGAGACTAGACCTACATTACTATAACCACTAAAGCACCTTCTCACAACCTTGAAGGCCCAAAAAGATACTTACACCCTCTAAACGAACATAACCTCTACTCCGGGAGTCCGTTTTGCCTCTACCATATATCAAATCGAAGCTTTCGACTAGTTATACTCATCTGTGCCAAATAGGAACACCTTATCACGTTCTTAAAGACCCAAAAGGTCCTTAAGTCCTCCAAATTACCATAACATCTACTCTGGGTGTCCGTTTCACTTTTACAACATACCAAATTGAAGCTTGCGACTAGCTCTTCACATCTATGACAACCATGAACAACTAAATAACCCTAACAAACTATGAATAAACCCATAAACCCTAAAAATCGTTAAAAACAATGCAAAACCCTAAGAAACCCTAACAAACACTAACAAACCCTACCAAACCCTAAAAAAACCTAAAAACCCCAATCAATCCCCAAAAAACCCTAAAAAACATAACAAACCCTAAAAACCTCTAACAAGCCCTAACAAGCCCCAACAAGCACTAATAAACCCCAATAAAAACAAAAAACCCTAAGAAACCCTAAAAACCCCTAAGAAACCATAATAAACCCTAACATAACCCTAAAACCCTAAAGACATAAAAAACCCCTAAGCAAACCTAAGAATCACAAACACACCCTTAGACACCCTAACGCACCCTTAGAAACCCTAGCACACCCTTAGAAACCCTAGCGCACCCTTAGAAACCCTAACACAATCTTATAAACCCATAGAAACCATAGCACACCCTTAGAAACCCTAACCCACCCATAAAAACCCTAACCCACCCTTAGAAACCCTAACACACCCTTAGAAACCCTAACAAACCCTTAGACACCCTAAATCACTCTAATAAGAACTAATAAATCCTAACAAACCCTACTAACCAGTAAAAAACCATAATAAACTCAAATAAACCCTAAATCCCACTAATAAACCCTAATAAACACTAATAAATCGTAATAAACCCTAAATACCTATTAGACCCCAATAAAAGCTACCAAATACCTAAAAACCCAAATCTACAACAAAAACGCTATTAAACAATTCATAATGCTAATATTCACAAAAAAACCCCTAACAAACCTGACAACACCTTACAAAAACCTATAAAAACCATAAAAACCCAAAAAAACCATAATAACCTTAAAAAATCCTAAAACCCTAAAAAATTCCTAAAAAACTATATAAACCCAAAAAACCCTAAAACCCCTAAAAACTAAAAAAACCGAAAAAACACAAAACCAGACCTAAAAAACCCTAAAAGAACCTGAAAAAACCCTAAAAACCTAAAAACCTAAAAACCACTAAAAACGCTAAGAACACCAAAAATACTAAAAATGCCTAACAAAACCCCAACTAACCCTATGAGACCATTAAAAACCCTAAAAACTCCCTAGCAAACCCTAAAAACCTCAAAAGAAAGCCTAAGACACCCTAAAGAACCTTAAAAACCCCTAAAAACCCAAACAACACAAAAGAACCACTAACGCCACTAACAACGCTACATAAACCCTATCAATTGCTACAAAAACCAGAAAAATTCTTGAAAACCCACAAAACACAACAAAACCCAAAAAAACGCTAAAATAACCATAACAAAGCAAAAAAAATCAAAACACACCCATAAAACCCAAAAAAACGCATAAACCCCTAAACAAATCAAACAAACCGTAAAAACCGTAAAAACCCTAACAAAACCTAACAAACCCTAACAACCACTAATAACCCATAAGAACTTCTAGTAAACACAAATAACCCATAAAACCCACTATTATACCTTAAAAACCCTAATAAACACAAATAAATCGTAATAACCTGTAATAATCCCTAAAAAACTCTATAAGACACTAATAAATGCTAAAAAATCTCTAAAACCAATAATATACAATAAAAAACACTATTAAACAATTATAAACCTTAATAACCACTAAAAACCCTATCAAACCCGAAAAAACTCTACAAAAATCTCCAAATAATAGCCTACAAAACCCTACAACCCACTAATAAACCCTAATAACCCCAAAATAAGTCGTAACAAACCCTAACAAACCCAAATAAATTGTAACAAATCCTAACAATGCCAAATAAATTGTAACAAACTGAAACAAACCATAATAAACCCCTAAAAAACCCCTTGATTGGAGACTTTCGCCCGGTTGCCGTTGGCAACACCATCCCAAAAATAATCAGCAAGATCATTGTCATCAGGCTGGGGAAAATGCTAGGAGACATCATTACTCCAAATCAATTTGGGTTTGTCCCTGGGAGGAACATCCAAACATGCCTCTTTACCGCTTCGGAGGGGTCAATGCTATGTGGAGAAAGACAAAGCAAGGTAGCTTTGATTTGAAGCTGGATATTTCCAAGGCATTTGAAAAAATTAAATGGAGTTTCATCTTTGAGATACATAGCAGATATGGCTTCTCCAACAGGTTCATCAGCCTTATTGCCTCGATCCTCCATAGTTCCAGAGTCTCGGTTCTAATTAATGGCTCCCCACACGGATTTTTTGCTTCCTCTCATGGAGTTCGCCAGGGGGATCCTCTCTCTGGGTTCTTCTTTGCTATGGTGGAGGACTACATGAGTCGGTGCATTCTTGATCTCGTGCATGCGGGGCTGTTTTCTCCGATCAAAGCCGGTCAGAATCTCTTTGTCCCCACACATCTGCTATATGCGGATGACATCCTCCTTTTTGGGCAGGCTGACAGGCAGACTCTGTCCACAATTAAGCAAATCCTCCACCACTATGAATGTGTGGCTGGGCAGGCCATTAGCTGGTTCAATTCCTCAATTGTTTTTTCCAAGGGTGTTCCTCCTGCAAAATAGACTCGCATTGCCAATATGTTGGGTGTCAAGAGAGGCTCACTTCCCTTCACCTACCTGGGAGTTCCCCTCTTCTAGGGGAAAGCAAGAAGTTGTTACATTGAAGGTATCACCTCTAAAATCACCCAGAAAATGTCGAAATGGAAGGGAAAATCTCTTTCGCAGGCTGGACGGGTCTACTTGATTAATTCTGTTATCACTGCCATGTTCGTCCATGCCTTCTCCATTTATAGATGGTTGATGAGCCTCATTAAAATCCTAACTGCCAAGATTAGTATCCTTGCCTAGACATGCTCAATTTCTGAGCGGAAAATGATCTCTGTTGCCTGGAAGCACTATACGAAGCCGCTTGATATGGGAAGGCTAGGCATTAAGGACCTACGACAATTCAATGATGCAATTATTGGTAAGTTTACGTGGTGTTTTTTGAACCCTCAGAACTAAGGACTTGAATTTCTCAGGGAAAGATTCACGCGCAGATTGGGTGACGGTTTTACGGGGTATCTTTCCTCCTCGGTTTGTCCAACTTTAAGGTCCTCGTACAAGGAAATTATTTCAAAGGTAAAATGGATTGTGTCCCGGAATTCTAGCCTAAACTTCTGGTCGACACAGTGGCTGGAACATCCCCTTGCAGATTTCCTAACACCGCCAGTTGACCGACAACACCTCACCATTGCTGAACTGGTTCGGCAATGTGATGAATTGAATGCCCCCCTCCTAGACAGTGTGGTCATGCAAGTGTAGAAATATACTTATACTGACACTGATACTCTTATCTAGATTCCCAACATGGTCGGAAAATTTAACACCTGTGATTACTACCGGCTAAAGTGTCTGTCAGGCCCGGCCTCACCGTCATGGCTGACTAAATTTAGGACGTCCTTCATTCCTTCGTCCCACTTTATTATCCTCTGGAAAATTTGGCGAAACAGGCCCCAACACATGATCAACTTCAAATTGCGGGATGGCAACTCGCTTCTGTTTGCTTCCTGTGTAGGAGAGATGGAGAGAGTTGCGGCCACATTTTCTTGCACTGTACTTTTGCTGCGGAGCTATGGAGCTACCTTTCACAGAGCATTGGGCTGATCTGCTATTCGCATGGGTTGATCTGTGACTTCTTGCATGGGATGGTTGACCTGCACCGGAGTGACCAGATCCGGAACCTTCTGTTGGTCGGGGCGGCTGCTACCATTCATTATATTTGGGCTTCCCGGAACGCAGCAACTTTCAATCGGTAGCCACTCTCATTTCAGGGAGGGGTTGTGATGATACACAAGGCTATTCAAATCACCTCACAGCTTCAGGTAGGTATGATGTTTAATGACGTTGAGGACCTCACTGTACTGCGTGCTCTTGGTGTGGCTGACAGGAGCTGAAAGCCGCTGGTCTTTAAATTTATTAGATGGATCCCGCCACTCCCGTCATGGATAAAGGTCAACGTTGATGGCACGACACTTGGAGCTCCTGGTCCATCGGGGTGTGGGGGTGTTTTTCGCACCCTGTGGGGCTTCTTGAAGGGTTGCTTCTTTCAGTTTCTTGGGGATTGTTGTTCTTATGAAGCGGATTTGTGGGCGATCATAAAGGTCGTGAAGTTTTCATTCCAATTCAACTGGTCACCGCTTTGGATTGAGTCTGACTCAAGTCTGGCGTTTGATGCGTTAAAGGGAAGCTCCAGGGATGTCCCCTGGAGACTCTTTCCACACTGGATCGAATGCCTTGAGTTGTCTCTGAACTTGAACCTCAATGTCTCACATCCCTACAGGGAAGCAAACTCGGTTGCTGACGCCCTCTCCAAACAGGCGATTGCGGAGATCTCCTCAATGTGGTCCTTTATGGCCCCACCGTATTGTATTCTGTTCTTGGACTCGGATCGGAAGGGCGATGTTCATACTCGCTCTTTCAGGCCAATCTTGTATTTTCCTTTTTCTTTTTAATTAAATTTGGGCGGCTAGGCTTGCCTAGTCCCGAACCTCTTCTACCCTAATAAACCTTAATAAACCCTAACAAATCATAATATACCCTAATAAATCATAATAAATCCAAATACGCGTTACTAAACCCTAATAAATAAAATAAACCCTAATAAACCTTAATAAATCCTAAAAAACCTTAAGAAAGGTTGATAAGTCATAGAAAAGGCTATTAATGCCTACAAAGTCACAATAAAACCCAAATATACAATAAAAAGTGCTAATAAACTGTAACATATCCTAAAGAACACTAATAAATCCTAATGAACCCTAATAAACCCAAAAGAACCATATTAAACTCTATAGAACACAAAAAAACCCTAAAGAACCCAAAAAACTCTAAAACACATTATATAATACCTAAAAACTACTACAATACCCAAACAAAACCTAAAACGCACTAAAAATCCAAACAATGGCTATCAATCCCGAAAAAACAAATAAACCCATAAAACCCCCCCAAAACCATTAAAAAGCCATCCAATACCATAAAACACCATAAACACCCGTTAACAACCCATAAAAACCCTAAAAAATACTACAAACTGTAAACATCCATTAAAACCCTAAAAAAGGCTTCATATAGATATATAAACCCTAAAAACGTTACATAAACCCTAAAAATGAAACAAAAACCCTAAAAATTCAACATTAACCAAAAAACAAAACCTGAACCCAAATATTTCTACATAAACCCTAAAATCACTACATAAACCCTAGAACTATAACATAAACCCTAAAAAACACAACATTAACCCTAAAAAATGCAACATATACATTAGAAAATGCTACATAAAACCTAAAAACACAATATAAACCCTAAAAACAGTACATGAACCCTAAAAACGTTACATAAACCCTTATAAATGCAACATAAGTGCTATATCACCCCTCAAGAGGCAACATAAACCTAGAAAATGCAACCTGAACACAAAAAAATGCTACATAAAACCTAAACCCTAAACACGCTACATAAACCCTAAAAAAGTTACATAAACCCTAAAAATGTTACTTAAAATCTAAAAAAGCTAACTAAACCCTAAAAATTCTAAATAAACACTAAAAATGCTACATAAACTCTAACAACGATACATAAAACCTAAAAATTGCTACAAAAACCCTAAAGATGCTTCAAAACCCTCAAAAATATTAAACCCTAATATACCATAATATTAAAAATTAAACCCTAATAAACCCCTAATAAACCCCTAAAGAACCACTAAAGCCACTAACAATGCTACATAAACCCTAACAATTGCTACAAAAAACCGAAAAATGATTCAAAACCCACAAATGCAACAAAAACCCAAAAAACTCTAAAATTACCCTAACAAAGCATAAAAAATCCAAACCCACACATAAAACCCAAAAAACCACAAAAAACCCCAAACAACTCAAAAAAACCATAACAAACCCTAAAACCATAAAAAAACCTAACAAACCCTAACAACCACTAATAAACCCTAATAACCCCTAAAACCCACTATTAACCCCTTAAAACCCTAATAAACACTAATAAATCACAATAACCTATAATAAGCCCTAACAAACTCTATTAGACCCTAATAAACTCTAAAAAAACACTAAAATCCATAATATACAATAAAAAAACTATTAAACCATAATAAATCCTAATAATCAATAAAAACCCAAACAAACCTGACAAAACGCAATAAAAACCTCCAAATAATAGCCTACAAAACCCTACAACCCACTAATAAACCCTATTAATCAATAATAACCCCAAAATAAATCGTAACAAACCTTAACAACACCAAATAAATCCTAAAAAATCCTAAAAACTCCAAATAAATCGTAACAACTGAAACAAACCATAACAAACCCCTAATAAACTGCAATAAATCATAACAAATCATAATAAACCCTAATAAATCATAATAAAACCAAATACATGTTAATAAACCCTAATATAAAAAATAAACCCTAATAAATCCTAATAAATCATAAATAACCCAAAAAAGGTTGATAAACCCTAGAAAAATCTATTAATGCCTACAAAAGCGCAAATAAACCCTAATATACAATAAAAAATGCTAATAAACTGTAACAAATCATAAAGAACACTAATAAACCCTAAAGAATCCAAATAAACCCTAAATAACCATATTAAACTCTAAAGAACACTAAATAACCCTAAAGAACCCAAAAAAATGCTAAAACTCATTATATAACCCCTAAAAACCTCTACAATACCCAAACAAACCCTAAAACACACTAAAAAAGCCTAAAAACCCCTTCAATCCCAAAAAAACAAATAAACCCATAAAACCCCCAAAACCAATTAAAAAGCCATCAGATACCATAAAAAACCATAAACACATGTTAACAACCCATAAAAACCCTAAAAACCACTACAAATCATAAACAACAATCTAACCCATAAAAAGTATTCAAATAGAAACATAAACCCTTAAAATGTTACATAACCCCTACAAAATGAAACAAAAACCCTAAAAATGCAACATAAACCAAAAAATGCAACATAAACAGAAAAAACACTACATAAACCCTAAAAGCACTACATAAACCCTAGAACTGTAATATAAACCCTAAAAACACAACAAAATCCCTAAAAAACGAAACATAAATATTAAAAAATGCTACATAAAGCCAAAAAACAAAATATAAACCCTAAAAACACTCCATGAAGCCAAAATATTTTACATGAACCCTAAAAATGCAACAAAAACGCTATATGACCCCTAAAAACACTACATAAACCTAAAAAACACAACATAAACCCTAAAAAATCTACATAAAATCTAAACCCTAAACATGATACATAAACCCTAAAAATGCTATATAAACCCAAAAATGATAGATAAAATCTAAAACCACTAACTAAACCCTAAACATGCTAAATAAACACTAAAAATGCTACATAAACTCTAACAATGCTACACAAACCCTAAAAAGTGCTCCAAAAACCCTAAAGACGCTTTAAAACCCTAAAAAATATTAAAACCTAATATACCATAATATAAAAATTAAACCCTAATAAACCCCTAAAAACTCTAATAATCCCTAAATACACCTTATAATCCCTAAAATCTTATGAAACTCTACTCAAACCTAATAAAACCTCAAAAATACCTAACAAACCCTAATAAATGATAATAAAACCTAATAAACCCTAAAAACACGTTAAGAAAACCTAAACAACCCTAACCAACCCTAATAGGCTCTAATAAACACTAATAAACCCCAAAAAAACCATAACAGTCTCTAATAAACCATAAATAAATCCAAATAAACCCTACTCAACCGTAACAAACCGTAACACACCATAATAACCCCTAATAAAACCCTAAAACCCCTAATAAAGAAAAAAATGTTTGTATACCTTAAAAAATCCCTAGAAACCCTGATTAACTCTAATATAACCAAATAAACCATAAAAATGCTCAAAAACAATAAAAGAACAATAAAAACAATAAAAACGCACTATATTATATAAAAAGACCTAAATACACTAATATAACCTAATAAAGACAAAAAATGCTAATATACCTTAAAAATCTTAAGAAACCCTAAGAAACCATAATAAACTCTAATATAACCAATGAAATCCAAAAACACTCACAAAAAAAAACAAAATGCTCAAAAATAATAAATACATGCTATATCATCTAAAATGATTTAACAAACACTAATATAACCTAACAAAATAAAAAAACTAATAAACCCCTAACAAATCCTAATAAACCCTAAAAATCCCCAATAAAAACGAATAGACCCTAATAAAACCCAAATAAAACCCTAAAAATACCTACTCAACCCTAATAAACCTTGACACACCATAAAAAAACCTAATAAAACCGAAGTAAACCCCAATAAACAAAAAAACCCCCAAAAACCATTAAAAAGCCCCAAAAACCCTAATAAACCATAATAAATTCAAATAAAAGCTAATAAACCATTAAAAATGCTCACAAACACTAAAAACTTGCTAATAAAACCTAAAAAGTCATAACAAACCCTCTTATATATTAACAAAAACTAAAAAACACTCATATATCCAAATAAAAATACTAACAAACCCAAGTAAACCCTAAAAATCCCTAACAAACCCTTATAAATAGTACTCAACCCTAATAAACCTTAATAAAACCCTAAAGATTCTGACTCAACCCTAATAAAACCCTAAAAATACCTAATCAACACTAATAAATCTTAACACGCCATAATAAACCATAATAAACCCCAATAAACCCTAAAAACTTAAATATACCATTCCAAAACCCTAAAACCCATAATAAATGCTAATAAAACCTTAAAAAACATAAAAGCACTAATAAACCTGAATAAACACTAATAAACATTAAAAACCCTAATATACCCTCTTAAAAATTAATAAACCATAATGAAACATAATAAACCCTAATAAATCTTAAAGATACCCAAATATACCATAGCATACCATAACATACCCTAATAAACCCAATTCAATCCTAATAAAACCATAAAAATACCTAATAAACCCTAATAAACCTTGAAACCTAAAACCATAAAAAAAACCATAATAAATGTTAATAACACCTAAAAAACCTAAAAAATTATAGTAAAGCCTAAAAATACCTCCAATAATAATAGTAGTAACAACGCACGTGCATGTGAATATGCATGTGCATGGTTTAAATAGTAAATCATAACACACGTGCATGTGCATTTTCGTGTGAATGATAATAAATAATAAATTATAAATAATAACGCATGCGAATTGCATGTGTATGTGCATGTGCATGTGAATGATAATAAATAATAAACAATAAAGCACATCCAAGTGTATGTGCATGTGCATGGTAATAAACAATATATAATAACAAAGTCCACATGAATATGCATTTTCATGTTAATGATAATAAATAATAAATAATAAAACATGTTATAATAGAATAATGCAAGTGCATTGCGTGTGCACGTGCATGTGAATAAACAATAATAACACATGTGATAATAGAATAATGCAAGTGCATTGCATTTCCATGTGCATGGTAATAAATAATATATAATAACTTACGTGTATGTGCATTTACATGTAATGATAATGATAATGACGCATGCACGTGCATGGTAAAAAATAATACATTACAACGCATGTGCATGTTCATTTGTATTTGACGATAAAAACAATAATAATAATAATAGTAATAATAATAATAATAATAATAGAATAACGCAAGTGCATTGAATGTGCACGTGCATAGTAGTAAAAAATAAATAAATAATAGTAAATAAGAACGCACATCCATGTGCATGTGCATTTACATTTGATAATAATATTAATAATAATAATTGTAATAATAATAATAATAATAATAACGCATGCATGTGCATGGTAATAAATAATAAATAACAATGCACATGCATGTGGATTTGCATGTCATAATGATAATAATAATGATAATGATAATGATAATAATAATAATAATAATAATAATAATAACTGTGATAATAATAATAATAATAAAAGAATATTACAAGTTCATGTTAATAAATAATAAATAATAACGCACGTGCATCAGCATTTTCTTGTGATGATAATTATAACAATAGTAGTTGTAGTAGTGATAATAGTAGTAGTACCAATGCATGTGAAAATAGAATATTGAATGTGCATTACGTGTGCACATACATGTGAGTAAATAAAAATGCTCGTGCATTGAATTTGCATGTGATGAAGATGATGATGATTATAATATTATTATTAATAATAATAATATTAATAATAATATTAATAATTACAATGAATGTGATAATAGAATAACGCACGTGCATTGAATGTGCGTGTTTATGTATTTTCATGTGCATTTGCATGTGACGATAATAACAATAACAACAAAAACAACAACAACTAACAACAACCACAATAATAATAATAACAATAAGAATAACAACGCATGTGATAATAAAATATCATATGTGCATTGCATGTGCACGTGCATGGTAAAAAAAACATAAATAATAATGCACATGCATGTGCATGTGCATGTGCATGAGATTATGATAATAATAATAATAATAACTGTAATAATAATAATAACAAAAACAACAACAACAAAAATTCATGTGATAATAGAATAATGCGCGTGCATTGCATGTGTAGTGCAAGATAATAAATAATAACTCATAGCGCATGTGATGATAATAATAACAATAATAGTAATATTAATAATAATAGCACATGTGATAATAGAGTAACGCACATGTATTGAATGTGCACGTGTATGGTAATAAATAATAACAAACGTGCATTTGCATTTGTATTTGATTATAATAACAATAATAAAAATAATAGTAATAGTAACAATAACAATAAAAATTCATGTGATAATAGAATAATGTAGGTGCATTGTGTGTGTGCGTGCATGGTAATAAATAATAATGGACGTGCATGTGCATTTGCATGTGATGATATTACTAAGAAAAATAATAGTAATAATAATAATAATAACAACAACCACAACATATGCACGTTCATGGAAATAAATAATAAATAATAAATAATAAATAATAAATAATAAATAATAATGCATGTGCATCTGCATTTTCATGTGATAATAATAATAATAATAATAATAACAACAATAATGATAATGATAATAATGTTAATAATAACGTTTCTGATAATAGAATAACACGCGTCCTAACAAACCCTAACAAAACCTAACAAACCCTAACAACCACTAATAACACCTAAGAACCACTAATAAACCCAAATAACACCTGAAACCCACTATTAAACCCAAAAACCCTAATAAACACTAATAAATCATAATAACCTATAATAAACCCTAAAACCCCTATTAGACTCTAATAAATGCTACAAAATCCCTAAACCCCTAATATACAATAAAAAAGACTATTGAACCATAATAAATCCTAATAATCACTAAAAATCCTAACAAACCCGACAAATCACTACAAAACCCGCCAAAAAATAACCTACAAAACCCTAAAACCCACTAATAAACCCTAGAAACCCTAATAACTCCATAATAAATCGTAACAAACCCTAAAAACCACAAATAAATCATAACAAATCCTTACAATTCCTAATAAATCATAACAAGATGAAACAAACCATAACAAACCCCTAATAAACCGCAATAAACCTTAACAAATTATAATAAACCCTAATAAATCGTAATAAACCCAAATACGCGTTAATAAACCCTAATAAACAAAATAAACAATAAGAAACCCAAATAAATCCTAAATAAGCCTAAAAAAGGTTTATAAACCCTAGAAAGAGAAATTAATGCCTATAAAAGCACAATAAAACCATAATATACAATAAAAAACACTAATAATCCGTAACAAATCCTAAAGAACACAGATAAACCCTAAAGAACACTGATAAACCCTGAAGAACCATAATAAACTATAAAGAACACTGACAACCCTAAAGAACACAAATAATGCTAAAACAAATTACATGAACCGTAAAAATAGCTACAATACCCAAATAAACCCTAAAACACACTAAAAAACCCGAACAACCCCTATCAATCCAAAAAATACAAATAAACCCTTAAAACCCCCAGAAAACCATTGAAAACCCATCAAATAACCAAAAAACCATAAACACCCGTTAACAACCCATAAAAACTCTAACAACCACTATAAACCATAAACAAACCTTAAAACCCTAAAAAAGGAATCAAATAGATACATAAACCCAAAAAAAGTTACATAAACCCTAAAAATGCAACATAACCCCTAAAAATGAAATATAATCCCAAGAACGCAACATAAACCCAAAAAACGCTACATAAAACCAAAAAGCACTACATAAACCCTATAACCATTAAATAAACCCTAAACAACACAACATAAACATTTAAAAATGCTACATAAAACGTAAAAACACAAAATAAACAATAAAAACACTACATGAACCCTAAAAATGTTACATAAACCCTAAAAATACAACATAAACTCTACATCACCCCTAAAAATGCTACATAAATCCAGAAAACGCAACATAAACCCTAAAAAATGCTACATCAAACCAAAACCCTAAACACATTAAATAATCCCTAAAAGGTTACATAAACCCAAAAAATGCAACATAAATCCTAAAACTACTAACTAAACCCAAAAAGTGCTACATAAACACTAAATATGCTACATAAACTCAAACAACGTAACACAAACACTAAAAAATTCTACAAAAACACGAAAGACTCTTCAAAATCCTCAAAAATATTAAACCCTAATATACCATAATATAAATAATTAAACCCTAATAAACTCTAATAATCCCTAAAATCTCATTATAATCCCTAAAACCCTAAGAGACTCTACTCAACCATAATAAATTCCCAAAAATACATAATAAACCCTAATAAATGATAATAAAAAATAATAAACCCTAAAAACACGCTATGAAAACCTAAACAACCCTAACTAACACTAATAGACACTAATAAACACTAATAAACCATAATAAACCCCAAACCAACCCTAAAAAACCCTAATATTCCATAAATAAATCCCAATAAACCCTACTCAACCCTAACAAACCTTAACACACCATAATGACCCCTAATAAATCCCTACAAAACCCTAACAATGAAAAAAACGCTAGTATACCATAAAAAATCCTTAGAAAACCTTATAAACACTACTATAACCTAATAAACCCTAAAAATTCTCACAAACAATAAAAAAAATGATCACAAACAATAAAACATGCTATATTACCTAAAAAGACCTAAAAACACCAATAAAACCTAATAAAGACAAAAAACGCTAATATACCTTAAAAAACCCTAGAAACCATAATAAACTATAATATAACCTATGAAACCCTAAAAATGCTCAGAAAAAAAACGCTCATAAACAATAACAAATGATATGTTATCTAAAAAGACTTAACAAACACTAATATAATCTAATAAAACAAAAAAACTAATAAACCCCTAACAAACCCTAATAAACCCTAAAATCCCTAATAAACCCTAATAGAGACTAATAAACCCTAATAAAACCATAATAAAACACTAAAAATACCTTATCAACCCTAATAAACCTTGACACACCATAATAAAACCTAATAAAACCCACATAAACCCTAATAAACAAAAAAATGAAACCAAACCATTAAAAAGCCCTAGAAACCCTAATAAACCATAAAAATTCTTTCATGCTCTAAAAAATGATAATAAAACCTAAAAAGACCTAACAACCACTCATATATATTAACAAAAACTAAAAAATGCTGATATACCCTAATAAAAACACTAATAAACCCTAGTATACCCTAAAAATCCCTAACAAACCCTAATAAACACTAGTCAACCCTAATAAACCATAATAAAACCCTAAAGATGCCTATTAAACCCTAATAAAACCCTAAAAATACGTACTCAACCCTAATAAACCTTAACACACTATAATAAACAATAATAAACCCCACTAAAGCCTAAAAAAATGAAAATATACCATTAAAAAGCCCTAAACCCCCTAATAAATGCTAATAAAACCTAACAAAACATAAAAGCAATAATAAACCCTAATAAACACTACTAAACCCTAGAAAACCCTAATATATGCTTTTAAAAATTAATAAACCATAATGAACAGTAATAAACCCTAATAAATCCTAAACATACCCAAATATACCATAATATACCATAATATACCCTAATAAACCTAAATCAATCCTAATAAAACCCTAAAAATACCCAATAAACCCTAATAAACCATAACACACCGTAATAAATGTAGAGAACCCAAACGTGACGTACTTGGACATTACATTACTTTTACATAATACTTAATACAAAACAAAAACCAACACTCAAGGACTGTAATAGTTTAGTGTCTTTGGAAACTCGAAACCCAATCTTCTAATTATGGTGAAAGATCTTCAACATATGCCATAAAGATCTTCCCCTTTTTTTCTTACCTTAAACCTTTCTTTATATCATGGAGAATAGAAAAAATAAAAAGGGTGATCTCAAATTCTCAGTGTGGGTAAACATAGAGAACATAAAACAATCCATAAGCATTTGAATGCAAAAACTTGAACATAAAATCTAAACATCAAAATCATGAGCAAAAACATAAATCGTGGAAGTATGTAAGGAATATATCATAAAGGGAACTCAATCATGATAAAATGGAATCAGAATAAAACATGTAATTGGGGCAAACCATTAAGCACATGATATGATTTCCATAGTAGCCTAGGCATTTCTGCCAAGACCATCTTAGTGGACCAAGTCCCTTTCTGAATCGAGTTAACTCCTCATTCCAGTCCTGTAACACTGAACTGGATTAACTTACCATTCCGGCCATTTCTATCTCATGATTTATAAATCTTTACCCAATGCATTGGAGGGAGATATAGGTCTCACCCATCTCATAATGAAATCATTCCTACGTTGGCCACAATATAAACATAAATCATTCATCATAACCCAAAGAATAAAATGGGTTTCATAAACATCATCACATCATAACCTAATCCATATAAAAAAAATGGATATCATTTCATCATAAGAGAATTGAAACCATGTAAATCATTGAGACATTATACTTGAAACATACACATATGAAATAATGTCATCTTAGATGGAAAATGGTTTTGATAAAACACTTGAGATAAATTCTTGAGGAAAATATCCTTTCTTATTCAAAATCTTTTTCTTTTCACAAAATTCCATGCAATTTTAAAAGAAAAGGATTTTATTAAAAATATCCATGAAATCTTGTAGAGTAAGATTCATGAAAATAAGGTGTTATGAAACTTTAAAAATCAGTTCATGCTGTATAAGTTAAAAAAACATTCTTCTCGTACTTTTGCCGAAAATGTCAAAAAATTACCTCGTAATGTAAAAAAACGAAAGATTCCTTACATACCTTGTATTAAAAGTCAAAATGGGTAAAAGGGGATTTAAAAATACATGAAATCATTTTTCGAAAATTAGGACATGGATGATAAATATAACCCCAGCAAATACTTACATATAATCAATCTCAGATAAAAATGAGATTGAAAAATTATCCCTTACCTTAGGTCCGATATGCTTCGTACATATCTGAACCTCCTGTATAATGATTTAAATAATGTCATGGACTTATTATATAATCATATTCCTTGTTATGATGTCATATATGGTTCACTTATGACTTTATGTTACCCGCTCTTTTGTAAATTCCAGGTTAAAGTAGCGTTTTGGGTAAAATCGTTTTATTTATCGTACGTGTTTGGACTTGTAGTTCTTGACGTTATTATTTCTTATATCATGATTTAATTACTTCAAGAATGTAAGAACTGATATATATATCATATATATTCAGTATATATATATATATATAATAGATAGATAAATGAAATTAAATACACCGTTCATGGAGACGGTAGGCCGTACGTACGCATGAACGTTGTTTTCTTTTCCTTATTGACTTGAATGGAAGTAAGTAGATGATATATATATATATATATATATATAGACACACACACATAAATATAGTAGATTTATCATGTCATAAATTTCATTATTATTCATTATATATACATTATAATAATTCATGAGTGGTTAACATGGAGAATGAATCTCATCGCGTCATGGAGACGGTAATCCATACGTACGCACGAGTGATGATATCATTCCCATAATTATTGAATGGAATTGGAGTGGATGATATAATATCTCAGAATAAGTATGATGTTATAATAACCATATATAGTTATTATTTACACCATTATACCAATCCAAGTTAGGTGGTGGTGTGAAAACTGATTACACCACGTCGTGGAGATGGTATTCCATATGTACGCACGAGCAGTGATTTCATTTTATATAGGATGGATAGAAGGTGAAATGGGGTTTTTTCATATTTATAATAACATATCAGTACTGATGTTATTACTTTATAATGAAACAACTAAATATGAATAAGTTGAAGAAGAATGAAACTTGAAAGAATCGGTAGAAGAAATTACCTATTTTTCAACGTGGCTCCTCTTATCCTCCTCCTTGGGCACTAAATTTGGTCTTTAAAGAATACCAGGACCTCTAGTAGGTTTATATGGAAGTGGATAAGTGAAATTTTCAGGGGTTGGCTGAGCTTGAAGGCTCAAATGTGTGTGATGAGGAGAGGGAAGGAGGTGACCTTATATAAGAGAGGATAGGGGCACTTTGGGAAACCTTAAAAATATTAATTAATAATAAAATGAAAAACCACTTAAACATTATCAACGTTATTTATCATTATTTAATCTATTTAATTTTATTTGTGGTAATAAAATTCTAAATTCTAAATTATTATAAATAGATAAATAAATGTTGTAAATTTCCCATAATTGGATACTTTATGACCTTTTAGACCATATAATTTTCAATTTGTAGTTTTTAAACATTTTCGTGATTTTTAAATAATTTAATAATATTTTATTTTTATAAAATATCAATAGTGTCAATTTTGACACTATTCATTATTTGAATTTAAATAAAAACCACAAAGAAGATAAGTTTGAAAAAAAATATATAATAGATCCCTAAAATGTCATATTTATAAAACAAAATTATGGGTCACATTAATTTGTTCATATATTATTTATTTTAATATTTTTAAAACCATTTATTTAGTATATCTCTTAATAAAATAATTACTACTACATTTTGGTATAATTATTTAATATACTAATTTTTTGCATAAAAATTATAAATAAAATACTATGATGAATATAAATTTGATACCTTTATATTAATATTTTTACTCAAACTTATCATATTAAAATCACAACATTTAAATTGTTATATTTATTAAATTATGAAGGTTTTATTTTTGACATCATTAAAAATAAAATAATATAAATATCATAATCGGTTTTATAAGGCTCCAAATGGTCCACAAATAGACCCTTGTATTCCTAGGGTATAGTTATAATCTACCAATAATTTTTGGACAAGTTTATGGTCCTTTTTATTGGTATTTTTATTTTAATAAAAACTATATTATTGATTTTTCACTAAAAAAATAATTTCTTCATCATTAATGTATATGATATTAAGGTAATTAAATATTTCTTAAAAATTAAAAATAAATTACCATGATAATGAAAAACATTTTAGCTTTCAAATTGAGTATTTATAATCGAATTTTTATTTTCTATAACCTTATATTAAAAATAGTCTAATTATTAAAGTTTGAGTGACACATTTCACTTTCCTTTAAATAAAATTAATAAAAGGTCTTAATCAAATACAAGTTGGTTACATTAGATTCCATTTTGACCAAATAATTATTTAGGGTAAAATATAATCATCCAGTTATATAAGGACAAGTGTTTGGGTAATTTTATAATATTATATTTACCCTTAATTACCCGATTTACCTTTAACTATGGTAAATAAAATTTATTGTAGTTACTATTCATAATGAATAAATTTAAAAGGTAGATTATTAAAATAATTTGGACATAATTATTCCCAATATGGAATCCATTTTTCCAAATTCAAATCAACGAAGTTTCAGAAATTAATTTAAAATTAATCCCGTTGTTAAGAAAACGAGTTTTAAAAGTTAAAACATTGCCAGAGATTGAAATGTTTTACCTATGAATTCAATGTAAAATTAATGGTTATGACATAAATTATATTAAATGGTAAAAATATATTCTATTTATACTTTAAAACAACTCAATATTATAATTTAACCATATAAATTATTGCGATGAAAAAATTTGTTTTTAATTAAAAGATAGCGTGTTTTTACTATTCATTAAAATATGAATGTTATCGGAATAATATGAAAAATTTATCCAATGTAAATTTTTATATCCTGATTCCAAAGAATAATATTATTTTTTCAAATTGAAATTATAAACATTTCAAAAACTAAATTTAATGTGGGTGTGCCATCAAAAGGCGGCAAAAATGCATTTTTTGAAAAATATTTCTTTTACTTGAAAATTTTATTTTTTTTGCATACCATGTTATATAAAATGTGTAAGATGAATTATAATGTCATAAAATCCATAATTTATATACTACTATTCATAACATCTAGTTCATAATAATATTATAACAATGTATCATTGTTTATTGAAACCCCCTATTGCATACTACACACGCTATCGAGGAAGGTCACGATTGTGTGTAATGCAAGACAAGTCAAGGTTGCGTGTAGTGCAAGCTCCCTTTGTTGATGCGTTTAAAAAAATCAAAACTTATTTCATTTATACATTAAACATAATCTATACATAATGTTGCATGTAATAATTTCTACAAAACGAACTTGAAATTGTGTGTAACACAAGCCAAGAATAGTGTTGTGTATACTGCAAGCTAATACGGTGTTGCGTATAGCACAATCTAATTTTGGTGTAGCATAAAACACAAGACATCAATGAAATTAAAAAGAACAATTCTCATAAAATATAGGGTTGTTACATTCTATCCCCCTTAAAATGAATTTCACCCTCGAAATTCGTCGGGGTTATTAATGGTTTACTACTTGAAATTTTCTTTCACAGAAACCCACAATGTAAAAAAGAATACTAAAACTAATTTTTTTAAAATGAACGTTAGAAACAAAACAGATTCCCAATGTAACTCATCACTTGGGTTCCCACATAGGATAACAAAGGTGAAAATATGGATATGGAAGAGAAATCTAATCGTTACGTTCTAATGGAGAGTGGTAGAGAACAGGGCTATGAAAAAATCCAACAGTCACAATGCCGTAAATTTGTGATGATCTAAGGTTCCATCTGATTCAGCAGATATTAGAGCACTAGGATAACATTTTTGATTTTCAAGATCATTTCACAAATGTTGAAAAATTTCGAATTAAAAGAAATACTTACTTAATTTTGGTACAATCTCAACGTTTCTCATGTCTCGAACAATTTCCACTTCATCTCTTAAATAAATAAAGTTGAATTTGTCTTTTGCGAAGTTTTAGCAGATCATGCAATAGAATGATAGGTCATTCTATCTGTCTCAAACATATTTAAGCAAAAGTTATATACATAAGTCCATCTATGGTTAGATTAATCGGATATGGTTCCAAAATGGACTAATACTTCATCTATCATCCTGCTTAATAAAATAAAACTAGTTTCTACTAACGAGGGACTTCCTGTAGTCCATTGGTAGGCGATAAAGGCCTATCACACTTCGATTGTGGGTTCAATTCCCACAACCTTGTCCAATGCGATGGGTTGTCGCCAATCCTATGGGTTGTCCTTTTTTTAATACTATACTATTATAACATAACAAAAAGTTCTAGCCTTAAACAACACTATCTGATTTCGAACATAATCTATTCCAATCTTTAGGTTTATCAAAAATACTTCTGTCCAATCTCATAATATAAATAAAATGATTACTAGAAAGGTCATCTACCAAGCATTGAATACAATAATTTATCTCCCATATATCATAAGATATATATATCTTGTTGGTCACATTCCAAACATGTGAATTCCTTAATCGTGTATTCTCTTGAAAAATGAATACCCTTTGAACCTTAGTGAAAACATGAATGTGGTCAAAAGTTAACTCTTTCCACATACCAAAATCCCAAAAATCTGTATACTCAAACCATGATATCACATTGTCCTTATAACAGTAATGAGCACATTAATACTATCAAACGTCTCATTATCTCCTTATTCTTTCATTATGCACATGTCATATACCTTCCAAAAATATTTGAATAACCTTTCATTGTTACGAGTACCATACAATTATTGAAAACCACAATGGACCAATACATAGATATTCCAATATACCATAAAAGTATCTCAACAACATTATTCTCCAATTCAAATACATAATCCATTAAATCCATCCTCTTCAATGATTGGCATGGAATATGTCCTTTCTCAATTTAGAAGTATCTTCTTAGGCCAGGTCATTGAGTCGGGTAATGCCCATGTTCTCCACAGATAAGACATTGAACTCCATAACAGTTTGTCACTCTATGACCCTTTTCCCCACATAGATAACGTCTTCCCCTCCATTTGAGGTATTCCTCAAGGTTCTTCTTCCCTTCTTCTGAAATATCAATCTTACCTTCTTTTTGATCCTCACCATGCGAAAATGCATAAAAGTCCGTCTTCCTCTTATTTGATGAATTATGAATACCACTAAAGTTCACCATGTTAATCATATAACGCAATGTCTGATTCGGCATAGTCATACTATCTTTCTCTCTAGGCATTACGCAATTTCACTTCTCATAGTCACGAATTTTTCCATTGGATTCAATGTTAACCCAATTCCTTCTAGTTCCCTCCATTAACTACAACCAGAAACCATTGGGTAAGAAATAGTTAAAATAATGAGGAACCACATAATCATAAAAAGTCACTTATAGGATGTATACCTTTTGACACCTCCTTTAACCAATGACAGCTTTGGTTCACCCTAGGTTATTCATGATCATCAACATAATTCTAGGACTGTAACTATAGTTATACTAAACCCTAAGGATATCCCTAGAAATACATTAGAAATATCTCTAGGGATCTCACTAAAGTTTTCGCATCCTAATTTCCAAAGGTTAACTAAACCTTTCCTCTGATACAAACTGTAGAGACCCCAAACCTGACGTACTAGGACATTACATTACTTTTTCAGAATACTTAATTCATAACAAAAACCAACACTCAAGGAACTTAATAGTCTAGTGTCTTTGGAAACTCGGAACAAAATCTTCTAATCATGGTGAATGATCTTCAACATCTCCCATAAAGATCTTCCCCTTTTGTTTTCTTACCTAAAGCCTTTCTTTATATCCTAGGGAAAATAAAACATAAAAAGGGTGAGCTCAAATTCTCAGTGAGGGTACACATAGAGAACATATTACAATCCATTAACATTTGAATGAAAAAAAGTTGAACATAAAATCTAAACATCAAAATCATGAGCAAAGACAGAAATCGTGGAAGTACGTAAGGAATATATCATAAAGGAACATCAATCATTCTAAAATAGAATGGGAATAAAACATGTAATTGTGGCAAACCATTAATCACATGATATGATTTCCATAGTAGCCAGGGCATTACTGCCAAGACCATGGACAATGTCCCTTTCGGAATCGAGTTCACTCCTCGTTCCAGTCCTGTAACACTGAACCAGATTAACTTACAATTCCAGCCATGTCTATCTCATGAGATATAAATATTTACCCAATTCATTGGAGGGATATATAGGTCTCACCCATCTCATAATTAAATCATTCTTACGTGTTCCACAACATAAACATAAATCATTCATCATAACCCAAAGAAGAAAATGGGTTTCATAAACATCATCCCATCATAACATAATCCATATAAAACAAATGGATATCATTTCATCATAAGATAAGTGAAACCATGTAAATAATTGCGACATTATACTTGAAACATACACATATTAAATAATGTCATCTTAGATGGAAAATGGTTTTGATAAAACACTTGAGATAAATTCATGAGGAAAATATCCTTTCTTATTCAAAATCATTTTCTTTTCAAAAAATGCCAAGTAATTTTAAAAGAAAAATATTTTGTTGAAAATAGTAATGAAATATTGTAGAGTAAGATTCATGAAAATAAGGTGTTATGAAACCGTAAAAATCCGTTCATGCTGTTTAAGTTAAAAAAACATTCTTCTCGTACTTTTTCCAGAAAAGTCAAAAAAATTACCTCGTAACATAAACAAATGAAAGATTCCTTACATAACATGTAGTAAAAGTAAAAAATGGGTAAAAATGGATTTAAACATACATTAAACCAATTTTAGAAAACACGGAAATGGATGGTAAATATAACCCCAACAAATACTTTCGTATAAACAATCTCGGATAAAAATGAGAATGAAGAATTATCCCTTACCTTAGGTCAAATATGCTTCGTACGTATCCAAACCTCCTGTATAAGAATTTAAAGAATGTCATTGACTTATTAAAAAATCATATTCATTTTTATTATATCATATATGGTTCACTTATGACTTTATATTACCCGTTCTTTTGTAAATTCCAGGTTAAAGAAGCGTTTTGGGTAAAATCGTTTTATTTATCGTACGTGTTTGGACTTGTAGTTCTTGATATTATTATTAATTATATCATGATTTAATTACTTCCATAATGTAAATCATAATTTATATATCATATATATTCAGTATATATATATATAATAGATAGATAAATGAAATGAAATACACCGTTCATGAAGACGGTAGGTCGTACGTACGAATGAACGCTGTTTTCTTTTCCTTATTGACTTGAATGAAAGTAAGTAGATGATATATATATATATATATACATAAATACAGTAGATTTATCATGTCATAAATTTCATTATTATTCATTATATATATTTATAATAATTCTTGAGTGGTTAAAATGGAGAATGAATCTCATCGCATCGTGGAGACGGTAATCTGTACGTACGCACGAGCGATGATATCGTTTCCATAATTATTGAATGGAATTGGAGTGGATGATATAATATCTCAGAATAATTATGATGTTATAATAACCATATATAGTAATTTTTTATACCATTATACCTATCCGAGTAAGGTGGTGGTGGGAAAACTGATTACACCACGGCGTGGAGACGGTATTCCGTACGTATGCACGTGCGAAAATTTCATTTTCTGTAGGATGGATAGAAGGTGAAATGGAGTTTTTTCATATTTATAATAACATATCAGTGTATTATTGATACTTATGTTATTAATTTATAATGAAACAACTAAAGAATAAGATTTTTAAGAAGAAAGAAACTTTAAAGGATCGGTAGAAGAGATTACCTCTTCTTCAACGTGACTCCTCTTATCCTCCTATTAGGGCACAAAATTTGGTATTTAAAAAAGGCCAAGACCTATAGTAGGTTTATATGGAACTGTATAAGTAAAAATTTCAGGGGTTGGCCGATCTTTAAGGCTCAAATGTGTGTTAAGAGGAGAGGGAAGGAGGTTCCCTTATATAAGAGAGGAGAGGGGCACTTTTGGAAACCTTAAAAATATTAATTAATAATAAGATTAAAACCCACTTAAAAACCTCCAAAAATGACTCAATTCGAAGATGAGATGATATAGGGTTCTAATATCATAAAACAATAAAATTTAGACATGTTTTAAGTTTATTTTAAACCTTATCAACTTTATTTATCATTATTTAATCTATTTAATTTTATTTGTGGTAATAAAATTATAAATTATAAATTGTTATAAATAAATTCATAAATGTTGTAAATTTTCCATAATTGGATATTTTATAAACTTTTAGACCATATAATTTTTAATTTGTAGTTTTTAAACATTTTTGTGATTTTTAAATTATTTAATAATATGTTATTTTTATAAAATATCAATAGTGTCAATTTTGACACTATTCATTAATTGAATTTAAATAAAAACCACACAGAAGATATTTTCGAACAAAAATATATAATAGATCCCTAACATGTCATATTCTTAAAACCATTTATGGGGAACATTAATTTGATGATATATTATTTATTTTAATATTTTTAAAACCATTTATTTGGTATATCTCTTAATAAAATAATTACTACAACATTTTTGTATAATTATTTAATATAATTATTTGTTTCATAAAAATTAAAATTAAAATAATATGATAAATATAAATATAATACCTTTCATAATAATATTTTTACTCAAATTTATCATCTTAAAATCACAACATTTAAATGGATATGTTTATTAAATGATGAAGGTGTCATCCTTGACATCATTTAAAACAAAATAATATAAATGTCCTAATCAGTTTTATGAGGCTCCAAATGGTCCAGAAATCAACACTTAGATTCTTAGGGTATAGATATACTCGACCCATAATTTTTTGTCATGTTTCTGGTAATTTTTATTGGTATTGTTATTTTAATAAAAACTATATTATTGATTTTTCACTAAATAAATAATTTTTTCACCATTAATGTATAAGATATTAAGGTAATTAAATATTTCTTAAAAATTAAAAATAAATTACCATGGTAAATAAAAACATTTTAGATTTCAAATTGATTATTTATAATCTAATTTATATTTTTTATAACCTTATATTAAAAATAATCTAATTATTAAAGTTTGAGTGAGGCATTTCACTATCCTTTAAATAAAATAAATAAAAGGTCTTAATCAAATACAAGTGGGTTACATTAGATTCCATTTCGACCCAAGTATTATTTAGGGTAAAATATAATCATCCAATTAAATTATGAGAAGTGTTTGGGTAATTCTATAATATTATATTCACCCTTAATTACCCGATTTACCTTTAACTATGGTAAATAAAATTTATCGTAGTTACTATTCATAATTACTAAAAATATAAAGTCGCATATTAACATAATTTGGACCTACTGATTACTAATATAGAATCAATTTTTCCAAATTTAAATCAAATAAGTATCTGAAATTAATTTAAAATTAATCCCATTGTTAAGAAAACGAGTTCTAAAAGTTAAAACATTGCCAAAGATTGAAATGTTTTTACCTATGAATTCAATGTAAAATTAATGGTAATGACACACATTATATTAAATAGTAAAAATATATTCTATTTATACCTTAAAAAAATTCAATATTATAATTTAACCATATAAGTTATTGCGATGAAAAAAGTTGTTATTAATTAAAATATAGTGTGTTTTTACTATTCATTAAAATATGAAAGTTATCAGAATAATATGAAAATTTTATCGAAACAAAATTTTGATATCCTAATTCCAAAGAATAATTTTATTTTTCCAAATTTAACTTAAAAAAATTTCAAAAACTAAATTTAATGTGGGTGCGCCATCAAAAGGTGGAAAAACTGCATTTTTGGAAAAATACTTATTTTACCTGAAAAATTTATTTTGTTCTCATACCATGTTATATAAAATGTGTAAGATAAATTATAATGTCATAAAATTCAAAATGTATATACTACTATTCATAACGACTAGTTCATAATAATATTATAACAATGTATTGTTGTTTAGTGAAACCCTGTATTGCGTACTACACATGCAATCGAGGAAGGTCGCGATTGCGTGTAATTCAAGCCATATAATGGTTGTGTGTAGTGCAAGATCCCTTTGTTGTTCTGTATAACATAATCAAAAAATATTTCATTTATACATTACACATAATCTATACATAATGTTTCATAGAATAATTTCTACAAAATGAACTTGAAATTGTGTGTAACACGAGCCAAGAATAGTGTTGCCTATACTGCAAGCTAATACGGTGTAGTGTATAGAACATAATAATTTTGGTGTAGCGTAAAATACAAGACATCAATGAAATTAAAAAAAATAATTGTCATAAAATCTCGGGTTCTTACAATAAACCCAAATAAAATCCTAATAACCCCCACCAAACCCTAAAAAATGCTAATAAACCATTAAAAATCCATAAAACCCTAACAAACCATAATAAATGTTAATTTCACCTAAAAATTCTAAAAAATTCTAGTAAATCATAAAAATACCTCTAATAATTATAATAGTAATAACGCAGGTGCAAGTTCATATTCATGTGCATGGTTTAAATAATAAATCATTATGCACGTTCATGTGCATATGCCTGCGCATTTGCATGTGAATGATATAATAACACTTGTGAATTACATGTGTATGTGCATGTGAATGTGAATGATAATAAATAATAATTAATAACACACATCCAAGTGCATGTGGATGTCCATGTTCATGGTAATAAACAATAAATAATAACCAAGTCCACATTAATGTTAATTTTCATGTGAATGTTAATAAATAATAAATAATAACACATGTCATAATAGAATAATACACGTGCATTGCGCGTGCACGTGCATTAGAATAAATAAAAACAACACATGTGGTAATATAATAATGCAAGTGCATTGCATTTTCATGTGCATGATAATAAATAATGTATAATAACGCACGTGCATGTGCATTTACATGTAATGATAATGATAATGACACATGCATGTGCATGGTAATAAATAATAAATAACAAAGCACGTGCACGTGCATTTGTATTTTATGATACAAAAAAATAGTAGTAGTAGTAATAATAATAATAATAGATAATCGCAGGTGTCTTTCATGTACACATGCATAGTAGTAAATAATAAATAAATAATAATAAATTAGAACACACATGCATGTGCATGTGCATTTACATTTGATGATAATATTAATAATACTAATTGTAATAATAATAATAACAATGCATGCACGTGCATGGTAATAAATAATAAATAATAATGCACAAGCATGTGCATTTGCATGTGATAATGATAATAATAATTATAATGATAATAATAATAATAATAATAATAATAAAATTGTGATGATAATAATAATAATAATAAAAGAATTATACAAGTGCATTGCATATGCACATGAATGGCAATAAATAATAAATAATAACGCATGTGCATCTACATTTTCATGTGATGATTCTAATAATAACAACAGTAGTAATAATAGTAGTAGTAGTGGTGATAATAGTAGTAGTACCAATGCATGTGATAAAAGAATATTGCATGTGCATTTCGTGTGCACGTGCATGGTAATAAATAATAACACCCGTGCCTTGCATTTTCATGTGATGATGATGATGATGATAATAAAAATAAAAATAATAACAATAACAACGTGTGTGATAATAGAATAATTCACTTGCATTGAATGTGTGTGTATGTGAATTCACATGTGAATTTTCATGTGAGGATAATAACAACAACAACAACAACAACCACAACCACAATAATAATAATAACAATAATAATAACACATGTGATAATAAAATAATGTGTGTGAATTGCATGTGCGCGTGCATGGTAATAAACATATAATAATAATGTACATGCATGTGAATGTGCATGTAGATTAGATTATGATAATAATAATAAAAATAATAGTAATAATATGTTATAGTTGTTTGAAAAAATGGCAGACTGACAAAAATGCTAGAAATGGGGTCTCGAAAAACCTAACAAATCATAGAGTCATTGAAAAAGGCATAACTTCTTCTTTGGGTGTCCATTTCCACTCCGTGAATAGTCAAAATGAATCTCATGGAGCAAACTACGATACAAACAGGTGTCGGAGGCCAAACAGACACACAGATCAGAAGTTATGTCCATTTTAAGAAACATTTGACAAAGCTCCATACACGAAAATGGAGTTTTGGAGTCCTTAGGATGGGTTTCTGAGATTTTATGGTCTCAAAGTTGTCTTTAACAGTTTTCAAGTCATCCTTCTTCATAGATCTCTTCTCTACTTTCGATTTGATATGTGGTAGAGCTCAAACGGACAACCGGAGCGAATGTTATGGTCATTTGAAGTTGTTCTTTTTTTTTTGAGTGGTATAACTAAGATATAATATATTTCTTTGATCTTCTCATACTTTCTACTAGAATTGGTCCTCAATCATCTCACAAGCATCCATTTGACTAGTCACAATGCTCAAACGGACACTTGAAGTTGAAGTTATGCGGGTTTTAGTGAGCTGTGGGTTTCTTAGGTTTTTAGGCGCTAGGAGAATTTCTCAATTTAAAACTAAAATAACTTATGCTACTTGTATTAATTTTGGCTCTAAAACATATCAAATCCATGTTTGTGAAAAGATACACACTTTGGTAACCACTGAAACCCTTTCTTACATTCTTCAACTCCCAAAAATACCTAAAATCCCTTTGGATGGTCAAAAGATTGGATTCTCGTGTCCATTTTGCAATAACTTCTTCTATGGGTGTCTGTTTGGCCTCTACCACATATCAAATCGAAGCTTTCGACTAGACCTCCACTCTGATAAACACTAAAACACCTTATCATATCCTGTAGGGCCCAAAAGGTACTTAAACTCTCCATAAGACCATAACATCTACTCTGGGAGTCCATTTTATCTCTACCATATATCAAATCGAAGCCTTCGACTAGATCTACACATATGTGACCAATATGAACCCCTTATCACGTTCTTAAAGCCCCAAAAGGTACATAAGTCCTCCAAATGACCATAAATTCTGCTATGGGTGTCCGTTTCACCGCTACCACATATCAAATTGAAACTTCTGACTAGCTCTACACATCTCTGTCAACCATGAACAACTAAATAACCCTAAAACCATGAATAACCCCATATACACTAAAAACCATTAAAAATCATGAAAAAATCTAACAAACCCTAAAAAATCCTAATAAACACTAAAATACCCTAACAAACCCTAACAAACACAAACAAACCCAAACAAACCCCAAAAAAACCCTAAAACATAACTAAACCTAAAAAACCGTAAAAAACCCAAACAGGCCATAACAAACCCCAAGAAGCACTAAGAAACCCCAATAAACCCAAAAAAAACAGAATAAACCCTAAAAACCATGAAGAAACCCTATGAAACCCTAACAAAACCCTAAAAACACTAACAAAACCCTAAGCAAACCTAGGAAACACTAACACTCCCTTAGAAAGCCTAACACACCCTTAGAAACCCTAACAGACCCTTAGAGACCCTAGCACACCCTTAAAAACCCCAACACACCCATAGAAACCATAAAACAACCTTAAAACCCCATAGAAACCATAACACACACTTAGAAACCCTAACCCGCACATAAAAACCCTAACCGACCATTAGAAACCCTAACACACCCTTAAAAACCCTAAAAAACACTTAGACAACCTGAATCACTCTAATAAACTCTAATGAATCCTAACAAACCCTATGAACCAATAATAAACCATAATAAACCCTAATAAACCCTAAACCCCACTAGTAAACCCTAATAAACACTAATAAATCATAATAAACCCTAAAAACCTGATTAGACCCCAATAAAAGTTACAAAATACCTAAAAACCCAAATACACAACAAAAATGCTATTAAACCACTAAAACACTAATATTCACAAAAACAACCCTAACAAACTTGGCAAAACCTGACAAAACCCTTAAAAGACCCTAAAAACCTAAAAATCTCATAAAACCCTAAAAAACCCTAAAACCCCTAAAACCCTAAAAAATACTAAAAACCATAAAAAAACTCTAAAAACCCCCAATGACCCAAAAAACAAAAAAAAACTGAAAACAAACCAAAAATACCCTAAAAACCTCAAAAATACCTAAAAAATACCTCAAAAAACCCCTAATACCCCTAAAAAACCTAAAAATGCCAAACAAAACCCTAACCAACCCTATGAAACCCTTAAAAACCCTAAAACCCCATAGAAACCCCTAAAAACCTCAAAAGGGACCCTAATACACCATAAATAACCCAAAAGAAATCTAAAAACCCTAAAGAACCACTAAAGCCACTAACAGTGCTACATAAACTCTAACAATTGCTACAAAAAACCGAAAATTGTTTCAAAACCCACAAAAATCAAGAAAACACAAAAAACTCAAAAATAACCCTAACAGAGCATAAAAAAATCCAAACACACCCATAAAACCCAAAAAAATGCATAAAACCCCAAACAAATCAAACACACTATAACAAACTCTAAAAACCCTAAAAAACCAAACAAACCCTAACAACCACTAATAACCCCAAAGAACTACTAATAAACCTTAATAACACCTAAAACACACTATTAGTCCCTAAAAACCCTAATAAACAGTAATAAATCGTAATGACCTGTAATAAACCCTATCAAACTCTATTAGACCCTAATAAACACTACAAAATCCCTAAAACCCCTAATATACAATAAAAACACTATTGAACCATAATAAATTCTAATAATCTCTAAAAACCCTAACAAACCCAACAAAACACTACAAAACCTTCAAAATAATAGCCTACAAAACACCACAACCCGCTAATAATGCACGTGCAAGTGCAAATGCATGTGAATTGTTTAAATAATAAATCATAATGCACGTGCTTTTGCATATGCATGCATATTAGCATGTGAATGATAATAAATAGTAAATTATAAATAATAACGCATGTGAATTGCATGTGCACGTGCATGTGCATGTGAATGATAATAAATAATAAATAAAAACGCACATCCAAGTGCATGTGCATGTGCATGGTAATAAACAATAAATAATAACGAAGTCCACATGAATGTGCATTTGCGTGTGAATGATAATAAATAATAACATGTTTGATAATAGAATAACGCAGGTGCATTGTGTGTGCATGTGTATGAGAATAAATAATAATAAAACATGTGATAATATAATAACGCAAGTGCATTGCATTTTCTTGTCCACAGTAATAAATAATATATAATAACGCACGTGGATGGGCATTTACATGTAATGATAATGATAATGACGCATTCACGTGGATGGTAATAAATAATAAATAACAACACACATGCATGTGCATTTGTATTTGATGATACAAACAACAAAAACAACAAACAACAACAATAATAATAGAATAACGCAAGTGCATTGCATGTGCACGAGCATAGCAGTAAATAATAAATAAATAATAGTAAATAAGAATGCACATGCATGTGCATGTGCATTTACATTTGAAAATAATATTAATAATACTAATTGTTATAATAATAACAATAATAATAATGCTTGCGCGTGCATGGTAATAAATAATAAATAACACCGCACATGCATGTGGATATGCATGTGATAATGAAAATAATAATGATAATGATAATAATAATAATAATAATAATAATAATAATAATAATAATAATTACTGTGATGATAATAATAATAATAAAAGAATAATACAAGTGCATTGCATATGCACCAGCGTGGTAATAAATAATAAATAATAACGTACGTGCATCTGCATTTTCATGTGATGATAATAATAATAAAAAGAGTAGTAGTAGTAGTGATAATAGTAGTAGTACCAATGAAAGTGATAATAGAATATTGCATGGGCATTACGTGTGCACATGCTTGGTAATAAATAATAACGCGTGTGCATTGCATTTTCATGTGATGATGATGATGATGATAATAATAATAATAATAATATTATTATTATTAACATTAATAATAACAATGCATGTGATAATAGAATAACGCACGTGCATTGAATGTGCGTGTTTATACATTCGCATGTGCATTTGCATGTGCATTTTCATGTGATGATAATAAAAATAATAACAAAAACAACAAAAACAACGACAACAACGACAATAATAATAATAACAATAAGAATAACTACGTATGTGATAATAAAATAACGTGTGTGCATTGTATGTGCACATGCAAGGAAAAAATAATAATGCATGTGAATGTGCATGTGCATGAGCATGAGATGATAATACTAATAATAATAATAGTAGTAATAATAATAATAATAACCACAATGCATGTGATAATAGAATAACGCACATGCATTGCATGTGCAGTGCATGATAATAAATAATAACATATAGCGCACGTGATGATAATAATAACAATAATAGTAATATTAATAATAATAGCGCATGTGATAATAGAATAACGCACATGTGTTGAATGTGCACGTGTATGGTAATAAATAATAACGCATGTGAATTTGAATTTTCATTTGATTATAATAACAATAATTACAATAATAGTAACAATAACAATAACAATAAAAATTCATGTGATAATAAAATAATGTAGGTGCATTGCTTGTGCGCATGCATGGTAATAAATAATAACAGACGTTCATGTGCATTTTCATGTGATGATAATAATAATAATAATAATAGTAATAATAATAATAATAACAACAACAACATATACACGTGCATGGAAATAAATAATAAATAATAAATAATAAATAATAACCCATGTGCATCCGCATTTTCATGTGACAATAATAATAATAATAATAGTAATAACAATAATGATAATTATAATAATGATAATGATAATGATGAAAATGATAAATATAATAATGATAACAATAACGTGGGTGATAATAGAATACCACATGTCCTAACAAACATTAACAAATCCTAACAACCACTAACAACCCCTAAAAACCTCTAATAAACCCAAATAACACCTGAAACCCACTATTAAACCCTAAACCCCTAATAAACACTAATAAATCATAATAACCAGTAATAAAACCTAAAAACCCCCATTAGACTCTAATAAACGCTACAAAATCCCTAAAACCCCTAATATACAATAAAAACACCATTGAACCATAATAAATCCTAATAATTAATAAAGCCTCTATCAAACCCAACAAAACACTACAAAACCAACCAAATAATAGCATACAAAAACCTACAACCCGCAAATAAACCATAACAAACCCTTATAACCCCATAGTAGATCGTAACAAACCCAAATAAATCATAACAAATCCTAACAACACCAAATAAATAGTAAAAAACTGAAACAAACAATAAAAACCCCTAATAAACTACAATAAACCCTAGAAAACCATAATAAACCATAATAAATCATAATAAACACAAATGCACTTCAAAAAACCTAATAAATAAAATAAACCCTAAGAAACCCTAATAAATCCTAAATAACCTAAAAAAGGATGAGAAACCCAAGAAAAAGCTATTAATGCTTATAAAATCCCAATAAAACCCTAATATACAATAAAAAATGCTAATAAACAATAACAAATCCTATAGAACACTAATAACCCCTAAATAACCCTAATAAACCCTAAAGAACCATAATAAACTCTAAAAACACTAAAAACCCTAAAGAAGCCAAAAAACGCTAAAACACATTACATAAACCCTAAAAACCACTACAATACACAAACAAACCCTAAAACACACTAAAAACCCCTAACAACACCTATCAATCATGAAAAAATAAATAAACCCTTAAAACCTATCAAAAAACCATTGAAAACCCATCAAATACCATAAAAACCATAAACACCTGTTAACAACCCTTAAAAAACCTAAAAAACACTACAAACCATAAACAACCATTAAAACCTAAAAAAGGCAAAAAAAAATAGATACATAAACCAAACAAACGTTACATAAACACTAAAAATGAAACATAAACCCTTAAAACGCAACATAAACCCAAAAAACGCTACATAAACCAAAAAAATGCTACATAAACCCAAAAAGCACTACATAAACCTGGAAACCCTAACATAAACCCTAAAAAATGCAACATAAACATTAAAAAACACTTTTTTTAACCTAAAAACCCAACATAAACCCTAAAAACACTACATGAACCCAAAAAATGTTACATTAACCATAAAAAATGCAACATAAATGCAACATGACCCCTAAAAACTCTACATAAACCCAGAAAACGCAACATAAACCCTAAAAAATGCTACATAAAACCTAAACCCGAAACACGCAACATAAAACCTTAAAACGTTACATAAAACCTAAAACGACTAACTAAACCATAAAAGCGCTACATAAACACTAAAAATGCTACATAAACTTAATCAACGCAACAAAAAACACTAAAAAATGCTACAGAAACCCAAAAGATGCTTGAAAACCCTAAAAAATATTTAACCCTAATATAAAATAATATAAAAAATTAAACCTTATTGAACTCTAATAATCCCTAAAAACGCCTTATAATCCCTAAAAACCCTAAGAGACTCTAATCAACCCTAATAAAACCCAAAAAATACCTAATAAACCCTAATAAATGATAATAAAACCTAATAAAACCTAAAAACATGTTATGAAAACCTAAACAACCCTAACCAAACCTAATATACACTAATAAACACTAATAAATTGTAATAAACCCCAAACAAAGCCTAAAAATCACTAATAAACCATAAATAAATCCAAATAAACCCTACTAAACCCTAACGAACCTTAACAAACCATATTGACCCCTAATAAAACCCTACAAAACCTTAATAACGAAAACAAATGCTAGTATTCCTTAAAAAATCACTAGAAACCCTGATGAACTCTAATATAACCTAATAAAACCTAATAACGCTCACAAACAATAAAAAATGATCACAATCACTAAAAACATGCTATATTACCTAAAAAGACCTAAAAACAGTAATATAACCTAACAAAGACTAAAAACACTAATATACCTTAAAGATCCCTAGAAATCATAATAAACAAAAATAAACTCTAATATAACCTATGAAACTCTAAAAACACTCAGAAAAAAATACACTCACAAACAATAAAAACGGTATATTATCTAAAAAGACTTAACAAACACTAATATAACCTAACAAAACAAAAAAAAACTAATAAACACCTAACAAACCCTAACAGACCCAAAAAATCTCTAATAAACCCTAATAAAAACTAATAAACCCTCATAAAACATAATAAACCCCTAAAAATACCTACTCAACCCTAAAAAACCTTGACACACCATAATTAATCCAATAAGCCCCAACTAAACCCCAATAAACAAATAAATGCAAACAAACCATTAAAAAGACCTAGAAACCCTAATAAACCATAATAAATTGTAATAAAACCTAATAAACAATAAAAAATTCTCACAAACACTACAAATATGCTAATAAAACCTAAAAATTCCTAACAACCCCTCATATATATTAATAAAAACTAAAAAACACCCATATACCCTAATAAAAACACGAACAAACCCCAAAAATTCCTAACAAACCTTAATAAACACTACTCAATCCTAATAAACCCTAATAATACCCTAAAGATACCTACTGAACCCTAATAAAACCCTAAAAATACCTACTCAATGCTAATAAACCTTACCACACTATAATAAACCATAATAAACCACACTAAACCCTGAAAAACGAAAATATACCATTAAAATCCCGAAAAACCTAATTAATGCTAATAAAACCTAACAAAGCTTAAAAGTAATAATAAACACTACTAAACCCTAAAACCCCTAATATACCCTCTTAAAAATTAATAAACCATAATGAATGATAATAAACCCTGATAAATCCTAAACATACCCAAATGTACCATAATATACCATAATATACCCTAATAAACCCAACTTAATCCTAATAAAACCCTAAAAATACCTAATAAACCCAGATAAACTTCAACACACCCTAATAAACCCTAATAAAATCCTAATAACCCACACCAAACAATAAAAAATGCTAATATACCATTAAAACCCCTAAAAACCTAAAAAACATAATAAATGTTAATGACACCTAAAAATTCTAAAAAATGGTTGTAAACCCTAAAAACCCTCTAATAATAATAACAGTAATAACGCACGTGCATGTGCATATTCATGTGCATGGTTTAAATAATAAATCATAACACACGTGCATGTGCATGTGTCTGCGCATTTCCATGTGAATGATAATAAATAATAATTTATATATAATAACGCATGTGAATTACATGTGAATGTGCATTTGCTTGTGAATGATAATAAATAATAAATAATAACAGACACCCTTGTGCATGTGCATGTGCATGGTAATAAACAATAAATAATAACCAAGTCCACATGAATGTGCATTTGCATGTGAATGACAATAAATAATAAATAATAACTCATGTGATAATAGAATAATGCACGTGTATTGCATGTGCACGTGCATTAGAATAAATAATAATAACACATGTGACAATAGAATAACGCAAGTGCATTTCATTTTCATGTGCATGATAATAAATAATATATAATAACGGATGTGAATGTGCATTTACATGTAATAATAATCATAATGATGCATGCACGTGCATAGTAATAAATAACAAATAACAACGCACGTGGATGTGCATTTGTATTTGATGATACAAAAAAAAGAATAACTCAAGTTCATTTCATGTGCACGTGCATAGTAGAAAATAATAAATAAATAATAATAAATAATAATCCACATGCATGTGCCTTTACATTTGATGATAATATTAATAATACTAATTGTAATAATAATAATAATAATGCATGCACGTGCCTGGTAATAAATAATAAATAACAACACACATGCATGTTCAGTTGCATGTGATGATAATAATAATAACAGTAGTAGTAATAATAGTAGTTTTAGTGGTGATAATAGTAGTAGTACCAATGCTTGTGATAATAGAATATTGCATGTGCATTACGTGTCACGTGCATTGTAATAAATAATAACGCTCGTGCATTGCATTTGCATGTGATGATGATGATGATAATGATAATAATACAATGCATGTGATAATATAATAACACATGTGCATTGAATGTGCGTGTATGTGCATTCACATGTGCATTTAAATGTGATGATAATAACAATAACAACTACAACAACAGCAACAACCACAATAATAATAATAACAATAATAATAACAACTCATGTGATAATAAAATAATGTGTGTGCATTGCATGTGTACGTGCATGGTAATAAAAATATAATGATAATGCACGTGCATGTGCATGTGCATGTGTATGAGATGATGATGATAATAATAATAATAACTGTAATAATAAGTTATAGTTGTTTGAAAAAATTGCAGACAGGACAAAAATGCTAGAAACGGGGGTCTCGAAAAACCAAACAAATCACAGAGTCATTGAAAAAGGAATAACTTATTCTACAGGTGTCCATTTCCACTCCATGAATAGTCGTACTAAATCTCATGGAACAAAATATGATAAAAACAGGTGTTGGAGGCCAAACAGACACACAGATTAAATGTTATGACCATTTTAAGAAAAATTTTGACAGGGATCCGTACACGAAAATGGATTTTTGGAGGCCTTTGTATGGTTTTCTGGGATTTTAGGGTCTCAAACATGACTTTAACTAGGTTTAAGTCATCTTTCTGTGTATATATCTTCGCTACTTTCGATTTGATATGTGGTAGAGCTCAAACGGACAACCGAAGTGAATGTTATGTCCGTTTGAAGGTGGACTTTTTTTAGAGTGGTATAACAAATATATCTTATATTTCATTGATCTTCTCATAGTTTCTACTAAACATGTTCCTCACTCATCTCACGAGCTTCAATTTGACTGCTCACAACACTCAAACGGACACCTGAAAGAGAAGTTATGACTATTTTAGTGAGTTGCGGGTTTCTTATGTTTTTAGGTGCTAGGAGAGTTTCTCAATATAAAACGATAATAACTTCTTCTATGTGTGTTCATTTTGGCTCTACCACATCTCAAATAGAAGATTGTGAAAATTTACACACTCTGGTAACCAGTGGAATCCTTTATGACATTTTTCAACCCCCCAAAACACCCAAAATCCCTCTGGATGGTCAAATGATTGGCTTCTCGTGTCCGTTTTGCAATAACATCTTTTATGTGTGTCCATTTTGCCTCTACCGCATATCAAATTGAAGCTTGCAACTACACCTACACTCCTATAACCACTGAAGCACCTTATCACATCCGGAAGGCCCAAAAAGGTACTTAAACTCTCCTAAAGATGATAACGTTTACCCCGGGAGTCCGTTTTGCCTCTACCATATATCAAATCGAAGCTTTCGACTAGATCTACACATCTATGATCAATAGGAACACCTTATCAAGTTCTTAAAGTACCAAAAGTTCCTCAAGTCATCCAAATGGCCACAACTTCTGCTCTGGGTGTCCGTTTCACCTCTACCACATATCAAATTGAAGATTGTGACTAGATCTACATATCTGTGACAACCATGAACAACTAAATAACCCTGAAAAACCACAAATAACACCATAATGACTAGATACCATAAAAAACCATTAAAAACTCTAACAAACCCTAAAAACACTAACAAACCCTAGTAAATGCTAACAAAACCTAAAAAACCCTAAAACCCCTAAAAACCCCCAAAAATCGTAAAATATGTAAAAAATCTTAAAAAACCTAAAGATCCCTAAAAACACTAGAAAGCTCTAAAAAACCCCATCAAGCACTAATAAACCCCAATAAACCCAAAAAAAACCCTAAGAAATCCTAAAAACCCATAAGAAACAATAAGATACCCTAAAAAACCCTAAAAACCCTAAGAAAACTTAAGAAACACTAACACATCCATAGAAACCTAAAACCACCCTTAGAAACCCTAACACACCCTTAGAAACCCTAACACACCCTTAGAAACTCTAGAACACCCTTAGAAACCCCAACACACCCATGGAAACCCTAACACAACCTTATAAACCCTTAGAGACCATGTCACACCCTTATAAGCCCTCACCCGCCCTTAAAAAACCTAACCCACCCTTAGAAACCCTAACACACCGTTAGAAACCCTAACAAACACTTAGACACCCTAAATCAATCTAATAAGCACTAATAAATCCTAACAAACCCTACCAACCAATAATAAACCATAATAAACTCTAATAAACCCTAAATCCCACCACTAATCCCAAATAAACACTAATAAATCGTACAAACCCTAAAAAACCCTATTATACCCCAATAAAAGCTACAAAATATCTAAAAACCCAAATATACAACAAAAATGGTATTAAACAATTCAAAATGATAATATTCACAAAAAAACCCTAACAAACCTGGAAAAACCTGACAAAACAATAAATACCCTAAAACCCCTAAAAACCCTAAAACCCCTAAAAAACAATAAAAACTCAAAAAACCTGAAAACAAAAAAAAACCCAAAAAAAACCCTAAAAAAACTCAAAAAACACTAAAAAACCTAAAAACCCCTAAAAACGCTAAAATACCCTAGAAAACCTAAAAATGCCTAACAAAACCCTAACCTACCCTATAAAATCCTTAAAAACCATAAACCCCCTTAGAAAACCCTTAAATATTCAAAAGAAACCCTAATACACCATAAAGAAACCTAAAAAACCCTAAAAAACCCTAAAGAACCACTGAAGCCACTAACTACGCTACATAAACCCTAATAATTGCTACAAAAATCCGAAAAATTATTCAAAACCCACAAAACGCAACAAAAAAACGAAAACACTAAAATAACTCTAACAAAACATAAAAAATCCAAACACATCCATAAATCCCAAAAAAAAACACATTAAACCCCAAACAACTCAAACAAATAGCAACAAACCCTAAAATCCATAACAAAACCTAACAAACCCTAACAACCACTAATAACCCCTAAGAACAAATAATAAACCCTAATAACCCCTAAAACCAACTATTAAACCCTAAAAACCTTAATAAACACTAATTAATCGTAATAACATGTAATAAACCCTAACAAACTCTATTAGACCCTAATAAATGCTACAAAAGCCCAAAAACCCATTATATACAATAAAAAACACTATTAAACCATAATAAACCCTAATAATCACTAAAAATCCAAACAAACCCGACAAAGCGCTACAAAAACCTCCAAATAATAGCTTACAAAACCCTACAACCCACTAATAAACCCCAATATCCCCAAAATAAATCGTAACAAACCCTAACAACCACAAATAAATAGTAAAAAATCCTAACAATGCCAAATAAATCATAACAAACTGAAACAAACCATAACAAACCCCTAATAAACCGCAATAAACCCTAAAAAATTATAATAAACCCTAATAAATCGTAATAAACCCAAATACATGTTACTAAAACCTAATATATTAAATAAATCCTAATAAACCCTAATAAATCTTAAATAACCCAAAAAATGTTGATAAACCCCAATAAAAACTATTAATGCCTACAGAAGCCCAATAAAACCCTAATATACAATAAAAACGCAAATAAATTGTAACAAATCCTAAAGAACACTAACAAACCCTAAAGAACCCTAATAAACCCTAAAGAACCATGTAAAACTTGAAAAAACACTAAAAACCCTAAAGAACCCAAAAAAAATTTAAACACATTATATAAACCCTAAAAACCGCTACAATACCCAAACAAACCCTAAAACACACTAAAAAACCCTAACAACCCCTATCAATCCCAAAAAAAACCAATAAACCCATAACCCCCCCCCCCCCAAACCATTAAAAAGCCATCAGATACCATAAAAACCATAAACAGTCATTAACAACCCTTAAAACCTTAAAAAAAACTACAAACCATAAACAACCATTAAAACACTAAAAAAGGATTCAAATAGATACATAAACCCTAAAAACGTTACATAAACCCTTTAAAATGAAACAAAAACCCTAAAAAAGCAACATAAATCAAAAACCACAACATAAACCCAAAAAACGCTACATAAACCTTAAAAATACGGCATAAACCCAAGAACTGTAACATAAAACCTAAAAAACACAACATAAACGCTAAAACACACAACATAAACATTAAAAAATTCTACATAAAACCTAAAAACACAATATAAACCCTAAAAACACTACATGGACCCTAAAAACATTACATAAACCCTAATAAATGCAACATAAACACTATATCCCCCCTAACAATGCAACATAAACCTAGAAAATGCAACATAAACCCAGAAAACGCAACATAAACCCTAAAAATGATACATAAAACCAAAACCCTAAACACGCTACATAAACCCTAAAAACAATACATAAACCCTAAAAATGACACATAAAATCTAAAACTGCTAACTAAACCCTAAAATTGGAACATAAACACTAAAAGTTCTACATAAACTCTAACAATGCTACACAAACCCTAAAAAATGCTACAAAAACTCTAAATATGCTTTAAATCCCTCAAAAATATTAAACCCTAATATACTATAATATAAAAAATTAAACCCAAGTAAACCCCTAATAAACTCTAATAATTTCTAAAAACACATTATAATCCCTAAAAACCCTAATAAACTCTACTCAACCCTAACAAAACACATAAAATACCTAATAAACCCTAATAAATGATAATAAAACCAAATAAAAGCTAAAAACACGTTAAGAAAAACTAAAAAACCCTAACCAACCCTAATAGACCCTAATAAACACTAATAAACACTAATAAACACAAAACAAACCTTAAATAAACCGTAATAATCCATAAATAAATCCAAATAAACCCTACTCAACCCTAAAAAACCTTAACACACAATAATAACCCCTAACTGAAGCCTACAAAACTCTAATAAAGAAAAACATGCTAGTATACCTTAAAAATCAATAGAAACCCTCATAAACTCTAATATAACCTAATACGTCCTAAAAATGCTCACAAACAATAAAAAACAATCACAAACAATAAAAACACTCTATATTACCTAAAAATACCTAAATACACTAATATAACCTAATAAAGACAAAAAATGCTAATATACCTTAAAAATCCATAAAACCCTAATAAAACACAATAAACTCGAATATAACCTACGAAAGCCTAAAAATTATCACAAACAAAAACAAAATTCTCACAAACAATAAAAACGTGCTATATTATCTAAAAAGAACTAACAAACTCTAATATAAAAAACGTGCTATATTATCTAAAAAGAACTAACAAACTCTAATATAACCTAATAAAATGAAAAAACTCATAAACCTCTAACAAACCCTAATAAACCCTAAAAATCCCCAATAAACCCTAATAAAAACTAATAAACCCTAATAAAACCATAATAAAACCTTAAAAATACCTTCTCTACCCTAATAAACCTTGACACACCAAAACAAAACCTAATCAAACCCAACTAAACACCAATAAACAAAAAAACAATCAAACCATTAAAAAGACCTAGAAACCCTAATAAACAATAATAAATTCAAATAAAATCTAATAAACCATTAAAAATGCTCACAAACACTAAAAAAATGCTAATAAAACCTAAAAAGTCATAACAAGCCCTCATATATATTAAAAAAAACTAAAAAACACTCATATACCCTAATAAAAACACTAACAAACCATTCTAAACCCTACAAATCCCTAACAAACCCTAATAAATCGTACTCAACCCTAATAAACCCTAATAAAACGTTAAAGATACAGACTCCAACCTAATAAAACCCTAAAAATACCTACTCAACCCTAATAAACCCTAACAAACCATAATAAACCATAATAAACCCCACTTAACCCTAAAAAATGCAAATATACCATGAAAAAGCCATAAAACCCCTAATAAATGCTAAAAAACATAAAAAGGCTTAAAAGCGCTAATAAACCAAAATCAACACTACTAAACACTAAAAAACCCTAATATACCCTCTTAAAATTTAATAAACCATAATGAACCACAATAAACCCTAATAAATCCTAAACATACCCAAATATACCATAATATACCATAACATACTATAATAAACCCAACTCAATCCTAATAAAACCCAAAAAATACCTAATAAACCCTAATAAACCTTGAAACACCATAATAAACCCTAATAAAATCCTAATAAGCCCGACCAAACCCTAAACGCAAATATACCAATAAAAACCCTAAAACCCTAACAAACCATAATAAATGTTAATAACACCTAAAAATCCTAAAAATGATAGTAAACCCTAAAAATAACTCTAATAATAATAGTAGTAATAAAGCACATGCATGTGCATGGTTTAAATAATAAATCATAACACACATGCATGTGCATATGCCAGCGCATTTGCATATGAATGACTATAAATAATAAATTATAAATAATAACACATGTGAATTGCATGTGTAAGTTCATGTGCATGGGAATGATAATAAATAATAAATAATAATGCACAAACAAGTGCATGTGCATGTGCATGGTAATAAAAAATAAATAATAACCAAGTCCACATGAATGTGCATTTCCATGTGAATGATAATAAATAATAAATAATAACACGTGTGATAATAGAATAATGCTCGTGCATTGCGTGTGCACATGCATTACAATAAATAATAATAGCACATGTGATTATAGAATAATTCAAATTCATTGAATTTTCATGTTCATGATAAAAAATAAAAAATAATAAAGCATGTGCATGTGCATTTACATGTAATGATAATGATAATGACGCATTCACGAGCATGGTAATAAATAATAAATAACAATGCATGTGCATGTACATTTGTATTTTATGATACAAATAACAACAACAACAAGAATAATAATAATAATAATAATAATAATAGAATAACACAAGTTCATTTCATGTGCACGTGTATAGTAGTAAATAATAAATAAATAATAATAAATAAGAATTCTCAAGCATGTGCATGTGCATTTACATTTTATGATAATATTAATAATACTAATTGTAAGAATAATAATAATATTAATGCATGCACGTGCATGGTAATAATTAATAAATAACAATGCACATGCATTTGCATTTTCATGTGATAATGATAATAATAATGATAATGATAATAATAATAATAATAATAAAAACTGTGATAATAATAATAATAATAATAATAATAATAATAATAATAAAAGAATAATACAAGTGCATTGCATATGCACGTAAAGGGTAATAAAAAGTAAATAATAATGCATGTGCATCTACATTTGCATGTGATGATTGTAATAATAACAGCAATAGTATGAATAGTAGTATTAGTTGTGATAATAGTAGTTGTACTAATGCATATGATAATAGAATATTGCATGTGCATTACATGTGCATGTGTATGGTAATAAATAATAAGTCATGTGCATTGCATTTGCATGTGATGATGATGATGATGATGATAATATTATTACTATTAATTATATTAATAATATCAATGCATGAGATAATAGAATAACACACGTTCATCAAATGTGCATGTATGTTCATTTGGATGTCAATTTGCATGTGACGATAACAACAACAACAACAATAACAACAACAAAATCAACAACAACCACAAAATAATAATAACAATGCATGTGATAATAAAATAGCGTGTGTTCATTACATGTGCACGTGCATGGTAATAAAAATATAATAATAACGCACATGTACATACATGTTCATTTTCATGAGATGATGATAATAATAATAATAATAACAGAAATAATAAGTTATAGTTGTTTGAAAAAATAGCAGACATGACAAAAGTGCTAGAAATGGTGTCTCGAAAAACCTAACAAATCAAAGAGTCATTAAAAAATGCATAACTTCTTCCTCAAGTGTTTATTTCCGCTCTTTGGATAGTGAAACTAAAACTCATGGAACAAAATATGATAAAAACAAGTGTCGGAGGCCGAATAGACACACAAATCAGAAGTTATGACCATTTTAAGAAAAATTTGATAGGGATCCGGACACGGAAATGGTGTTTTGGAGGCCTTCTAATAAATTTTTTGGATTTTATAGTCCCAAACATGAGTTGAACACTGTTCAAGATAGCTTTTTTGCTTATATCTCTTCGTTTCCTTCGATTTGATAAGTGGTAGAGCTCAAACGGACAACAGGAGTGAAAGTTAGGGTCGTTTGAAGTTGGACTTTTTTGGAGTGGAATAACTAATATATCTTATATTTCTTTGATCTTCTCACAGTTTTGATTATTCTTGGTCCTCACTCATCTCACAAGCATTGATTTTACTTGTCAAAATGCCCAAATGGACACCTGGAGGAGAAATTAGGCGTATTTTTTTGATTTGTGGGTTTTTTAGATTTTTAGGCACTAGAAGGGTCGCTCAATTTTAAATGACAATAACTTCTTCTAAGTGTGTTCATTTTGGATCAACAACATATCAAATATAATATTGTGAAAACATACACACTCTGGTAACCATGGGAACCCTTTTTGATATTCTTCAACCCCCCAAAAGACCCAAAATACCATTGGATGGTCAAAAGATTGGCTTCTGGTGTCCGTTTTGCAATAACATCTTTTATGGGTGTCCGTTTTGCCTCTAACACATATCAAATCAATGATTTAGACTAGACCTATACTCCTATTGCCAATGAAGCACCTTCTCACATCCCTGAAGGCCCCAAAAGGTACTTAAACCATCCAAAAGACCATAGCTTCTACTCCGGGAGTCCGTTTTGCCTCTACCATATATCAAATCGAAGATTTAGACTAGATCTACACATATGTGACCAAGAGGATTACCTTATCACGCTATTAAAGACCCAAAAGGTCCTTAAGTCCTCAAAATGACCATAACTTCTGCTCTTGGTGTTCGTTTCACCACTACCTCATATCAAATTGAAGCTTACGTCTAGCACTTCACATTTATAACAACCATGAACAACTAAATAATCCTAAAAACCATGAATGACCCCATAAACACTAAAAACCATTAAAAACCATGAAAAAACCCTAAACCCCCCTAAAAAACCCCAAAACCCCTAAAAAACATTACAATACCTAAAAAATCCTAACAAACCCCATGAAGCACTAAGAAACCCCACTAATCACAAAAAACCCTAAGAAACCTTAAAAACCCCTAAGAAACCATAAGAAACCCTAACAAAACCCTAGAACCCCTTAAAACCCTAACAAAACCCTAATCAAACCTATGAAACCCTAACACACCCTTAGAAACCCTAACAGAACCATAGAAACCCTCACACACCTTAGAAACACTAGCGCACCCTTAAAAACCCCAACACACCCTTAGAAACCCCAACACAACCAAAGAAACCTATAGAAACCATAACACACCCTCAGAAACCCTAACCCGCCCCTAAAAACCTAAACCCACCCTTAGAAACCCTAACACACCCTTATAAACCCTAAAAAACCATTAGACACCCTAAATCACTATAATAAGAACTAATAAATCCTAACAAACCCTACAAACCAATAATAAACCATTATAAACCCTAATAAACCCTAAAGCCCTCTATTAAACCCTAATAAACACTAATAAATCATAATAAACCCTAAAACCCTATTAGACCCCAAAAAAAGCTAAAAAATACCTAAAAACCCAAATATACAACAAAAACACTATTAAACCATTCAAAATGCTAATATTAACAAAAAAACCCTAACAAACCCGGTAAAACCTAACAAAACCATAAAAAACCATAAAACCCCAAAAAACCCTAAAAAACCTAAAAACCCCTAAAAACCCTAAAAATCCTAAAAAACACTAGAAACCATAAAAACCCCTAAAAATGTAAAATACCAAAAAAACCCGAAAACAATCCTAATAAACCCTAAAAACACTCAAAAAAACCTAAAAACCCCCTAAAAACCTAAAAAACACTAAGAACGCTAAAAACCCAAAAAATAATAAAAATGCATACCAAAACCCTAACAAACACTATGAAAACCTAAAAAACCATAAAACCCCCTCGTAAACCCTAAAAACCTCAAAAGAAACCCTTATACACCATAAAGAACCCTAAAAAAACCTAAAAACCCGAAAGAACCCTAAAGAACCACGAAAGCCACTAAAAATGCTACATAAAGCCTATCAATTTCTACAAAAACCTAAAAAATGCTTCAACTCCCAAAAAACACACCAAAACCCCAAAAAAAGCTAAAATAACCCAAAAAAGCATAAAAAATCTAAACACACCCATAAAACCCAAAAAATGCATAAAACCCCAAACACCTCAAACAAACTTTAACAAACCCTATACACCCTAACAAAACATAACAAACCCTAAGAACCACCCCTAAGAACCACTAATATACCCTAATAAACCATAAAACACACTATTAAACCCTAAAAACCCTAATAAACTCTAATAAATCATAATAACCTGTAATAAACCCTAAAAAATCTATTAGACCCTAATAAACGCTAAAAAACCCTAAAACACATAATATACAATTAAAAACACTATTAAACAATAATAAACCATACTAATCGCTAAAAACCTTAACAAACCCAACAAAATGATACAAAAATATCCAAATAATAGCCTACAAAAACCTACAATCCACTAAAAACCCTAAAAACCCAAATAACCCCAAAATAATTCATAACAAACCCTAACAACCCCAAATAAATCGTAACAAATCCTAACAATGCCAAATAAATTGTAAAAAACTGAAACAAACCATAACAAACCCCTAATAAACCCAAATAAACCCTAACAAATCATAATAAACCCTAATAAATTGTAATAAACCCAAATACAGGTTACTAAACCCTAATAAATAAAATAAACCCTAATAAACCCTAATAAATCCTAAATAACCCTAAAAAGGTTGATAAATTCTAGAAAAAACTATTAATGCCTACAAAATCCCAATAAAACCCTAATATAAAATAAAAAATGCTAATAAACCGTAACAAATCCTAAAGAACACTAATAAACCCTAAAGAACCCTAATAAACCCTAAAGAACCATATTAAACTCTAAAAAACAATAGAAAACCCTAAAAAAACCAAAAATGCTAAAACACATTATATAAAACCTAAAAACCGCTACAATACTCAATCAAACCCTAAAACACACTAAAAACCGCTAAAAACCCCTATCAATCCCAAAAAAACAAATAAACCCAACCCCCCCCCCCCAAAAAAAAACCTTTAAAAAGCAAGAAGATACCATAAAAATCATAAACACCCGTTAACAACCCTTAAAAACCCTAAAAACACTACAAACCATAAACAACCATTAAAACCCTAAAAATGGCTTCAAATAGATACAAAAACCCTAAAAATGTTACACAAACCCTAAAAATGCAACAAAAACCCTAAAAACACAACATAAATAAAAAAACACAACATAAACAGAAAAAACACTACATTAACCCTAAAAGCACTACATAAACCCTAGAATTGTAACATAAACCCTAAAAAACACAACATAAACCCTAAAAAATGCAACATAAACATTAAAAAACGCCACATAAAACCTAAAAACACTATATGAACCCAAAAAAACACTACATTATCCCAAAAACATTACATAACTCCTAAAAATGTAACATAAATGATACATCACATGTAAAAATGCTACATCAAACCAGAAAACGCATCATAAACCCTAATAAATGCTACATAAAACTAAAACCATAAACACGCTACATAAACTCTAAAAACATTACATAAACCGTAAAAACGATACATAAAACCAAAAACCGCTAACTAAACCCTTAAAATGCTACATAAACAATAAAATTGCTACATAAACTCTAAAAATTCTACACAAACCCTAAAAAATGCTACAAAACCCCTAAAGACGCTTCAAAACCCTCAAAAATATTATACCCTAATATACCATAATATAAAAAATTCAACCCTAATAAACCCCTAACAAACCCATAAATATCCACTACACCCACTTACAATGCTACATAGACCCTAACAATTTCTACAAAAAAAAAATCTTCAAAACCCACAAAACACAACAAAACCCCAAAAAATGATAAAATAACCCTAGCAAAGCATAAAAAATCCAAACAAACCCATAAAACCCAAAAAAATGCATAAAACCACAAACAACTCAAACAAATCGTAACAAACCCTAAAAACTCTAAAAAAACCTAACAAACACTAACAAACCCTAACAAACCCTAACAAACCCTAACAAACCCCAAAAAACCCCCAAAAAACTCTAGAAAGCATAACAAACCCTAACAAACCCTAACAAGCCCTACCTATCACGACTCGTCCTCGGGTCTCGTGCTGTGACTACCCCAAGCCCGCTTTCCATAGGCTAGGGGCTGGCGACTAGAACCAAAGGCCTAAATCCCAATAAGAAGGGAAGGCATTGCCTTTATAAAAGTAAACAACACAACAAAGTACACAACTGATGTAAGTACTAAGTAAACTGAGTACAAAAGTAAGTGCTGAAAAGTAAATGGATCAGTATACAAACCCAATAGAAGGTAAAGTAAAACTGAAAGCTAGCACAATTATAGTAATGTAAAATAGTAACCACTAAGTCATCCTCTGGGAATCCCACCTGAAGGGTGGGTTCATATGTTCTCCTCAACACCTCATGTACGTCCATAAACTCCGTGTACGTCTCACCAAGTGGTCCACCTCTGGGTACCGTCTAACTCTATAAGTCTCTATCTCGATCAGTGTTGTCCGTCGTCTGCATCCAACACAATATAGTTCTGGCAAAGCCCTTGAATGGGTGAGTATACGATACTCAGTAGGGACCCTGAGACCCCCGATGGTCTCCCAGAATCCCCAATGGATAAACCACCGAAAAGAGATACAACCACGAAGTATCAACCAACCCTACATAGGTATATGCCCATACATATACTTAAGTTATCAACCACAGTACGACTCCAACTCTCGAGCCCAAGTACAACCCATTCCAAACAGGAAAGAAGTCAATCACATCGATGATAATGATTGAAATTCAAGACTCAGCTCACACAGGTATACATCTTTCGTATTGCGATAGAGATGATCAGATGTAGTTACTGATTCTTCTAAGGTGTCGGACCCACACATGAGACAAGACCAGCTATGTTTTCAGACCCACATAGGATACAAGAACAGCTACTCTGCCGGATCCACACAGGATACATGTATAGAGGTCAAACTGTAGGACCCACACAGGTTACCAGAATAGTAGTCATCACTGTTGAACCAACGGAGGATTCCAGTATGGCAGTCGTCGTTGTCGAATCCACGGAGGATCCCGGTACAGTAGTCATCGTTGTCGAACCCACATATGATTTCTGTACAGTAGTCGACACAGTCACAGCCAACTCTAGGGTTCCCTCACACAGCATAGTCGATTCCAGGAGAGTCCGCTCCTCGAGCAATGGGTTCGATACATCAACTTTCAAGAAGTCCAGAGTTGATGTATCCCAAAGTTCTGTCTCGTCAAAATAAACCCAACGTGATCGAAGAAGTGTCAATCGGACGCCCGGTCTGAGATTTATTGGCTTGTCCGTTCCAGGGGCCTGGTTGGAATTACGCTCCTTCCAAACCTGTCCGTTTTCCAAAGTCGTTCAAAACACCCTTAGTGTATCGCAAAAGGACCGTTTCACCATGAGGGTACCAGTGTTGTTGACGGCACGTCGATCGGACGCACGGTCTAATTGTTATTCACGTTTAAGTGAAAATGGGCCTGGCCCATCAAGCCCAGTGGGCTAGCGGGTCAGGTCAACCCTGTTTTGCCTGGTCTGACTTGGCTGGTGTAGGACAAGCCCGGTGAAGTGCACGGCCCGACCCGACAGGGTGCGGCCCCCAGGCTTACTGAACCAGTAGCGCCGAGTGGCACCACCCTCCTATCCGTCCGGCCGAAGTCGGCCGGTCTTCCCTGCACGAGCGGCCTCATCGGGCCTCTCTCTTTCTGTGTGGCATGTGCGGGTGCCGCTGCCTTCTCCAACATGGCCAGCTGATAAGCCGGCCGGTTAGCCAGCCGAAGCGGCCCACATAGCACGGGCCGCGGTTCTCCGAAGCGCGGCAATGCGGTCTCCCTTCAGCCCGGCCAGCTTTAGCGGGCCGGTTCTTCTTCGGCCAAGTGGCCCGCAGATGCGGGCCGCATTTCCTCTCCTCACGACCGACATACGACCACCTCTTTCTCTGGTCACCGCAGCCCCTTCCGTCACCGTCACCATCGAAAAACAACAAGGATCGAAAGAGGGTCATTGGGCCATGTTCTTTCAGCCCTCGCCCTCTGCGTTAGGTGGTATTATATAGCCTAAGATAAAACTTGGTTTCACTGAATAATGAAGAACAATTTTATTAAATTAAAATTTAATAAAACCCCCTACCTTGTAATTGAAGTTTCACATCATCGAGCAGTGGAATACGAGCTTCGTAGTAGTTGGGCCTCATGGAAGAACGGTGTCGTCCCATCAATGATGGCAGAAGAGTCGTTGTCGTAGGCGACGTAGACTCCTTGACATAAAGGTGAATCCGAGGAAGAAACATCATTGGAAGAAGTCCATCTCGTTCTTTGTCGGGGATGTTCTTCGTTGAAGAACAGTGTTCTTCGTCGAAGAAGGATCACCTCTCTTCTAATTCTCAAAAGCCTCTACAAAAGTGATTTTCCAATGAAAAAGAAATAAAAAGTCTCTAAATTTAATATAATTTTCATCCCATTAAAATTGATTCAAAAGAGGTGCCAAGTAATTAATGTAGAAATTAATTATATGAGTTGGCACAATTGATGGGAAGAGGGAGGTTGAGAGGCTCCACTATTCACGAGGAGTTGTCAAAATAAACAGTAGGGAATTAATGGGGAGTTGAGGGGAGTTGGAAGGGTTTGGGTTCATGTGTTCCCCCCCACACTAAATCCTATTATGGGAGGTTATGTGGGGTGTGGGCCCACCATTAACTTCCTATTGTAGGATATAATTACCAAAAATAAATAAAATTGTGTACAACAATTTTTTTTAATTTATTCTTTATCCCCAAAAAATAACTTTCGAACCGCATAAAATGCAACTGCGGTAAAGGTCCCCCTAAGAGAATACCAGTGCTATGAGTTCATCGGTGTCCTAGAATTTCTATTCCGAGCACCGGTTCAAAAGAAAGAAAAACATGCACGTATGTTTACTGAACGTACCCGAACAAAATTTCAGAAAATGATTCCGGGCACACCGGGCCTCGAAATCAGGCGCCATTAGAAATTGCATACTCATAAAATTACAAAGTATTTAAAAAAAATTCCTTGAAATTTCCAAGTCTTTAAATTACACCCACCTCAGGGATTTACCTCCCCATAAAGCTAAAACACACACTAGGGGAACAAATGGGGGTACTGAGCTCACATATGAGCCTCTCGCTCCGAAGAGCTCTCCCGGAAGTTCCCGTGCTTCCAGCGAATGCGCACTATAGGAATAGACTGTCCACATAAGACCCTCTCTTGTTGATCCTTGATCTCCACCGGAACCTCCGTGAATGTCTCCCTATCATCAATGTTCATCTCCCTGTGATCGATGATGTGGGATGGGTCGTGCACATATCTCCTCAGTTGAGATACGTGGAATACGTAATGCACCCTGCGCAACTGAGGTTGAAGGGTCAGACGGTAAGCCACCTCGCCTACCCTACCGAGGACCTGGAATGGTCTGATGAATCGTGGAGTTAACTTGAAGCCTCAGCCAAATCTTCATAGACCTCGTCGAGGTGAGACCCGTAGGAAGACGTGGTCGCCATCCTCGAACTCTAGTGTTCATTGTCTCCTATCAGCATTGGACTTCTGTCTGCTGTGTGCAGTCTTCATCTGCTCCTGGATGATCTGCACCTTCTCCGTCGTAGCCTTCACCATCTCTGGTCCTACAAGTGCTAACTCCCCTGGGTCAGTGCATCACATAGGTGATCTATAAGGTCGGCCATACAGTGCCTCAAAAGGTTCCATCCCGATGGTGGAGTGATAGCTGATGTTGTACGCAAACAACACCAAGGATAAGTGATCCTCCCAGGAGCGACCATAGTCGAGGGCACATGCACGGAGCATGTCCTTGAGAGTCTGAATGGTCTTCTCAGTATGCCCATCCGTCTGAGGATGGAAGGCGGTGCTCAGACATAGCTGTGTCTCAAATTCCTCCTACAACCCCTTCCAAATATGGGAAGTAAAGTGTGTGTCCCAATCGGAGGCGATTATCAATGGAAAACCATTAAGCTGTATGATATCTTGTACATAGAGGCGTCCCAATCTCTCAACGGAGCCCTGCTCTCTGATTGGTATGAAGTGGGCTGACTTGGCGAGTCTCTCTATGATCTCCCAGATAGATTCGTTCCCTCTGGATGTACGTGGAAGCCCCGTCACGAAATCCAAGGAGATCCCGTCCCACTTCTACTCTGGGACCTCTATGGGTTGTACCAAGACTGCTAGTACCTTGTGCGCCACCTTCAGTTGTTGACAATTGAGGCATCGTGAAACGAACTCTGCTACGACCGTCTTCATACCCGGTCACCAGTGCTATCGTCTGAGGTCTTGATACATCTTCTCCACTCCTAGATATACCGGTAGAGGGTAAGTGTAGAACTCTCTCAACACCTCCTCTTGTAGTTCAACTAGTATCATGGTATGTCCCCTGAAGAGGATGATGTGATCCCCTCCTTCAGAAAATCCATCAGGCGCCTGCCCTGTGGATATCTGAGCACGTCGCGCCTCACAGTCAACGTCCCCACAATGTGCCTCTCTTTCTAGCTGAATAAGTAGAGGAGTGACTGTGAGATACTGAAGTAAGGCTTCTCCATCTATATCAACAAAGGATATCTGCAATGAGGCTAGCTACTTCGTCGCCTCTCCTATCAGCTTAATTCCCGATCTCCTACTTAGATCATTAGCTACAACGTTCCCCTTCCCATGAGTATAGAATATCACAAAGTCATAGTCCTGGAGGAACTCAATCCATCGTCGTTGTCTCAGGTTCAGGTCCTTCTGCGAGAAGATGTAACTGAGACTCTGGTGGTCAGAGTAGACTGTAAAGCGCTCTCCCATCAGATAGTGCTACCACATCTTCAAGGGGAAGACCACTGCTGCTAACTCCAGGTCATGGGTAGAGTAGTTCTGATCATGTTGTCCTAAATGCCGCGAACCATATCCGATCACTGCTCGATACTGCATCAGGACACACCCGAGTCCCCTTTCTGATGCGTCGCAGTAAATGATGTACCCAACGCCCTCCTCCGGTAGCCTCAAGATGGGCACACTGGTCAATATTCATCTCAACTCCTGAAATCTCTATTGGTATCTATCTGACCACACAAAGGGTTTACCCTTCTTCATCAAAGCTGATAGTGGTGCTGCAACTTTGGAGAAGTCTGGCACAAACCTCCAATAGTATCCAGCCCGATCCAGGTAACTCCGAACCTCCGTCACACTCCTGGGTGGCTCCCAAGCATGCAATGCCTCGATCCTCACTGGATCCACTGCTACCCCCACCTCCGAGATGATGTGTCCCAAGAAGTGAACATCTCGAATCTAGAACTGGAACTTTCAGAGATTAACATAAAGCTGGTGCTCTCTAACTGTATCCAGTACAACCCACAAGTGGTAGGTGTGCTCCTCCTCAGTAGTCAAGTAAATCAGTATGTCGTCGATTAAGACTACGACCAAACGATCGAGGTAAGGCTGGAAGATCCTATTCATGAGACTCATGAACACTGCTAGAGAATTGGTCCCGCAGAAGGGAATAACCGAGAACTCATAGTGGCCATACCGACAACTGAAGGTCATCTTCTCCCCATCATCATCTCGAATTATGAGCTGTTGATATCCTGACCTGAGGTCTATCTTTGAGAACCATCGTGCTTCTTTGAGCGGATCGAATAGGTCTTCAATCCTCAGAAGTGGGTAATTGTTCTTTATGGTCACCATATTCAGGTGATGGTAGTCGACACACAGTCGCAAGCTCTCATCCACCTTCTTGGCGAACAAAATCGGAGATTCCCAGGGTGAAACACAAGGTCGGATAAATCCCTTTCCATGCAAGTCCTCGAGCTGTACCCACAACTTATGAAGAACATCGAGAGCCATCTGATATGCTGGAGTATATATCAGTGCTGTCCTGGGGTACATGTCTATATATAAGTCTACCTCTTTTCAAGGAGGTAGTCCTGGAATGTCATCAGGAAAAACATCAGCATAATGATCCACCACAAGAGGAAAAATCAGACTTCGCACATCAACCGCTCCGAGGATGAGACTAGACAACTGATGTGTGATCGGCTGCCCTCTGCTATGTGTAAGTCCATCCTGTGCTGTAGTGTCTCCCTTCTCACTGGTGAAGGTGAACCCAGTCCCATCCATGCGGATACACCGCATCTTGCGCCTAATACAGTCCATATGATCATGGACTGTAGATAACCAGTCCATACCCAAGATGACATCGTAAGGCCTCGACGCCGCTACAAGAAGATCCCATCCAAAGCTCTCGCCTCCTAGAGTAATCTCACACTGCCGACACCAGTGCGTAATTGTCGAGTCTGCTCTGGTAGGTGTCTCTAGCCGTAACAATCGATCCAACAACTCCATCGGAATCTCCAAGATCCAAACAAGGGTAGTGGTAATAAAATAATGACTCGCACCTATGTCTATGATTACTGTAGAAAGGGTGGAGTATACATATATAGTACCAAGAATCATCTCAGGTGCGTTGTGGTTGTAGGTCGCGACTGCCTGGAGCTGATCCCGACTCTGTCTTCCAGCTCCCTATGGTCGGGGTGGACCACTTGGTGGTGGTGGTGGTAGAGTCTTGAAATGTCGTCTACCACCCACTGCTTGGCCAGCTTCTCTGCCTTGTTAACCCACTCCCAGCAGACCACCACGTTCAAACATCTACCTCTTCCTGGGAGGTCCTTCTACCATCTGCTGCTCGTCTGCATGGCGGGTCGGGCAGTCACGAGCCATGTGGCCCTGCCCGCTGCATGCATAGAACTGCCTGATCATCGTAAGGTTGGTTGTGTTTTGTGTGCCCCACACAACCGAACCTGTATCCTAAGGTCGCCCACCTGATGGCCCGGTCCTCTTGGACCCCTGCGACATCTGTCTACTGCCTGCCACAGAAGACTCTGCTACGTGTCGCCCAGAGGTGGGTCTCGCCACTGGCGACTGATCAACGAGAAATATATCCACTAGAAGGGCTCGCTTCAGCACCCCTGCTTACGTCGGGTTGCTGAGGGGAATCATAGAATCCATGATCCCATGCCTCAGTCCCTGCTCGAAGGACTGGGCCCTGAAAAACGGGTCTCATACCATATCTGTGGAGTAGCGTGAGAGGTTAGTAGACCTTGATGAGTACTAAGCTACTGACATGATGCCCTGCTGTAGATGTAGTAACTCCTAAATCTGTACCATACAAAGGGTGGATGGAACAAACTCCGAGAGGAAGAGACTCTCGAAGTCTGTCTAGATTAAAGATGCCTCATCATGCACCTAGAGCATCAGGCTCCACCATCTACTTGTCGCAGCATGTAAGAGACTCGCGGAAAGGATCACCATATGGTTTGCTGGTGTCCCAACCAATCTGAAAAATCTGACGATAGCCTCTATCCAATCCTCAGCTACCTGTGGGTCCATCTCTCCATGGAACCTAGGCGGCCTCTATTGCTGGAACTCATGCAACACACTCAGGTGGCGTGAACTCTCTACTGCTTGGGCTGGTAGTATCGGTGGCCTAGCGGGCATTGTTACTGTTGGTGCCTCTGCTATGATGGGGCCCTACACTGAGTCCTTGTAGCTCGGTGGGCTACCATCCTGTACGTAACTAGAACCCTAGCTGGATGCCTTCATGGGGCCATCCTGAAATAACAAGTGTGCCATGGTCAAATAGTTTATCTGGTGAGCTGACACAAAGTAATCACAAAGAAAACATTTCAAAGGAAACACACACGCCATCAGTGTCTTTGTGCACTGAGTCAGAAAACAGAGGTCAGGGTCCTGGTGTATGGATACGTTAGCCGCTGCACCAACACTGGACTCCCGAGTCTGAAAACCACACTCAATACTCTTAACACTATTGCTTCCTAGAAGGAAAGATCAGAGTCCCGAGTTCTGCGGTAGAACTGACTCCTCTAATACCAATTTGTCATGATCCATCCTCGGGGCCCATGCTGTGACTACCCCAAGCCTGCCTTCCATAGGCCAGGGGCTGGAGACTAGCACCAAAGACGTAAATCCCGATAAAAAGGGAAGACATTGCCTTTATAAATGTAAAAAACACAACAGAGTACAAAACTGAAGTAAGCACTAAGTAAACTGAGTACAAAAGTAAGTGCTGAAAAGTATATGGGCCAGTATACAAACCCAACTGAATGTACAATACAATTGAAAGCTAGCACAACTGCTGTAAAGTAAAACAGAAACCACTGAGTCATCCTCCATTAATCCCACCTAAAGTGTGGGTACAGATGGCCTCCTCGGAACCTCAAGTATGTATGTCCACTATGTGTATGTCTCACTAAGTGGTCCACCTCCAGGTACCATCCAACTCTACTAGTCTCTACCTTGATCAGTGATGTCTTTCGTCTGCTTCCAACACAACATAGTATGGGAAACGCCCATGCATGGGTGAGTATACGATACTCATTAGGGACCCTGACACCCCCAAAGGTCTCCCAGAATCCACAAAGGATAAACCACAGAAGACAGATACAAACACGAAGTATCAACCAACCCTACTTAGGTATATTCCCATACATATACCTAAGTTATCAACCACAGTACGACTCCAACTCTCGAGCCCATGTACAACCCAGTCCACACACGAAAGAAGTCAATCACATCGATGATAATGATTGAAAGACATGAATTAGCTCACACAGGTATATATCTCTCATATAGAGATAGAGATGATCAGATGTAGTGACTGATTCATCTAAGCTATCAGACCCACACAGGATACTAGACCATCTAAGCTGTCGGACCCACATAGGATACAGGACCAGCTACTCTGCCGGACCCACACAGGATACAAGTACAGAGGTCAAACTACCGGACCCACACAAGATAGAAGGACAGTATTTATCACTGCCGAACCCACGGAGGATTCCAGTATGGTAGTCATCACTATCGAACCCATAGAGGGTCTCAGTATAGTAGTCGTTGTTGTCGAACCCATAGAGGATAACAGTACAGTAGTCGACGTGGTCGCAACCAGCTCTAGGGTTCCCGCACACAACACGCTCGATTCCGGGAGGGTCCGCTCCTCGATTAAAGGGTTTGATACATCAACTATCATAAAGTCCAGAGTTGATGTATCCCAAAGTTCTATCTCGTCAAAAGAAACCCAACGCGACAGACGGCGCATCAATCAGATGCCCGTTCTGAGAGTTATTAGCTTTTCCGCTCCAGGGGCCCGGTTGGAATTACGCTTGTTCCAAACACATCTGTTTTCCAAAGCCATCCAAAACTCACTTAGAGTGTTGCAAAAGGACCTCTTCTTCACAAGGGTCCCAGTGCCATAGACAACACGTCGATCAGGCACGCGGTCTTAAATTTATTCACGTTTAAGTGAAACAGGCCCAGCCCGTCAAGCCCAGTGCAAGGGCGGGTCGGTTCGACCAGGTTTTTCCTAGTCCAACCTGGATGGTGTCAGACTAGCCTGATGAAGTGCATGGCCTATCCTGGTCAGCGGGGCCGGCCCGCTACTGGTGTGGCACGGTTGGCCGAGCGGTGCGGGGGGCGCGACCCCCCAGCTTCCCAAACTGGTGGCACCAAGTGGCGTCGCCCTCTTGTCTGGTCTGCCGAAGTCGGCCGGTCTTCTCGGTGCAAGCATCCCAAGTAGGCCGATCTCTTTCTGTGTGGCACTTGCGGGTGCCATGACCTTCTCTAACCTAGCCGGCTGACGAGCCGGTGGTTCGCCCGCCGAAGCGGCCCGTGGAGCACGGCGCCGTGATCTCCCTTCGGCCCAGTTGACTTTAGCCAGCCGGTTCTTCTTGGGCCAAGTGGCCCGTGGATGCGGGAAGTGGTTCCTCTCCATGTGGTCAGCATATGGCTGCCACTTTCTCCGGTCACCTCCACCCCTTCCGTCACCGTCGCCATCGAAAAAGAACAAGGATCGACGGAGGGTCGTCAGGTCATGTTCTTTCGGCTCGCGCCCTCCGCAATAGGTGGTATTATATAGCCGAAGATAAAACATGGTTTCACCAAAGAATGACGAAAAAAATTCAATTAAAATTGAAGCGAACCCCCTACCTCGTAATTGACGTCACAGGTCGTCGAGAAGCGGAAGACGGGCGTCGCTGTAGTCGGGCGTTGCAGAAGAATGGTGTTGTCCCAATAACGATGGTGAATGAGTCATTGTCGTAGGCGCCGTAGACTCCTTGACGTCGAGGTGCATCTGAGGAAGATGTGTCGTTGGAAGAAGTCCTTCGCATTCTTCATCGGGGATGTCCTTCATTGAAAAATGGTGTTCTTCGTCGAAGAAGGATCACCTCTCTTCTAATTCTCCAGAGCCTCTCCAAAAGTGATTTTCCAATGCAAAAGAAATAAAAAGGCTGTTAAATTAATTGAATTGTCATCCAATTAAATTTGATTCAAAAGAGGTGCCCAATAATTAATGTAGACATTAATTATATGAGTTGGCACAATTTATGGGAAGAGGGAGGTTGAGAGGCTCCACCATTCACGAGGAGTTGTCAAAATAAATAGTAGGGAATTAATGGGTAGTTGAGGGGAGGTGGAAGGGATCAGGTTCCTGTGGGCCCCACCAAACTAAATCCTCTCATGGGAGGTTATTTGGGGGTGTGGGCCCAACCTTAACTTCCTCTAGTTGGTTTTTTTTGAGACAAGCGGAGACATGAATTGGTCACCGAATTCATGCCTCAAATAAATTTATTAAATAAAATAAAAAGAATACAATGCATGTTCGAGGTGCAATGAGTTTACACAAACAAACCCCAAGAAGCACTATGAAACCCCAATAAACCCCAATAAACCAGAAGAATCCCAAAAAACCCTTATGAAAACATAAGAAACCCTAACAAAACCCTAAAAACCCTAAACCAAAAAACACTAACAAAACCCTAATCAAACCAATGAAACACTAACCCACCCTTAGAAAACCTAACACACCCTTAGAAACCCTAACACACCCTTAAAACCCTTGCACACACTTAGAAACTCCAACACACCCATTAAAACACTAACACAACCTTAGAAACCCTTAGAAACCATAACACACCCTTAGAAACCCTAACCTTCCCATAAAAACCCTAACCCACCCTTAGAATCCCTAGAACACACTTAGAAAAGCTAACAAACTCTTAGACACCCTAAATCACTCTAATAAGCACTAATAAATCCTAACAGTCCCTACCAACCAAAAATAAACCATAAAAAACCCTAATAAATCCTAAATCCCACTACTAAACCCTAATAAACACGAATAAAACGTAATAAACCCTAAAACCCCTATTAGACCCCAATAAAAGCTACAAAAAACCTAAAAACCCAAATATACAACAAAAATGCTATTAAACCATTCAAAATTCAAATATTCACGGAAAACCATAACAAACCTAGAAAAACCTGAAAAAACTAAAAAAAACCCAAAAAACCCAAAAAAACCCAAAAAACCCAAAAAACCATAAAAAACCCTAAAAACCCTAAAAATCTCTTAAACCCCTCAAAACATAAAAAAACTGAAAAAACTCAAAAACAAACCTAAAAATCCCTTAAAAACCTCATAAAAGCTAAAAACCATAAAACCCCTAAAAATGCAAAAAACCCTAAAATGCCTAAAAATGCCTAACAAAATCCTAACCAACCCTATAGAACCCTTAAAAACCCTATAAACCCCCTAGAAATTCCTAAATACATCAAAAAAACCCTAATACGCCATAAAGAACACTAACAAAACTATAAAGAACCACTAAAGCCACTAACAACACAACATAAACCATAACAATTACTACAAAAAATTGAAAAATGCTTCAAAACCCACAAAACTCAACTTCACCACAGAAAACACTAAAATAACCCTAACAAAGCATAAAAAATCCAAACACACCCATAAAACCCAAAAAATGCATAAAATCTAAAACAACTCAAACAAATTGTAACAAACCCTAAAAACCCTAACAAAACCTAACAAAACCTAACAACCACTAATAACCCCAAAGAACCACTAATAAACCCTAATAACCCCTAAAACCCACTATTAAACCCTAAAAACCCTAATAAACACTAATAAATCATAATAACCTGCAATAAACCCTAAAAACTCTATTTGACCCTAATAAATGCTAAAAAATCCCTAAAACCCCTAATATACAATAAAAACACTATTAAACCATACTAAACCCTAATAATCACTAAAAACCCTAACAAACCTGACAAAATGCTACAAAACCTCCAAATAATAGCCTACAAAACCCTACAAACCACTAATAAACCCTAACAAACCCTAATAACCCCAAAATTAATCTTAACAAACCCTAAAAACCCCAAATAAATCATACCAAATTCTAACAACGCCAAATAAATTGTAACAAACTGAAATAAACCATAACAAAACCTTGATAAACTGCAATAAACCCTAACAAATCATAATAAACGCTAATAAATCGTAATAAACCCAAATAAACGTTACTAAACCCAAATAAATATACGGAACCCTAATAAACCCTAATAAATCCAAAATAACCCTAAAAAGGGTTGATAAACACTAGAAAATGCAATTAAGGCCTACAAAAGCCCAATAAAACCCTAATATACAATAAAAACGCTAATAAATTGTAAAGAATCATAATGAACACTAATAAACCCTAAAGAACCATAATAAACCCTACAGAACCATATTAAACTCTAAAGAACACTAAAAAACCCTAAAGAACCCAAAACAAATGCTACAACACATTATATAAACCCTAAAACCACTACAATACCCAAATAAACCCCAAAACACTCTAAAAACCCAAACAACCCCTATCAATCAAAAAAAAATTAACCCATAACCCCTCCCCCCAAACCATTAAAAAATCATCACGTACCATAAAAAATTAAACATCGGTTAACAACCCTTAAAACCCCTAAAAAACTACAAACCATAAACAGCCTTTAAAACCATAAAAAAGGCTTCAAATAGATACATAAACCCTAAAGAAATTAAATGAACGCTTAAAAATGAAACAAAAACCCTAAAAATGAAACATAAACCGAAAAACGCAACATAAACCTAAAAAACAGTATATAATCCTTAAAAGCACTACATAAACCCTAGAACTGTAACATAAACTCTAAAAAAACACAACATAAACCCTAAAAAACACAACATAAACATTAAACAATTCTACATAAAACCTAAAAACAGAATATAAACCCTAAAAACACTACATGCACCCTAATAACGTTACATAAACCCTAAAAAATGCATCATAAATGCTACACCACCCCAAAAACGCTACATAAACCCAAAAAACGCAACATAAACCTGAAAAAATGCTACATAAACCTTAAACCCTAAACATGATACAAAAACCCTAAAAACATTACATAAACCTTAAAAATGATACATAAAATCTAAAAATGCTAACTAAACACAAAAACACTACACAAACCATAAAAAAGCTACATAAACTCTAACAACGCTACACAAACCCTAAAAAATGCTACAAAAACCCTAGAGATGCTTTAAAACCCTCAAAAATATTAAACACTAATATACCATAATAAAAAAAATAAACCCTAATAAACCCCTAATAAACTCTACTAATCCGTAAAACACATTATAATCCATAAAAACCCTAATAAACTCTATTCAACCATAATAAAACCCCAAAAATACCTAATAAACCCTAATAAATGATAATAAAACCTAATAAACTCTAAAAACACATTAATAAAACCTATACAACCCTAACCAACCCAATTGACACTAATAAACACTAATAAACCCTATTAAACCACAAAAACCCCCAAGGAAACCCTAAAAGCCCTAATAAACCATAAATAAATCCAAATAAACCCTTCTCAACCCTAAAAACCCTTAACACACCATAATAAACCCTAATAAAACCCCACAAAACCCTAATAAATAAAAAATGCTAATATACCTAAAAAAATCCCTAGAAACCATGGCAAACTCTAATATGACCTAATAAACCCTAAAAACACTCACGAACAATAAAAAATGATCCCAAGCAATACAAATGAGTTATATTACCTAAAAAGACCTAAAAACACTAAAATAACCTAATAAATACAAAAAATGCTAATATACCATAAAAATACCTGGAAACCCTAATAAACCATAATAAACTCTAATATAACCTATGAAACCCTAAAAATGCTCCCAAACAAAAAAAAATTCTCCCACACAATATTATCTAAAAATACCTAACAAAAACTAATATAACCTAATAAAACAAAAAAACTAATAAACCCCTAAAAAACCCTAATAATCCTTAAAAATCCCTAATAAACCCAATTAAAAACTAATAAACCCTAATAAAACCATAATAAAACCATAATAAAACCCAAAAAATGACTTCTCAACCCTAATAAACCTTGACTCACCGTAACAAAACCTAATAAAACCCAACTAAACCCCAATAAACAATAAATTGCAATCAAACCATTAAAAAGACCTAGAACCCCTAATAAACCATTAAAAAAGATCACAAACACTAAAAACATGCTAATAAAATCTAAAAAGTCATAACAACCCCTCATATATATTAACAAATACTAAAAAACACTAACAAACCCTAGTGAACCCTAAAAATCACTAATAAACCCTAATAAACCGTACTCAACCCTAATAAACCCTAATAAAACCTTAAAGATAAAGAATCAACCCTAATAAAACCATTTGGTGTGCTGTTGTGATGGTTGGATGTGGTGATGCTGGATGCTGGTACTGGCTGGATGTGATGTGATGATGATGTTGTTGTGTCTGGTCCTTGAGTCTTTTTTTCTTGGTTTTCTTTTTTTTTGGCGTGGGTTGTAAGGGGTTTTTGGGCGTGGGTCGTTTGACCCCTCCCCTCCCTTGTCTGTTGTGTCCTCTTTTTTTCTTTCTAATAAATTGGGGGGGGGGGGATAGCCCGACCCTCGCATCTTCCTTGCCTAATAAAACCATAAAAATACATACTCAACCCTAATAAACCTTAACATAGCATAATAAACCATAATAAACCAAACTAAACCCTAAAAACGCAAATATACCACTAAAAATCCCAAAAACCCCTAATAAATGCTAATAAAACAAAACAAAGCTTAAAAGAGCTAATAAACCCGAATAAACACTACTAAACACTAAAAAACCCTAATATACACACTTAAAAATTAATAAACCATAATGAACCACAATAAACCCTAATAAATCCTAAACATACCCAAATATACCATAACATACCCTAATAAACCAAATTCAATCCTAATAAAACCCTAAAAATACGTAATAAACCCTAATAAACCTTGACACACCATAATAAACCCTAATAGAATCCTAATAACCCCCACCAAACCCTAAAAACACTAATATACCATTAAAAAACCCTAAAACCCTAACAAACCCTAATAAATGTTAATAACAGCAAAAAATCCTCAAAAATGATAGTAAACCCTAAAAAAACCTCTAATAATAATTATAGTAATAACTCATGTGCATGTGCATATGCATGTGCTTGGTTTAAATAATAAATCATAAATCCACGTTCATGTGCATATGCCTACGGTTTTGCATGTGAATGATAATAAATAATAAATTATAAATAATAACGCATGTGAATTTCATGTACATGTGCATGTGAATGAGAATGATAATAAATAATAAATAATTACGCACATACAAGTGCATGTGCATGTGCATGTGCATGAGCATGTGCATGTGCATGTGCATGCGCATGTGCATGTGCATGGTAATAAACAATTAATAATAACCAAGTCCACATGAATGTTCATTTGCATGTGAATGATAATAAATAAAAAATAATAACACGTGTGATAATAGAATAACGCACGCGCATTTTGTGTGCACGTGCATTAGAATAAATAATAATAACACATGTGATAATAGTATACCGCAAGTGCATCGCATTTTCTTGTTCATGATAATAAATAATATATAATAACGCACGTGCATGTGCATTTTCATGTTATGATAATGTTAATGACGCATACACGTGCATGGTAATAAATAATAAATAACAACATACATGAATTTTCATTTGTATTTGATGATACAAACCACAACAACAACAACAACAATAATAATAGAATAACGCAAGTTCATTTCATGTGCCCGTGCATAGTAGTAAATAATAAATAAATAATAATAAATAAGAATGCACATGCATGTGCATGTGCACTTACATTTGATGATAATATTAAAAATACTAATTGTAATAATTATAATAATAATAATAATAACGCATGCACGTGCATGGTAATAAGTAATAAATAACAACGCACAAGCATGTGCATTTGTATTTAATAATGATAATAATAATGATAATGCTAATAATAATAAAAATAATAATAAAAACTGTGATAATAATAATAATAATAAAATAATAATACATGTGCATTGCATATTCACGTACATGATAATAAATAATAAATAATAACACACATGCATCTACATTTGCATGAGATGATAGTAATAATAATAGCATTAGTAATAATAGTAGTAGTGGTGGTGATAATAGTAGTAGTACTAATGCATATGAGAATATAATATTGCATGTTCATTACCTGTGCATGTGTATGGTAATAAATAATAACTCCCATGCATTGCATTTTTATGCCATGATTATGATGATAATAATAATAATATTAATAGTAATAGTAATAATAACAACGCATGTGATAATAGAATAACGCACGTTCATTGGATGTGTGTGTATGTGCATTTGCATGTGATGATAATAACAATAACAACAACAACAACAACAACAACAACCACACCAACCACAATAATAATAATAACAATAATAATAACAACGCATGTGATAATAAAATTACCTTTGTTCAATGCATGTGAATGTGCATGGTAATAAAAATATAATAATAATGCACATGCATGTGCAGGTGAATTTTCATGAGATGATGATAATAATAATAATAATAACAGTAATAATATGTTATAGTTGTTTGAAAAAATAGCAGACAGGACAAAAGTGCTAGAAATGGTGTCTCAAAAAACCTAACAAATCACAGAGTCATTAAAAAAGGCATAACTTCTTCTTCACGTGACCATTTCTACTCCATGAATAGTCAAACTAAATCTCATGGAATGAACTACGATAAAAACTGGTGTCGGAGGCCAAACAGAAACATTTATTAGAAGTTATGACCATTTTTAGAAAACATTGACAGGGATCCGGACATAGAAATGGAGTTTTGGAGGCCTTATGATGGGTTTTTGGGATTTTAGGGTCCCAAACATGACTTGAAATTTGTTCAAGTTAGCCTCCTGCTTAGATCGCTTTGCTGTCGTCGACTTTATATGTGGTAGTGCTAAAACGGACAACCGAAGTTAATGTTATGGCTGTTTGAAGTTGGACTTGTTTTGGAGTGTTATAACTAATATATATTTTGTTCCTTTGAACTTCTCACAGTATTGATTATACTTAGTCCTCACTCATCTCATGAGATTTGATTTTACTTGTCACAGCGCTCAAACGGACACCCGAAGGAGAAGTATGCCTATTTTAGTGAGTTGCAGGTTTCTTAGGTTTTTAGGCTCTATGAGGGTTTCTAAACTTAAAACGACAATAACTTCTAATACCTGTTTTCATTTTGGATCTACCACATATCAAATTAAATATTGTGAAAAGATACACACGTTGGTAACCACTGGAACCCTTTCTGACATTCTTCAACCTCCCATAAGATGCAAAATCCCTTTGGATGGTCAAAATATTGGCTTCTGGTGTCCGTTTTGCAATAAATTCTTTTATGGGTGTCTATTTTGCCTTTACCACATATCAAATCGATGCTTGAGACTAGACCTACACTCCTATAACCACTGAAGCACCTTCTCACATCCTTGAAGGACCAAAAAGGTACTTAAACCTTCCAAAAGATCATAACTTCTACACTGGGAGTCCGTTTGGCCTCTACCATATATCAAATCAATGTTTTCGACTAGATCTACACATATGTGACCAATAGGAACTCCTTATCACGTTCTTAAATACCAAGATGGACCTTATGTCCTTCAAATAACCATAACTTCTGATTTTGGTGTCCGTTTCACCTCTTCCAAATATCAAATTGAAGATTGTGACTAGCTCTACACATCTATGACAACCATGAACTACTAAATAACCCTAACAAACCATGAATAACCCCATAAACACTAAAAACCATTTAAAACCACACAAACCCTAAAAAACACTAACAAACCTTAACAAACCCTAACAAACCCCAAAAAACCTGAAAAAAACATAAAAAACCCTAAAAACCCCTTACAAACCCTAACATTCCCTAACAAACCCCAAGAATAACTAAGAAACCCCAATAAACATAAAAAACCCGAAGAAACCCTCAAAACCCCTAAGAAACCATAAGAAACCCTAACATAACCCTAAAACCCTAAAACCCAAACAAAACCTTAAGAAAACCTAAGAAACCCTAACACACCCTTAGAAACACTAACACACCCATAGAAACCCAAACACACCCTTAGAAACCCTAGCACATCCTTAGAAACCCCAACGCACCCATAGAAACCCTAACACAACCTTATAAACCCTTAGAAACCACAACACCCCCTTAGAAACCCTAACCCGCCCATAAAAACTCTAACCCACCCTTAGAAACCCTAACACACCCTTAAAAACCCTAACAAACCCTCAGACAACCTAAATCACTCTAATAAGAACTAATAAATCCTAACAAACTCTATCAACCAATAATAAACCATAATAAACCCTAATAAACCCTAAATCCCTCTATTAAACCCTAGTAAACACTAATAAATTGTAATAAACCCTAAAAACCCTATTAAACCTGGCCAAACCTAACAAAACCCTAAAAACCCATCAAAACCCAAAAAAACACAAAAAACCCAAAAAACCCAAAAAATCCTAAAAAACCCTAAAAAATACCTAATCCCCTAAAAACTGAAAAAACCTAAAAAACCTGAAAATAGACATAAAAACCCTAAAGAACCTCAAAATAACCTCAAAAAAACCTAAAAACCCTAAAAACCGCTAAAAACGCTAAAAACCCTAAAAGCCTAAAAATGCCAAACAAACCCCTAACCAACCCTATAAAACCCTTAAAAACCCTAAACCCCCCTAGCAAACCCTAAAACCTCAAAATAAACCCTAATACACACTAAAGAACCCTAAAATCCCAAAAAACAATAACGAATCATAAAAAACCACTAAAGCCACAAAAAACACTACATAAACCCTATCAATTGCTACAAAAACCAGAAAAATGCTTCAAACCCCACAAAATGCATCAAAACCCCCAAAAATGCTAAAATAACCCAAACAAATAATAAAAAATCCAAACACACCCATTAAACCCAAAAAAACACATAAAACCCCAAACAACTCAAACAAACTATAACAAACCCTAAAAACCCTAACAATACCTAAATAACCCTAACAACCACTAATAACCCCTATGAACTACTAATAAACCCTAATAACCCATAAAACCCACTATAAAACCCTAAAAACCCTAATAAACACTAATAAATCGTAATAACATGCAATAAACTGTAACAAACTCTATTAGACCATGATAAATGCTACAAAAACCCTAAAACCCCTGATATACAATAAAAACACTATTAATCCATAATAAACCCTAATAATCACTAAAACCCTAACAAACCCGACAAAACGCTACAAAGTCTCCAAATAATAGCCTAAAAACCCTACAACCCACTAATAAACCCTAAAAACCCTAATATCCCCAAAATAAATCATAACAAACCCTAACAACCCCAAATAAAACGTAAAAAATCCTATCAACGCCAAATAAATCATAACAAACTGAAACAAACCATAACAAACCCCTAATAAACCCCAATAAACCCTAACAAATCATAATAACCCCAAATAAACCGTAATAAACACAAATACATGTTACTAAACCCTAATAAATAAAATAAATGCTAATAAACCCTAATAAATCTTTAATAACCCTAAAAAAGGGTGATAAACACTAGAAAAGGCTATTAATGCCTATAAAAGCCCCATAAAACCCTAATATACAATAAAAAATGCTAAAAAACTGTAACAAATCCTAAAGAACACTAATAAATCCAAATGAACCCTAATAAACCCTAAAGAACCATATTAAACTCAAATAAACACTAAAAACCCTAAAGAACACCAAAAAAATATCCTAAAACGCATTATATAAACCCTCAAAACTGCTATAATACCCAATCAAACCCTAAAACACACTAAAAACCCTAACAACCCCTATCAATCCCAAAAATACAAATAAAACCATAAAATCCCCCCAAACCCATTAAAAGGAAATCAGATGCCATAAAAACCATAAACACACGTTAACAAACCTTAAAACCCTAAAAACACTACAAACCATAAACAACCATTAAAACCCTAAAAAGGCTTCAAATAGATACATAAACCCTAAAAACGTTACATAAACCCTAAAAAATGCAACAAAACCCATGAAAAGGCAACATAAACCAAAAAACACAACATAAACCCAAAAAAATGATACATAAACCCTAAAAGCACTAAATAGACCCTAGAACTGTAACATAATCCCTAAAACACTACATAACCCCTAAAAATGCAACATAAACATTATAAATGCTACATAAAACCTAAAAACGCAATATAAACCCTAAAACACTACATGAACCCTAAAAGCGATACATAAACCGTAAAAAAATGCAACATAAACACTACATCACCCCTAAAACGCTACATAAACCCAGAAAACACAACATAAACCCAAAAATTCTACAAAAAACCTAAACCCTAAACATGCTACATAAACCCTAATAACATTACATAAACACTAAAAATGGTACATAAAACCTAAAACCGCTAACTAAACCCTAAAAATGCTACATAAGAACTAAAAATGCTACATAAACATTAACAACGCTACACAAACCCTAAAAATGCTACAAAACCCCTAAAGATGCTTCAAAACCCTCAAAAAATATTACACCCTAATATACCATAATATAAAAAATTAAACCCTAATAAACCCATAATAAACCCCTAAAGAACTACTAAAGCCACTAACAATGCTACATAAACCCTAACAATTCTATAAAAACCCAAAACATTCTTCAAAACCCACTAAACGCAACAAAACCCCCCAAAATGCAAAATAACCCTAACAAATCATAAAAAATCCAAACACACCCAAAAACCCCAAAAACAACACATCAAACCCCAAAAAACTCAAACAAACTGTAACTAACCCTAAAAACCCTAACAAAACCTAACAAACCCTAACAACCACTAATAACCCTTAAGAACCACTAATAAACCCTAATGACCCCTAAAATCCACTATTAAAACCTAAAAACCCTATTAAACACTAATAAATCATAATAACATGTAATAAACCCAAACAAACTCTATTAGACCCTAATATACTCTTCAAAAGACCTAAAACCCCTAATATACAATAAAAACCCTATTGAACCATAATAAACCATAATAAACCATAATAATCACTAAAAACCCTAACAAACACGACAAAATGCTACAAAACCTCCAAATAATAGCCTACAAAACCCTATAACCCACTAATAAACCCTAACAAACCCTAATAACCCCAAAATTAATTCTAACAACCCCAAATAAATGATAACAAATCCGAACAACGCCAAATAAATCGTAAAAAACCGAAACAAACCATAACAGACCCCTAATAAACCGCAATAAACCTTAAAAAATCATAATAAACCCTAATAAATCTTAATAAACCCAAATACACGTTATTAAACCCTAATAAATAAAATAAACCCTAATAAACCCTAATAAATCCTAAATAACCCTAGAAAAGGTTGATAAACCCTAGAAAATGCTATTAATTCCTACTATAGCCCAATGAAACCCTAATATACAATAAAAAATGCTAATAAACTATAACAAATACTAAAGAACACTAATAAACCATAAAGAAACTTAATAAACCCGAAAGAACCATATTAAACTCTAAAGAACACTAAAAACCCTAAGGAACCCAAAAAAAGGTAAAAAAATTATATAAACCCTAAAAACTGCTATAATACCCAAACAAACCCTAAACCACACTAAAAAACCCAAACAACCCCTTTCAATCCCAAAAAAAACAAATAAACCCATAAAACCCCCCTAAAACCATCAAAAATCCATCAGATACAATAAAAACCATTAACACCCATTAATAACCCTTAAAACCCTAAAAAGCACTACAAACCATAAACAACCATTAAAACCTTAAAAAGGCTTCAAATAGATATATAAACCCTAAAAACGTTACAAAAACCCTAAAAAATGCTACAAAACCCTAAAAACGCATCATAAACCAAAAAAAGCAACATAAACCAAAAAACGTAACATAAACCAAAAAACGCTACATAAACCCCAAAATCACTAAATAAACCCTAGAACTGTAACATAAACCCTAATAAACACAACATAAACCCTATAAAACACAACATAAACATTACAAAATGATACTGAAAACCTAAAATCGCAATATAAACCCTAAAAACACTCCTTGAACCCTAAAAATGTTTTATAAACCCGAAAAAATGCAACATAAACACTACATCACCCCTAAAAATCTACATAAACCCAGAAAACGCAACATAAACCCTAAAAAATGTTACATAAAACCAAAACCCTAAATACGCTACATAAACCCTAAAGACGTTACATAATCCCTAAAAATGATACATAAAATCTAAAACCACTAACTAAACCCTAAAAACACCACATAAACACTAAAATTGCTACATAAACTCTAACAACAACACACAAACTGTAAAAAATACTACAAAACCCCTAAAGACGCTTTAAACAATTCAAATTCATTAAACCCTTATATACCATAATATAAAAAATTAAACACAAATAAACCCCTAATAAACTCTATTAATCCCTAAAACATCTTATAATCCCTAAAATACTAATACACTCTACTCAACCCTAATAAAACCCCAAAAATACCTAATAGACCCTAATAAATGATAATAAAACCTAATAAACCATAAAAACACGTTAAGAAAACCATAACAACCCTAACCAACACTAATAGACACTAATAAACACTAATAAACACTAATAAACCCCAAACAAACCTTAAAAGCCCTAATAAACCATAAATAAATCCAAATAAACCCTACTCAACCCTAACAAACCTTAACACACCATAATAACCCCTAATAAAAACCTAGAAAAAAATAATAAAGAAAAAAAATGCTAGTATACCTTAAAAATCCCTAGAAATCCTGATAAACTCTAATATAACCTAATAAACCCAAAAAAACTCTCACAAACAATAAAAAACAATCACTAACAATAAAAACACGCTATATTACTTAAAAGACCTAAAAACACATATATAACCTAAAAAAGACAAAAAACTCTATTATACCTTAAAAATCTCTAGAAACCTTAACAAACCATAGTAAACTCTAATATAACTAAAGAAACCCTAAAATGCTCACAAACAAAAAAACCTCTCACAAACAATAAAAAAACACTATATTATCTAAAAAGACCTCACAAACACTAATATAACCTAATAAAACAGAAGAAAAACTAATAAACCCCTAACAAACCCTAATAAACCCTAAAAATACATAATAAACCCTAATAAAAATAAATAAACCCTAAAAAACCTTAATAAAACCCTTAAAATATCTTCTCAACCCTAATAGACCTTGAGACACAATAACAAAACCTAATAAAACCCAACATAACCCCAATAAACAAAAAAACACAAACAAACCATTAAAAATCCCTAGAAACCCTAATAAAACATAATAAATTCAAATAAAAGCTAAATAACCATTAAAAATGCTCACAAACACTAAAAAACACTAATAAAACCTAAGAAATCATAACAACCCATCATATATATTAACAAAAACTAAAAAACACTCATATGACCTAATAAAAACACTAACACAGCCTAGTAAAGCCTAAAAATCCCTAACAAACCCTAATAAACCATACTCAACCCTAATAAACCTTAACAAAATCATAAAGATACCGACTTAACACAAATAAAACCCCAAAGATACCTACTCAACCACAGTAAACCTTAACACACCATAATAAAACATAATAAACCCCACTAAAACCTATAAAACGCAAATATACCATTAGAATGCCCTAAACCCACTAATAAATGCTAATAAAAACTAAAAAAACATAAAATCACTAATAAACCTGAGTAAACACTACTAAACACTAAAAAACCCTAATATACCCTCTTAAAAATTAATAAACCATAATGAAAAATTATAAACCATAATAAATCCTAAACATACCCAAATTTTCCATAATATTCCATAATATACTCTAATATACCCAACTCAATCCTAATAAAACCCTAAAAATATCTTATAAACCCTATTAAACATTGACACACCATAATAAACCCTAATAAAATTATAATAATCCCCACCAAACCTCAAAAACACTAATATACCATTAAAAACCCCTAAAACACTAACAACCCATAGTAAATGTTAATAACACCTAAACACTACTGGAAATGTGGTTTTTACCCCCGGTTCTTTACCAACGGTTTGCATAAACCGTTGGTAAAGAAGGATTAGGGAAGCCTTTCCCAACAGTTCTAATGAACCGTTGGGAAAGGCTACCCCTTTTCCAACGATTTCATAAAACCGTTGGCAAAGGGGTGTTTAACTTACCCTTTCCCAACGGTTTTATGAAACCGTTGGGAAAGGGTAGACCTTTGCCAACGGTTTTTAAAAACCGTTGGAAAATATTTTCCCCAAATACAATCAGGCCGCTGCTCTCCCCCATTTGCGACAGAACCCTAAAATCAATCTGGCACTCTACTCCTCTCGTTAACTCCCCCATCCGAACAGGTGAAAAACCATATGAATCATCTAAAATCAGGTATTTTATTCTTTATACACATATTCTACCTTGTTTTTATTGTTATTGATCTAATATTTTTGTTTTAAGTTTGGATTTTTGATGTGATTTCACCGTGAAAAATAGGGAAATGAACGAATATTTTGTTAATTAATTTTTTTCCCATGGAATATCATTTGTGTTATAATTTCCATGCTAAATAAAGGGGTAATGTAATAAAAGACCTTGAATAAATTGTGTAAGTTGGGGTATGATGCTTCTATGAGAGGTTTTTTGTTGTGTTTCATTGTATGTTCTAGGATATTGTATGGAGATTGAGTTGACTAGTTGGGCTTTGGGACATGTGGGGTTGTAATGTGATGGTTTGTGGGCATGGATGTGACATGTGAAGTTGTGTGATAGTGATGATGTGTGGTGGGGTTCTGCTGTGTGGAGGTGTTGTGTGATGAGGTTGTGGTGTATGATGCGGTGAGGTGGTTTTGGTTATGTGGTGGTTTGTGATGTACAATAGTTTTGTTGTGATATGTGGTTGTTTTGGTGAGATGGTTGGCCGATGTAACATGGCGACGATGGTTTTTATGAGATGGTGAGTTGTTGTGTGGTGGTTTTATTAGTTTCTAGGTTATCTATGGAATAAATTATACTGTTAAAACATGAAAACAAGATAGTAAATAAATGAGATAGAATAAAAATGGATGTGTGGTAAATGGATTTAATTAATTTAACATTAAATGAATGGACAATGTAATTGAGAATGAAGTGACTTATAAATCAATGTGGGAAATGCTATGTGTCTTTTGTGGTGGTGGTGTGGTGTGTGGTATATAGTGGTGAAAGTGGCTGTGATGGTTTATGTGTTGTATGGTAGTAGTGAAGTGTGTGATTATGTAGTTAATGTGAACCCATAGGTTGGGTATTTTTTGCTATCTATATATCATGTATTTTATGTTATTTCTACACATTCCCATACATAGTTGGATAAACTTACCAACGATCAAAGGTTTTGAGTTATGGGTAATTTTTTAATATCTAGGATGGTGGTTATATGGTTGGATATCTACCATGTCTTCCCAACTCTTCCTTCATAAGTTATTGACCATGTGTTTTTAGGCAAGATGCGATGTGATTGTTCATGTGTATTTAGGTGAGATGTACAAGGATTTCCCTAGTGTTTTCAGGTGAGGTGCGATGTGATAAGGCTATAAAATGATGTGGCATGTGGTTGGGGTCATGTAGGGTAGGAGGATGGCACAAGGTTGATGTTATCCATGTTCATGATACCCTACTAATATGGTTATGGGATGAGGCATGCTATGATGTGATAAAACATTATGTTCTTGTTGGTTTGACATTTTTTCAATAACACATTAGTATGTTTTTTTCACATGTGTAGTTGATACCTTGATTATTTTATTCCCTAATCATTTTCTTAAATTTATTTTTAATTAAAATTCAATAATATTGAATTGTTTATGACAAAATGACTTGTATAAATTATTTTTACAGAATGGACAGAAGTTGGATGTATGAAACCGATCGGATCTCAAGATATTTTCAAAACAATTTGGAGAGCTTTATAGATTTTGCATTTCACAATGCTTCAGATAGTGGTTGCATACACTGCCCATGTTCCAATTGTGTTGGTATACCTTGGTTGAGCTTTGAAGAAGTCAGCTACCACATAACCAAAAATGGTTTTCAAGAAAACTACATTGTGTGGTATCACAATGGGGAGAAAATGAAATCTCAAATTGGTGATGATCGAAATGAAAGGACTGGAATGGAGAATTTGTTAGATGATCAGTTTCCATTTATTCGTCATAATGAAAAAGAAAGGATTTTGACTCAAGAAGACTTAGATATGAGGACAGCTGATGCATCTAGTGAAAATGATGATATTGATAGGGTGAAAAAATTGAATGATGCTCCCATGACTCCAGTATATCGACAATGAGATAAAATGAAAAAGCTGAAATTTTTAATCCGAGTGTTTCATGGGAAAACTATGTATGGGATTTCTAAAACAACAATCAATTACATTCTTACCCTCTTGAAGGATTTACTTCCAGATGATGCAGATATTCCCTCAAACCACTATATGGCATGGAAGTTAGTTGAGGAACTTGGATTTTCATGAAACAGAATTCATGCATTCCTGAAAGATTGCAGTTTATTCTGGGAGGAAACCGCTAAACGAAATGATTGTATAAAATGTGGAAAATCCGGCTGGAAGTCAAAATCTGATGGAACACCATCTCGCATTCCACAAAATGTAATGTGGCACTTTCCATTGATCCCCAGACTCCATAATTTCTTTATGTGTGATGACATATCAATAAAAATGAGATGGGATGATACCGAGAAAAATAATACTAATGATGAGTTAGTTCATCCTGTAGATGGATTTTCATGGCCAATATTTGATGCTCGACATCCTGATTTTGCAGCTGATGTGCGTAATGTGAGGTTGGGTCTTTCATGCGACGGTTTTAATCCGTTTGGGAAGATGCTTACTTCTCACAGCACAAGGCCAATTTTTATACACATTTATAATCTTCCCCCATGGTTGTGTATGAAGAATCATTTCACTTTCATAAGTATACTCATATCTGGTCCTTCTGATCCCGGCATTGATATTGATGTATACATGCAACCTTTAATAAAAGAGTTGAAACTTCATTGGGATGTGGGTGTGCGTACATACGATGCATGTTCGAAAGACATATTTCAAATGTGTGCTGCACATATGTGGACGATCAATGATTTTTCGGCTTATGCAATGATGTCTGGATGGAGCACGAAGGGAAAACTGTCATGTCCAGTTTGTATGAAGAATACATGATCCAGAAGACTGAAACATCGTTGTAGTTTCAGTTTTATGGGACATCGACGATTCTTGACAAAGGATCATCCATATAGAATGAATCGTCGAAGATTTGATAATACCATAGAGACCGATGATCCACCTCAGCGTATGTCTGGAACTGATGTGCTTAATGAATTGAAAGATTTTAGTTTTTCATTCGGGAAGGGTCAAATGAAATCTGGAAAGAGAAATAATGCTTCCACTGAAACCTGTTACAATTGGAGGAAGAGGAGTATATTTTTTGATTTGCCTTATTTGTCAACCAATTTGTTACGTCATTGCTTAGACGTAATTCATATTGAAAAGAATATATGAGAAATGTTGCTTTTGGTTCTTCTAAATGTCAAGGGGAAGACAACAGATGATTTAAGATCTCGGCGTGACTTGGTGGATTGGGGTATCAGACCAGAATTGCATCCTATGCGTATCAGTGAAAATAAATGGAAACTTTCATGTGCTTTATATGTGATGAAACCTATGAAAAAAACAATTTCTAGAATTATTAGAGACTATTAGAGTTCTTGATGGTTATTAAAGCAACATATCTAAACGGGTCAACAGAAGAGAGTTGAAGCTAAAATCATTGAAGACTCATGATTATCACGTTCTACTGCATGAGTTGATTCAAATAGAAATCAGTCATCTTTTTTCAAATAATGTAAGGGTGGCTGTTATTCGGTTGTGCCATTTGTTTAGAGATCTTTGTGCTAAGATGTTTTCCAAGTATTTCTTGCAAGAAATGTTGACAGATGCCCCATTAATTTTGTGTGAGTTGGAAAAAATATTTCCTCCATCATTTTTCACATGCATGTTGCATCTGACTGTCCATATTCCCACTGAAATACTTCTCGGAGGACCTATTTCTTTTCGTTGGATGTATCCAACTAAAAGAAACATGTTCACATTAAAGTCTTATGTCCGAAACAGAAATCATCCCGAAGGTTCTATCGTGAACGGTTACCTGGCTCAAGAATGTATGGATTTCTGCTCGATGTATTTGTCTGGTCTTACTAAAATATTGAACAGACCAATGAGAAATGAAGAAGAACAGTATGAGAAAATTGAACCCAGTTTTCCATCACTTCCTCAAACAGGAGGAATTTATGGATCATATACATTGAATACATTAAGCCTTAAAGAGCGGGAGATGACACATCGCACAGTTTTGTTCAACTATGATTTGTTTGATGACTATATCAGGTAACTAAACCGATTATATATATCTTACATATATATCTGTTAAACTATTCATATTTTTTATCTAAAGGGAACATAAAACGATGATAAATAGGAAGCATAATTCTTTATCTTTGAGAAGGAGAGAGACTTTTCATAGAAAAGAGTTTTCTGCTTGGATAAAATTTAAGGTAAAAATATTTCAATTTAAATTAACTATTTCAATATTTAATTAAGTTTAACAGTCATTTATATTGCTGGAATTGAGTTTGTCTGCTGACTCTGTCTCTGAGGAAATAAGAGCTTTGGCTTTTGGTCCTAATACCATAGTTCGTGACTGTAAATTAATTGTTATTAATGGGTACAAATTTATTGTCACTAAACGAGCAAAGAACATGAAACACAACATGATGGTGTTATGGTTACTGCCACAACAGATTGTTATGCCAGTGCATCAGATAGTAAACCGCGATTAGAAAATTTGGGTTATTATGGAGTCGTTGAGAAAATAATAATATTCGATTATTACTCTCATGGAAGAGTCACAATGATGAAATGTAATTGGTTTTATTCGATGAAGATACATGGAACATTTATTGATGATTGTGGATTTTGAGTAATTAATATGACTCACACTCTTTCTACTGAAGAACCATATGTGTCGGCATCAATGGCTAAACTAGTTTTTTATGTCAAAGACCAACTTTTACCTAAATTTGGTGTCATAGTTGAAGTAATTCCAAGATATATTTTTGATGATGATGAAGATGGAATTGACACTGTCCCTATTACCATTGTAACCAATCCATTTATTTCTTTTGATGACTCCAATAGATCAATTGTTAGAGTTGATTGTGAACCTGAATTTGTGGTTGAAAATTTATAGAATCATTCATCCATGTTCTCAATTATTTTGGTTTACCTCGAGTTGGGTTGTTAAGGTTGGAAATATTCAAATTGATTTATTATTGATCACAAATATGTTTTAGCTGACTTGACCGTTATGTAAATTTTCAATGTTTATTGGTTGCTATTTTATTTGAATTAAATTTTATAATTTGGAATTGAACTGTATTCAAACCTAGTCAAACAATATTTCTAACTTGGTGAACATTACAACTTGTATGATTTATTAAATTCATTCAAGCTCTTCTAAAACAATTGATAGATAAATTACCAATGAATCCCCCTATTCCCTCATATATTTAGTTTTTTGGTTTACACATTAGTTTCCTTTTTCTAATTAATTACATATTTGTTTTCAAAAGCAGGAAATGCATTCAATTGAAGAGAGACGAAGGAAAAAAATGATGGAGAACAATCGTCGGATGGCGTAGATGGGTGTTCCACCATCAGTGCCTACAGTGAGTACTTAATTTCAAATATATATATTTAAAGAATATATAATGTCATGTGATTAATTTTTTTGTAAACATTATTGTAGGATCCACCTATACGTCGACAGTTATTTGACGAGGAGCCTAGTACTAGTCCTAGTACTCAGGCCGGTGGTACGAGGAGGGTTCGTACCAGAGGCGGATGATCAGCTGCACATGCCCGATGAGACCCTGAACCTCCCACTAACATGTCATCCTTCCCACATTCTGATCCTGGTGTGTCATTAGGGACACATGGGATATTTAGGCCTCCCATGTTTTCACTACCTTCTGCATCTTCTGCCCCATTATTTTCACATCCAATGATGATTCCCACTCCCCAGTCAGAATCCGGTCATACTGCTGTCCCATATTCTTTTCCTTCTACTTCCGTCTCTCGGAGCGTCTATATTCCATCATCTTCGACTCCTGTTCCACTACAGGGTGTTCCATCAGTTTCTGTGGATCTGGCGGCGCTCAGTGATCAGACTGGCGCAAGTGTATTTATAAAACCCTAAAAAAAATTTATAGAAATATTTATTTTCATTATAAAATGTTTTTATAAAATATTTGTTTTTATTTCATGACATATACATCTACTGACAGGAGGCGGGGGTGGGGAAATACACGCATGCGTTCGGTGTGGAACCACTGCACACAAGTTATGGTGGATTACAATGAAGACAACCAAATGGTTGAGAAATCAGGGCAGCAATGTTGGAGTTTTTTGGCGACACTTTCCAAATACTCCGACATCATTCCCGTCAGCCCGCATTCATGGAGACATTTGCCACATGAGGTCAAGGATAGAGCTTGGGTAGAGATTTGGGGAAAAAAATATGTTGTATTAAATGCCATGAATTATTTTTGTATTTATATGAATTAATATTTTGATGTCAGCTTCGATTTAATTTTCCCGATGGTGAGGGTACTCGAGAAGAACGTCTAAAGGATTTAGTCAATATTTGGAAAGCCTACAAGCATTATTTGTATATTGGCTGGCATGCTAGAGTTGGCACTGAGTTATAGGCGGTACCAGTCGTGGATGATTGTCCTATAGAGCAGTATCGTTAGATGATTACTCATTAGACGAGTACCCAGTTTAAGGTATGAATTACATTTGAGGTAATTAAATAATAACATTCATGTTTTTCATTAATATTATCCTTTGCACTATCGAATTTTATTTAGGAATCATCTGGAAAAAATAAAAAAAACATTAATGCAAAAAAATACATCCACACACTAGAACGTACGACGATGTTGGATCATGAGAGGAAGCAGGTATGACAATTTTTTATAAGTTTTCTTTACGACATACATTTTCTTTTTTTTTCTTTTTTTTAATCATTTGATAAACTATTCATATAACTTTAGTTTTCAATGTTATTTTAGAGGCAAATACAGAATATTTAAGGATGTGTGCCTCGAGCAAAACTGTTTTGCTCGAGTAGACGGAAGAAGGATGGAAGTTTCGTCAATGAAGCGACTCAGCAGCAGATTGTAAGTTTTAATATGTTGATTTTTTATTTTAATATCTATTTTTTAACTTAATAATATATTTATATTTGTAAAATGTTGCTTTAGTGGCCCTCGATGTCCAAGAACCAGAAAATTTTGGGCCAACAGATCACTTACATAAGGTGTTGGGAGATGAGCATCCTGGAAGAGTATGCTGCAGACCTAGGATAGCCCTGATGAGGTATTATCCCTCCTCAGGTATGAGCTGTAGTGCCACCGAGCTGCAGCAAGTTAGGGCACAAGAAGAACAGTCTAAGAAAAGGGTCACAGAGATGGCAGAATAGTCTACAAGGGCAAACAGTGCATTTATGAAATTTATTGAAGTTTTATATCCAACAATTACAGCAGAGGCCAGCCCAGCTTTTGATGAGTATATGTCGTCAACACGTTCTATATATGGTGCACCAGGTGGTAGTTCTAGTGGTGGTCGGGATGATGTACAGCTTGACAATGATGATGGTGAGGAGTCTGATGCGGAAGAGGAGGGATAGGAGGAGGGCGAGGCGGGTGGCGAGGGTGAGGAGGAGGGCGAGGGCGAGGAGGAGGGCGCTGAGGAGGGCGAGGACGATGATGGGGATGAGGAAGAGGGTTATGATGATGGTGATTATGGTGATGGTGATGTGGAAAAAATTGATCCATTAAATTTTTGACTGATATTACTGAGATTTGATATTTAGTCTATTCAAGTTTTTGGTTTTATCTAGACTCATAGTATAGTATTGGAGTTGAGTTGTTTTTATATATTATATTTTTTTATGGATGTTGTTGTCTTTTAGGGGTTGTGTGTATGGGAACCACCCTCCTTCCTAGAACCTGGACAACCCCACACCATCCTCCATGGACCCCGGACACCCTCCCAGACAGCCCCCTGAAGAGCCCCCTGAACAGCCCCCCGGACAGCCCCCCCACCCTCCTCCCTGGACCCCGGACAGCCCCCAGGACAGCCCCCAGACATCCCCCCGAACAGCCCCCCTCCCTCCTCCTTGGACCCCGAACATCCCCATGGACACCCCCCGGACATCCCCCCGCACAGCCCCCCCCCCCACCATCCTCCTTGGTCCCCGGAGAGCCCCCCAGAAACCCACCGGACAGCCCCCCGGACAGCCCCCCACCCTCCTTGATTTCATTTACTAATAGAAAATCTATAATATATATTTTATTTATTTTCATCATGATAATCAAGGTAAAACACATTTACACATCTAATCAATATCATAGATTCTTGGTATGTTATAAAAGAGATGTTTTCATTGGTCATGACATTGTTAGCTCCGAAATGTTTCATAGCATGATAAAATAAAATCTAATCCATCCTAAGAATGATATAAAAATATTATATATGAATGTCCACAATATTTTAAGTAAATACCATTCCAGTAATAGACACATGAGGATTCTCATAAAATTGAAAAAAATTTAAGTACATACGGTATACCGACCAAATGCATTTGGTTTCCATTGTAACTTTAGGAGAGTGATCCATGGGTCATGTGTGATGTGTACGAATCATCCCCGCTTCAATATGTGATGCCGTGTGGCCGGCACCACTCAAAGTGTCTTTCTTTTTTTTCAAAAGGACATCATTTTAATTGAAAAACATCAACTTGAATACAGAAAACTGACCAAACGCATTCGGATTGTGTCGATACTTTAGCCCAATGATCCACAGGTCATATGTGACGTGTACGAGTCAACCCCGCCTCAATCCGAGGCGCGGTGTGGCCGACACCATTCACAGTGTCTCTCTTTTGTTTAAAATGGACAGGATTATAAGTGAAAAGAACAACTGACATGTGAAAAACTGACCAAATGGATTCAAAATGTGTTGATGCTTTAGGATAATGATCCATGGGTCATATGTGACGTGTACGAGTCAACTTGGGCTCAATTTGAGGCATGGTGTGGTCGGGATCACTCTAAGTGGCTCCCTTTTGTTTATAATGGACAACATATAAAGCACATACGGAAAACCGACCAAACACATTTGGTTTCCATTGAAAATTTAGGATAACATTCCATGGGTCATATCTGACGTGAACAAATCAACCCTGCCTTTATCTGAGAAGCGGTGTGGCCGGCACCACTCAAAGTGTCTGTCTTTTGTTTCAAAAGGACGTCATTTTAAGTGAAAAACATCAACTGGAATATAGACAAATGAACAAACGGATTCAGATTGTGTCAATACTTTTGTAAAATGATCCACGGGTCATATTTTATGTGTACAAGTCAAGCCCGCCTCAATCCGAGGCGCGATGTGGCCGACACCATTCACAGTGTCTCGCTTTTGTTTAAAATGGACAAGATTATAAGTGAAAAGAACAGCTGACATACGAAAAACTGACCAAACTCATTCGAAATGTGTTGATGCTTTAGTAAAACGATCCATGGGTCATATGTGACGTGTACGAGTCAACTAGGGCTCAATCCGAGCCACGGTGTGGCCGAGATCACTCTAAGTGGCTCCCTTTTGTTTAAAATGGAAAACATTTTAAGTACATACGGAAATCTGAACAAATGCATTCGGTTTCCATTGAAACATTAGGAGAACGATCCATGGGTCATATGTGACGTGAAAGAATAAACCCCGTCTCAATCTGAGATGCGGTGTGGCCGACACCACTCAAAGTTTCTATCTTTTGTTTCAAAAGGACGTCATTTTAATTGAAAAACATCAACTGGCATATGGAAAACTGACCAAATTCCTTAGGATTGTGTCGATACTTTATAAAAATGATCCACAGGTTATATGTGACGTGTACGAGTCAACCCCGCCTCAATCTGAGGCGCGGTGTGGCTGACACAATTCATAGTGTCTCTCTTTTGTTTAAAATGGACAAGATTATAAGTGAAAAGAACAACTGACATACGAAAAACGAACCAAATTCATTCAAAATGTATTTATTCTTTTGGAAAAATATCCATGGGTCATATGTGACGTGTACGAGTCAACCCGGCCTCAATCCGAGGCACAGTGTGGCCGGAATCACTCTAAGTGGCTTCCTTTTGTTTAAAATGGACAACATTTTAAGTACATATGGAAAACTGACAAAACGGATTCGATTTCCATTGAAACTTTAGGAGAACGATCCATAGGTCATATGTGACGTGTAAGAATAAACCCCTACTCAATCTGAGACATGGTGTGGCCGGCAGCACTCAAAGTGTCTATCTTTTGTTTCAAAAAGACGTCATTTTATGTGAAAAACATCAACTGACATACGAAAACTGACCAAATGCATTTGGATTGTGTCAATACTTTAGCACAATGATCAAAGGGTCATAGGTGACGTGTACAAGTTAATCCCGCCTCAATCCGAGGTGTGGTGTGGCTGACACCATTCAGAGTGTCTCTCTTTTGTTTAAAATGGACACGATTATAAGTGAAAAGAACAACTGACATACGGACAACCGGCCAAACACATTCGAAATGTGTTGATGATTTAGGAAAACGATCCATGTGTCATATGTGACATGTACGAGTCATCTTGGTCTCAATATGAGGCACAGTGTGGTCGGGATCACTCTAATTGGCTCCCTTTTGTTTAAAATGGACAACATTTTAAGTACATATGGAAAACCGACCAAACGCATTCGGTTTCCATTGAAACTTTAGGAGAATGATCCATGGGTTATATGTGACGTGAAAGAATAAACCCCACCTTAATCTGAGATGCGGTGTGGCCGGCACCCCTCAAAGTGTCTATCATTTGTTTCAATAGGACATCATTTTAATTGAAAAACATCAAATGGCATACAGAAAACTGACCAAATGCATTCGGATTGTGTCGATACTTTAGCACAACAATCCACGGGTCATATGTGATGTGTACGAGTCAACCCCTCCTCAATCCGAGGCGCGGTGTGGT